>CM052363.1:31945751-32545751 GCA_028551485.1 Casuarina cunninghamiana | reverse complement strand
AATTGTAAAAATTAAAGTTTTTTTTTTTTTATAAATAGAAAAGGTACAAAAAAAACTTATTGATTGAACTGTGCCAAAGAAAGGTCCAACAAGGTTTTGCCTTAGCAATAAATTGAATCAAAGTGGCAAACAACAAGAAAAAGAAGAATGAGGGGCAACTTCCCTCTTGCTTATAGTGGATGCAATATTATAGTAAGTGCTACTTTTTTTCTTGTAACATTTTTTCTTCACGTTCAAGAGAGAACTTTCTTAATTATCTTGTTAATCAATTTAATATAATGGGTAAGAAATCTAAGAAGTTAATTAATAAAGTCAGACCTTGTTACAATAAAATAACATAACTATATTAAGGAAATAAGAAAATAACTTAACATGACTAGAAAATTAAAAAAATAAAAATATGCATTGTTGGACACCACAATAAAGATTTATGTAGTCCTTTTCTCTACCACAACTTCTAAACAAGTCTAACTAAAATTTTTTCATAATTTCCAATGCTTAGCTAAGACACAAAAAATAACTCTTAGCAGATGGTAACAAAATGATTACCCAAATGTGGCATTTGAACTATAAAACATCAAAAGAAAGTTGGAAAATTGCTCTTCCAAAGATGATTCCCCATCTTCCCTTCCTTGAAAAAGCTTTTTCCTGGCCTTGATACTTTGGTAGGACCAAGAATGCTTAACGGGCATAACATCTATCATGCCTAATTGTGATAGGTTTATGTTTTTGTTTGATTGATTGGCTAGTAATTATTTACTTCTTGTTTGTCCATAGGCATGAGGAATTTGGTTACCTTAAACATTGTTTTTCTGTTATAAAACATGTTTGATTGAATTTATAAAACCTTATGTCTCCTTCATTCCTATTCAAATTCAGGTTCTCTCACTTATAGCAATGAGATTATATATTAATATTATTCTCACCTATAGCACTATATATTACAATTCCAACATGAGGCTTACTTAAATTGGTTCCAAGTTTGACACTTAAATTTCTCTCACCTCTTTTTTCACAATCAAAAAAGTTATTAACTTATCATCAGCCTGGTAGCTCAAAAGTGGAGTTAAGAGTTACTGGGGTTATAGACTATTGGGTCTTTCATAATTATTTGACGCATGTCTTCCAAGATATGCCCGAGATATGCATAGGTGTCTGATTAGTAGGTGAGGCATGGAATATTAAGATAAAATACTCCAACTTGCAAAAGGTTCCGAAGACTAAACCCAAAGGAAAAAGACAATTTAGGTTGACAGTCACAGTAGGTTGTGACTTTCGATTCCTAGTACTGATTTTCTATCATGATGATTTAAGGATGCATTAGATTTTCTAAAATCCAAAGCCTGGGATGCTCGGATGATATAAAAAGATAGACAAAATTTGTTTTGTATTAATCACAAGTAGACCATGTAGCTACTCAATGTACAATAAAAATAAATAAATAAACCTAATTAAATTCACAACAGCAACTTTACACATAAACAATGTATTGAGCAGGTTCTTATAAGAAAAGAAAAGAATTGACTTGTCCCGAAGTGGCAAGCTAGCCTGATTGTTGCATATGGCCAGTTCCCATCTTCAAAACCAGTTGTCTGAACGTATATAGTGACAGCCACATGACTGCTACGTCAAGTCATTTCATAACATCTATTATGCACATGATTATCCTGGAGGCAGAATTGAGCTGGCTTTTTCCAGTCCTCCCCTTTCAAAGCAACGTGTCAGTAATCCAAATCTGTATACAAGCTTTCTTGTCCGCTTATTTTTAGATATTGATTTGTAAAACAGGTAAAAGGGTTCTATTTCTACTAAATTTGTCGTTTTTAAAGTGTCATTCTTAATTTTTTTTTGCTTCGGTGTAGGGAATTATAGTGGACAATCCATTATGAGATGCTTTGCATGCACTTGTAGAATAGTGATAGCTTCTCTTGAAAAAGGTAAAATAGGTTCCGAACGGCTTACAAAGTTCAAGAAAGAATTAAGTAAGCTGACTTCATTTTAAAAAAAAAAAACACTGTAGTCTTTTTCTGAAATGGTGTAGAGTAACTAAAATACTTGCTGTTGTAAGCTTAACATAAGTGTGTTTAAATTTAGAATTTATTTTATTCTTTTAATACAATCTAGATGTATGTAATAAAATGTAAGTGCATTTAATCCTTCTCTTTGAAATGATTCTGAATTACTCTCCAACTTTTCTTGTCAAAAGTAAGTCCTTTAGTCACTCTACCTATCGGATGTACCTTAGATAAAAACAATATTAAAGCCTTCAACTCCAAGCTGTCTATCAATTCATTGCTGGATTTATATATACAAAAACAATTGGGCAACAATCTTCCCATTGTCCATTGTTGAATTCATTTTAAAAGCAACTATCTCACAAACCGCTCTTTTAAGGAGACAAGAAATAATGTTTCTCATAGTAGAGCAATATGATAAGGACATACATTTGATTGAGGGATGATTCTTATTCATAATCTTAAAATGCTATAATAGAGGAAAGAGCTTTAATATTACTCAATGTATGTCAAAAATCTTTACAAGAAACAAAATAGATTACAATAAAGTTCTCACTTTATATATCTCACATGTATAGTACACTACTAATTCGATATTATTTCTTAAAATTTAATTTCTAAATTTGTCCTTGAATAAGCACAATCAAGATGAGCAACATAATTACATAATGAACAATAATAAAACCATTGAGAATAATTTCTTTTTTGCTCACAAATTAAGCAATAATATTCTTCAGAATTATCTTCAATCTTATCAGTGAGATTTAAAGGATGCTCATCGTCTTTATACCAAATTTGAAGAGGATAAGTAACACATTTCAAACATAAGTTGAAGTTGCAAAAACCACATCTGAAGTAATGTCCTAATGCTCGATTGCAAGCATTGCATTTTCCCTCCACCATTATTTCAACAAAAAGGCTGTGCTGATGACCTTTATGTGGTAGCTCTCTTCCAAGTAAAGAACATTGAATGTCAAGTACCATATCAAAGTTACTCATCTCATCATGAGTCTTCTCTTTCTTACCCCAAAAGCAAACAAAGCCAGTAAAAGTTCTCTCACAAAAGAAACACCTTTGATCCTTGAAAGATAACCTTGGGAGGAGGGTGATCTTATATTTTTTAACATAAGGATCATCAAACTTCAAGGGCAGCTTTGCACATCTTTCATGAAGAAAGAAACTACACTCCATACAATTGTAGAATGGGGCCGAGAATATATGGTCCATACACCCCATACATTGCTGGCCATGTTGGGGTTGTTTGTTGCTGAGAATTAAGTTGTGTTGTGGATGACTAAAGTGACTTTCTATCACTTGAAGGCTCCTTGTTTTATCTAGCAACTGAGCTATATCGTTTGAGTCCAAGAACTTATATGCACACCACAAGTGAGCAACATAATGACAAATATCACAAATATAAGCTGCGTACCTTTCATCCACCAAACCCTCACAGAACCTACAATTGATCTTCCCTGGAGAAAGAGAAAATGTGCAAGAAAGGAAGTGATCACATCCTTTTGTTTTGATAGGGTGTAGATATCTGTCTACACATCTCTTATGAATAATGAGGTCGCAGTTCCTACATATGAAGAGTGTTTCATCATTTTGCCGAGCACAAGCTCGGCAAGTGAGCTGGCCCACATCCTTTCGCATAGGGACGAATTTGTGTTGGTCGCAATTTTCAACCCTAAGTAGGCAAAGGAGGGCGCATTTGACGTCGATCCCAGTCCTACACCTTTCACAATGGTAATAGATATTGCAAATTTTACCACAAAGTCCACAGTGTCCATCCACCAAAGACAAGGAGAGCTCCCAATTACAATCCCGGTGAGCAGGGTGTTTATTTTCTCTTAAGAGAAGGGGCACGTGAGCGCATGATTGATGAAGGCAAAAGTTTCTGAATTTGGGAGTGAGGCATTTATAATAAGCATAACCCGAACCTGAGATTGGGTCGTCGCATAATGAACAAACAACTATTTGCTCATTATTCTCCATCTCCACCTCTTTTATCAACATCATGTGACATTGCACATCACTCAAATCAACCATTGGCTTCATCTCCTGTGGGTGTGGGTGGGGTCGGCGGGCACATGCTTCATGGAGTATAAACTTACAATCATAATCATCACTTTTCACACATTTGTAAGTGGGACCCAGTCCCGGTTGATGACACAGCACACACTTATTTATCAATTCCTTGCCATCACTTATCAGCTCCAACTCATGCCATTGCCAATTCTTACACACAGAAGAAGTAGCAAAAAACGTGGAAATGGTTAGCACTGAGAATTTAGAGCAACTTAGGTATATATGCAGTCACACCATCATTGTATGTGAAACATCAAGAAATATACTCAGGATTGATCAATGATAATTGTTTGCTTGCTCCTAATGAGGGAAGTCATTTGATGTGCTTTTTTTTTTTTTTTGTGTGCATGAAGCTCATAATTTTATATTAAGCCTTTATCCTCTTAAGGACCAAAAGATCAATATGACTCATAGCTTTCCGTTAAAAGTTGCATTATATTGCATTTTGCATTTAAACCATGGCACTTATGAGATTTACAAATAACAAACAAACAATTATAAAATCAATCAAATTGACAACTATGATTACTTCTATATGAACTATTTGGTAGATATCCATAAACAAAGTTAAATTGGATAAGATCATAATTAAATAATCACACAAAATACCATTTCATTTATCCAAGTCTCAGGTTTGTACCTCACAAAATTTATACAAGCCAACTCCATTAAACAATTCTAAATCTTCTCTCTTCATCTTTTTTCTGAAAAGAAGAAATTAAATAAGTTCAAAATTGAAAATATTAAAAATAAAAAATAAGAAAGTTGTCACCGAAATTGTATCTACTAATAACAACAATTATAATATTATTTACTATTAAGCTAACAAAACTTTGAAGTACATGTTTTATTCTATTACAATCCCAACAATTAAAAAAAGAAGAAGACATAACATGAGAAAAAATAAAAGAATGAATGATAAAAACTCGCTAATCAATGAATAAATAGTACATATAATACAAACATGTTGCTCTTCTAATAAAAAAAATGCAAGTTTGTTGTCTTTTAACTTCACCAAAGATGAAACGTTTACTTTGAAAGATGAAGCAAAATTTTCAATGCTTCCAAAACTATGCCAACAATGCTATTTAAAGAGCCGTGTGATTCCTTTCTTCTTTCTTAGTTTATGTCTTTCTCTTTTCCTTCTTTTATTTCATCTCTTTTTTTTTTTTTTGCATATTTCTTTATTCCTTTCTTCTTCCTTTGACTATAATATTCTTTTGCCCATTCTTTCTTTATTTTTCTTTTACCTTTATTTTTCATATCTTCTTTCATTTCGTTGCCTCCCCATTCTCTTTATTCTATACATGTGTCTTGAAGCTCTTGTTTTGCTTTCACATCATTTTTTTTTACTACAAAAAGACTTTCGAATGAAAACTTATTTTGTTGTCTTCAACTTACACTTTAAAAGACAACTACAAAAATGTTTTGATGTTCTAAAATTATTAATATTATGTGAATGCTCATTTGGATAATATCATTCAAATAAAAAATTATGAGAGCCAAAACATTAATCTAATAATAGGAAAATTCTTTGGAGCACCTTGCTATGTTGCCCTTCTCCTTTTAAACATGTTTCCTTATTCTCTTACTTTTTTTGCACTTTGTCTTCATTCCTTTCTTGCAAGCTTAGCTTGCTTTTCCTCTTCAAATAAAATTTGTTTAACCATGATTGCACATAAAACTGATTTTCTAATCTTAAAAAAAAAACGTTCCAAGGATGACCTCAGAAATATTTTCGATGCTAGTTTCATATAGAAATACGTTTTTGAGACATAGAGAAATTTAGAAATAAAATAACTATTTAGAGACATAAGAAATCAAATACTAGAAATACTATTGTTGGAATTCGTTTTTCCAAAATCATTAATTTTATGTTTAATTGCCTCTTTAAAAATTCTCCGAAATACATTTTTCATTATTTTTCGTCTTTAATAGGAAATTACTGACAAAAAAAATTAAAAATATTTACTTAAATAGTCTGAAATTCATCTCACTATGACCTACACTGAAATGTCTGTATGTTAAACACACAACACAAAATTTTTCTCAAGATTTCATTAGCAAATATATAGCATATATAATTTGCTTACATTTCAAACATGCTAAATATGGAGCCCACTAAAGAGACACAAGAGCTGTGTTAGATAAGTTAATACACATGCTAGCAAGCTGGAGGAAAGTGAACGGCAATGTTTCAGATAGCTTCTAAATCTCCAATGGTACAGACACGTTAGCGTCAAAGATAAATTAGAAAAATGCATAACACATCACAACTACTAGAAGATCAATTAAGATAAAATAACAAAAAGTTGATATATTCATGATCAATAGTGCAAAACTAGTTGCAAGTGTAAAAGAACGTAGAATTTTCTTTTGTTGTTTACAATTCTGATTATATTGGACAAATGGACAGCTTTAGCAAATTGCCGTAACTTTCGGCCCCCCTCATTTCTTTGGTTTTATTCTTCCAGTTCTTCCTTTATTCAGGCTTCAGAACAACTACATTCAAATAGAGGGGCGTCACATGAAAGCTAACCGATCGTAACTACACAGAAGAACTTCTGTAACCAGTTATACAACATTTTCCATTTTTCACTAACCCATTTCATCCCGGCATTGCAGAGCAAGTTTAAACGCTAAAATTCTTGGCTTTTCATCCACTTGAATTGTAAACTTGGACCCCAGAAGCCAAAAGGTTCAGAGACACACAAAGAACCAATACAAGATGGATAAATGACGAAGCGCGCTCACACATTCACACACCTTTGGGCTGAGACGAGGCAATTTCTTGAAGAGTGGCGGTGCTTGGTAGCGAAGAAAAGGATAGAGATTTTATCAGGCGCGCAGGAATCTGCGGCATGATTTTGACCGCAAAGAAAACGAGCTTCTGAGTACTGCCTTACCCTTTTTTCCATGATTATATATTCATCCCGTTAAGTTTTGATGCAGGTTTCGGCTGCCAAAGGGAGGCCCAGCAAGATTTTATCTTAGCAATGGATTGAGTTTAGGCGGCAAGTAAGAATTAGACCTAACTACGGCCATTTTTTGTGATATTTCAGTGGAGACTGGCTTGGACGTTTGTAAGATACGTGTTAAAGCGTCGCAAACAAAGAGAAAATCCTTGGTTTCACACGACGGACTTCTGGGCATTTCAACTCATCCCACCCTTGCTCAAGATTTCTGATGGACTTGGATTTTAGGCCCCTGAAACCGAACCCTACTTCATCATACGTCAATTAATTATTAAAAGGGGTGAATATCAAATAGCTTATTTGGGTTCAAACATTTATTATTTGACTTCTCATTTCTAATTATTAGAATTTATGCAATTATTAGGTTAAAGAGCATGATTATAATATTTTATTACAAATAGGTATGTATGTTATTGTAAAAATTAAATATTTTCCTACAAATAGAATTAGTACAAAAAAAACCTAGTAATTGAACCTTGCCAAAGGAAGGCCTAACAAGGTTTTGTCTTAACAATGGATTGAATTAAAGTGGCAAACAAGAAAAAAAGAAGAAGAATGAGGGACAACTTCTCTCTTGCTTATAGTGGGTACAATATTATAATTAGTTCTATTTTTTCTCTTGTAATTTTTTTTCTTTATGTTCAAGAAAAACCTTTTACAATTACCTTGTTAATTAATTTAATATAATGGATATGACATCTAAGAAGTTAATTAGTAAAGCTCAAATAACATGACTATATTAAGAAAGTAAAGAACAAAAAAAATTGCATTGTTGGACACCATTAAGTTTTCCTAAATAAAGATTTGTATATTCCTCTTCTTTACCACAATGTCTAAACAAGTCTAACTAAAAGTTTTTCATAATTTCCAATGCTTAGCTAAGACACAATAAATAATTCCAGTAGACAGTAAGTAAATGATTACCCAAATGTGGCATTTGGACTATAAAACATCAAAAGAAATTTGGAAAACTGTTCTTTTTCATTGTTCTTCCAAAGATGATTCCCCTGCCTCCCTTCCTTGCTCCTTCTTGGCCTTGATACTTTTTGTTGGACCAAGAATGCTCACCAATGTAACATCTGATCACGCCCATTTGTGATAGGTTTATGTTTCTATTTGATCAGTTGGTTGGTAATTATTCATTTGTCATTTGTCGATAAGCATGTGGCTTAATTAAATTGGTTTCAAGTTTGAAACTCAGATTTCCTTCACCTTCTTTTACCTAATTAAAAAAATCATTAACTTTTCATCAGCCCCGGTAGCTCAAATCGAGTTAGAGTTTTTGGGATTATAGACTATTGGGTCTTCCATAATTATTAAACGCATAGCTTTTTATAGAAAAAGAAAAGAATTGACTTGTCCCGAAGTGACAAGCCAGCCGGATTGTTGCCCATGGCCAGTTCCCATATTCAAAACTGGTTCTTTGAAGGTCATCGTGACAGCAACATGGCTGCTACTTCAAGTCATTTCATAACATCTATCATGCACTTGATTACCTATTGGAGGTATCCAAGCAATGTGTCTTCTGATTGGTTCTTAATTTTTTACTCGTAAAAAACATGTCATTTCGTCTAAACCTCAATCCAGTCTTTGCTATAAAACATATTAAGTTCTACTCGTGACTCTGTTGTATCATGTCTTTACCAGATACCAGCAGACACCAGGCAACCTAATTGCTATATAAAAATTTTCCGCCTTGATTAAAGTATGCAAACTTTTGCTGCATTATTCCTTCTCTTGTCTGAATCTACCTACCTCTGATTCTTATTTCTCAGCTATATATATACCAAGTTTCCATGAGTCTGTCAAGCTTTTTTGCAGAGTGGTGGAGTTCAGCAAGCCTTTCCGACGGTTACACACCATGTTTCTCTCCCACCCCAACCCACGATGGCTCTCGACCTCCCTCTCTTCAGGTTCCATTCCTTTCTCTCGCTCCTGCATGTTTGGACTGGGTTTCTTTTTTTAACGTTGAATATTTGATGTCGGTTCTTCCAATTCTAGAGCATAACAAGGTAATTTAAGTGTAGCAAGTTTTAAGAAGGAAGTTGTCGTGCCACTGTATCATATTCTATGGTTGGGTTCGTCTTTTATTCGATGGTACTTCGTTGGGCATATGTTGCCTCTTAGGAGAGCCCATGGGTGCAAAATCCTATGCTATGCTTGCGTCCATAAGCTGCAGCCGTCGTCTCTTACTTTGTTTCATTCTCGACTGCTATCGCTCTCTCCTCCGCCACCGTCTTCGAGTTCTTCATAGCAGTCGCTTACTTTGGCACATGTATAATACCCTCTTGTTAATATGGCCTTTGATTAGTGATGGCTTGAGATGGTAGATTGTATCTACCAATGAAATATACCTATTCTTCTTATATTTCTGAGTTTACTGCACATAATAATGTCCTAAAGGAACCGGTTCCTCCGATCCATCGGAGAATAGGGAAAGAATAAGAAAGAAAGGTCTTTGGGGGGTTAGAGATGAGCATCACACTGCAAAACTTAACAATTGTTTTAAGAAAGAATATCTTGGACTGCTGACTCCAGATTCTTCTCCTTATTGTGTGTCTTCTTGTGCACAAAAACGAAAGTAGCATCTGAAATACAGAATCTGGAACCTCAGGGCATTATAATGGAGAGAAGACACCGACCCTCAACTCAAGAGGTTTAACAGTCCAACATAGGTCAAAGGTGTTAGAAGAGTTCAACTTCAAAGTTAATTGAAAAATTAAATAGATAATTTTTTTTATTTAAGCTTCATCATAAAAAAATCATATTTGTAGTGTAAAAATATTATCATACACATATGCTTTACATGCCAAGCAACATTAGACTTAAGGTTGTAAGGATGGAGTAAATTTAAGTTAAACTCTAAAACTATGTTAAAAGATTCAAAATTTAACCTAACAGTTAACCTAAGAATTGAAATAACATTTTTATTTTTTTATTTAAGCTCATTACAAGAAATGCTTTTGGTATGAAACTTTGGTCCTACGTGTAAAAGGTGATCATTTTAAGATAAACTTAAATAAAAGGTGAATTTTTTCCTTTTTTCTAAAAGGAAAAAGAAGAATCAAATTTGAGTAGTTTGATTTTCAGTTGCTTTTACGTGGACAAATATAGAAACTGGCTGTGGGTCTTAATCAATTATCACATATCAGTCAAGAGTTTGCTAAAAGTGAACATGCTTGGGTTACTAAAATAGACTTTCCCGACAATGCCCATATTTGTGGCAATGGGAGTAGACAGTTCTTCCTTTTGCGTCTGTTTTCCACGTGGTTCCTGAGTTAGAGGACTGTCCGCCTGATGAAAAGGCAAGAAGATTTTCAGCATTATCCATAGTAGTGATTTCCTCCTTCCTACGTTGGTGTTCATCTTCTTTAGCTAGGTTGAAGGCAGCATTTACGGATGGGAGTGGATCTTTTGAGAGAATATTAGTTCTGTAATTTCAAAATCTGTCCGGCAAACCCAATAAGAAGTCCATGGTTCTAAGCTTCTCCGTTTGGGCATCAGCTCTCTCATTCACCCTACAAGAACAATTTCCACAATGGTAGTGGATTAGAGGATCTACAGAATCTAGTTCAAGCCAAAGATTATTGATTTTGGTGTAATACTCAGTAACCGTGGGAACAATCATCTTGTTCTCAAACTGTCTCTGACGAAGATGATATTGTTGAGTGGAAGTGAGGATCCCAAACCGTATCTTGAATGTCTCCCAAATTATCTTTAGATCTTTCTTTCGAGCAACATACCACATCAACTCTGCTGAGACAGATTTTTCAAACCAGCTCTGGACAGCAAAATGACAAAGATCCCAAGCACGCTGTTTTTCTGTGTCTGTTTTTGGCCGAGTGAAGGTACCATCGATAAGGCCCCATTTGTTCTTGGCCATGAGTTGATTTTCCATATGAATGCTCCAAAGTTCATAGTTGGTTTCATCCTTAAGCACTTGAGTAACAAGGGATGCTCCAGGAATGTCAGTTGCTGAAAGGTAATAAGGGTCACGGTATGGATTGATAAGGGTTGCTGTCGGATTTGGGTTTGGTGGTTGTGTTCGGTGTGGAGGAGACGAGGACATGATTATAGTAAGTTTAAAAGGTAAGGGGTAAAGTGGTCTAGGAAGCAACAGTTAAGTGAATTGTCAATCAACACACGTTTTTCAAGGTAAAATACGTGAGAGTTAAAATGACACGAAAGCTATTTTACTGACAACTTAAAAAAATTGCCGAGAAAGCCCTAAGGAGAGAAGGAAAACGAAATACCTTTAATGGCAGAGTTGGATGAACTGCATCCAATTAGTCCCAGGAAGACGATGAAGAAAGCTTGCATCTCAACCTGGCTCTGATACCATATTGAAGATACTACAGGAAAAAAAAAAAAAAATACTGTAGCATGGAGGCTAGGAGTTGTCGTGAAGGCTTTTCTGTATTTCCTGTATCTGTATTATCTCACCAAAAACAATCTGTACAGTTAAGTATCTAGGCAGAAAAATGAAAGATACTAATGGGCCCGTCAGCTAATCAACGGACCGTTATTAGGTTAAGCTAAAAAACTATGAAATGAGCCCAACATCACACATATTTCAACGGCATGACAACTACTTTCAGCAGACCAACAGTTTTCATGATGGTTTTCAGTCATTCACCACCTTGCTTGCTGCTCTAAGCCCAGCGGTCCACTCATGCAGCCCCTCCAAGCTCTTAAGCCATGTCAGCATGTGGGAAACCAGAACTGCGTGTTAGACGCAAAGATTATCTAAGCTTCCGAGCTTTTGGTCTTTCCAGCACCTGCAGGCACAGCCCCATCCTTTGCCTAACCCGTGCTTTGGCCCAGTAGCTTCCAAACTTCCACCTCTAGTCGAACTACCAAAACCGAGTGCCCATTAGCTGGACCCTTGGCATTAATACTCGTGTCCAACTTGCACTGCAGTTGTATTTGCCCCAGTCATTGGCCTTTAGCCCCAATATGTATTACCCGCTCACCCAAGAAGTTATTGCAACAAGAAGGATACCATGCTGCATCCCCTAGATGGTAGATCATAAATTATTACGGCAACACAGCATTGAGTTTGCATGCCAGGCACTTGGTCAGAACCCAACACTGCGCTTCCAAACGTCAAGTATTAGCATTGCATATCATGTGTACCTCATGCCCCAGTTTAGTGAAATTACAAACATGTAACACAAAGTCCAAGTAACTCAAAAATTAGAACATACCACAAAGTACATTGTGTAGTATAGTTCCCAAACCGCCTATTGACCCAGCAAAACTTTAGGGGCTGACATCAATAGCCATTATGATAATATTTGCATACATCTGAAGATCCCAAAGACTGCAAGAGGAAAGCAAGATTAGAACGGCTTTATGATTTTACTCAATTGCATATTAGTTTTTGATAGAACCATATGAAAAGCGTCAAGTGAACTTCCTGACATAACAAGTAGTGTAAGATTTCCACATTTTATCAATAGTTAGCACTACAGCAAAACATGTGCCAGGCTTAACTTTAAGAACATGACCGAAGGTACAGAAATGGAGGTTCTCCAAAGATATCGAGAGTTTTGCGAGTCTGTTGAAATGCCTTGATTTTCCCAGCATTAAACTATCCAACCTAAAAAGAGAAAGAAAAAGAATATGAGGTCAAGGACCATAAATATGCTGGCAACTTAACATTATCGGACAAAATTTTGTGACCCAATCACGCAAAATTCCCGAGAGAAAGAATAAGCATTAACTTGCTCAGAATGCCACAATCATATCGCAATGCTGCAGCTTCCGTAGATTATAGAATTCAAAATAAGCATTAACTTGCCCCAAAATTTCAACGTATTATGAAGAAATACGAAATCAGAAGCATCAGAAACACGCGCATGACAGAGCAGTGGAGATCTGATTCTTTTTTTCCTTGGGACCTTCCTGCAATTAGCAAAAAAGGCTAGGCTGAAACGAGCCGAAGAAGAGGCTGAAAAAGAGAGAGCTGAATGTCGGGCCCAAATGGAGCAGGAGTTCCAGAGGAAACTTGAAGAGGTTTGCATGTGCTATTGAAACTGAGTCATAGTGTTCTACTTGCCCTGGTGGTTAAACTTGATTCGTGGTGGTAGCTAGGTTGAGTATTCTGAGTTTCTTTTTGGCCTGTAAAAGAAAACAAAAATAAAAAACGAAATTGACTCATGGTATTAACTAGGTCAAGAATTCTGAGTTTGATGTTGATGGTTTTTGAATCTTATTTTCATTTATGTGTTGAGATTCTTGGTGGGGAGTGAAAACTTCAAATTCTGAAATCTGCATGGATTTCTAAATCTTACTCTTTTTTCTTCACTCTCTTTCTTTCTCGTTTCTCTTTTCTTCCATAATAGAGCAGTGGAGATTCAGGTGCAAATGTTCAGTGGCTGGAACAAGAGACAGATGCGAAGATCCAGCACCTGAAATAGAAGCTGCTAGAATATCACATGATGTTGTTAACATGCTTCTGAAGCATGTGACGACTGTGAAGAATTAAGTCACAGAATGGTAAAGGTGTTATTGCAAACTCCTAAATCTTGTTTACTTTGGAACCGTTTATCCTGAACCTTAGATTTCCTGCGTGCTGCAGATAAGATTCTTGTTCTGGTATTTGTTATATTGTGTACCATACTTAATTTGACGAATAAAATGATGTTTCCTTGGTTATAACAAGCCCCTGAAATAGCCATTGCCGGCTAGGCTGATTGGATTGAGTATAAATAACCATCTTTCAGCCAAAAGAAAAGATGTAAGAATTATTTACTTATTGCCGTTAAAATAGAATTCAATATACATTTAGTGATGTCAACGTGTATATGTTTCATTGCTTCAACTCCAATTCTGCTTAGAGCTATTTGCTGATTAAGTTAATGTGCAGTACTGTCACTTCTCAAGACATGTTATTTTACTAGCCAATTTGGCAGACCATTTTGGGTGGATGTTCCCATTCATTTTTACAGTGAGGAAAGGAAGCAGATAGAATTATATATGCGCCTTCATAGAAAGTCGAGACTTTGTTAAGGGCACAATCTCACCAATGGCGTTTCCTAAGACTAAATACACAAACGCAAACATGCATGATTGGATCGCTAGCATGCGCTACCTACACCTATGCTTTCCCTACAGCCTACACGCCATTGTTGACAGAGCATGGTCTTCACAAAACAAAGCACTTCTTCCCCATGCGTTTGACCTCCCCCTGCTGCCTATCGGGCCATTCTACTATTGCCTACACTCTACTCCTTCTGACCCTTACGAACCACCTTCTTGAGCAAACTACTTACCATACAAAACACATCTTCCCGACTCAGTGGAACGGTGCGTTCGTAGCATATAAGAAGATAAAATAGACTACAGAGGTCTCTGTAAGCATCTAGTTTAGTCAATTTGAGTGGGCTGTTTTTGCTTAGAAATGGTGTTAGAGGCACAAAAAGTTGTCGTGTATAATGTTTTATCTTAGGGTATCCTAGGCAGAAGTGTTACTAGGAATCACAAGCAATAAATGGAGAATTATGCCATGAATCTCTCTCGTTTTCTGTTTATATGCAGGAAACTTGGAGATACTAATTACTTGTCATAGAACAAAACTCTAGCAGGGCACTGATAAAGTTTCTGGACTCCCATGGGTGGCTTCTCTCGAGCATTTCCCTGTGGATAAATTTACAAATTGTAATTTTATGTGTAATTCGTCCTTGTATGCGCGGTACTGATATTGTTGATAAGTTCTTCATATAAAAGATGCAACCAAATGTGAACAAAGCTGAATCTTGTTTTTGTACCAGATATCGGCCAACTTGACATATCACAGGAAAACTGAAATTATAGTCATTGCGGTGCTGTTGTTCGACTCTTTTGCAGTATAAGATTGTTATTTACTCTTGCGAGGATCAGGGCTTCACGCATGAAATATGCTGCGTAAACTTTTTGGATTACTGATGGAAGCTTTTTATGTGAAACGGGAATGGATCAGAGGGACCTCGTTAAACGTATTACCGAATGCTTATACACTGCTCTGTGGTTCTGATATGAAACCTCCTTACCGAAGTTCAACCATATGCGAGTGCTATAAGCTCTCGGTTGTTATCGTTCACACGGCTGATGTATATTCAAATATTTCGAATTTCAGCATATTCCAGCACATGAAACTGCAATTTGAAAGAATATTTTGATCCTTTGTTATTGCTTTTCTGAGAACAATAAATGAATTCTCTGCATAATTCTAAAACTAGCATCTGAACACAAAACCCAGTTCTTTCTTAAAAAAAAAAAGGCTTTGTCTTTTTTTTATCAATTCATGCTGATGCCGACTCACATTACTCTTAGGAAAACGTTCGAAAGATATGTCCCTTCCGGGTAGGATGGATCAGTAGGGTGATCACATGCTGCACCGGCCTATCGTAGGATAGTGATCTTCCTTCCTGCCATTGATGCAGCACCCTGATCACAAAACAAAAGATGCTTGTCAAAGTTAATTAAGGAATTGTCCTAATTTCTTCCAATTAAAGAGTAGGATTGACCATCTGCTTGCCCTCAAACTTCATATGTATGGACTAAATTTTTGGTATAAGTATTGATCATATCACATCTATTACTAAACAAATGGATTCATCTATTTTCTTTGTTCCAGCAAAATGGTAGGCAAGGAAACACATCCAGAAGAAGTTTATGGAGGACTACATTGAGAGGGGTTTCTAATCCATTTTATTTTTTATTTTGTTGGGGCGGGGAGAAGGGAGTTTACTGAGTGGCTTGTACCCTAAGGAAAGCAGGGAAAGAGCCCATATTGGTTCTTACCACAGCATTATCAATGTACTCTCCCAACTTCTCAGTTTCTATTGTCACACCGTTTTGCCCCATTTGGCTGCAACCAGATGGAGCATCAATCTAAATAACGCATCTCTTTCTAGATAAATCTCACCGTAAAGCATCACTAGATCTCCATGGCCAAACAGATGGTTATAGTCATTTCATACAGAACAAGTCCCCAGCTCGGCAGACTGGCTACTGTGAAATCAAGTATTAGTTTCTTAAACTATGTTACACTAGCAGGTCAAAATTTCTCTAAAATGTAAAACATAATGAATGAGAGAAAAAGAAAGACAGAAAGCTTATCTATACCACAGATTATAACATGTCATTCTTAGTTAAAGAAATAAAGGTACTAGAAAGATAATTACAGATCAATATTTTCAGTCAGGTAACACAGTATAGGAAAAGTTACTTGCCTGAAGAGTAGACAAGAACGTCCCACTTTGGGTCATAGCTCCTGAACACGAACAGGTCATGAGAAGTCCACCTCTTCTTGTTAACCGCATTGCCAATGAGTTGAAAGTCCTGTACATGCCTTTTGCACTTTGTAATACCTAAATCAGAAAGACCCAATAAGCAGCTGCAAAACTCACAAGAAACAGGGAAAACACTGACAAATGCATTGAGAAGTAAGCTGTAGTTTGTCGACAAGGACAAAAGGTATTGCTCATGAACACGTGTGTAAAACAGAAAAGGTAACCTATTAACCAGGAGGGAAAAGGAGTGATAATAAATAAAAAGCGGTGTAAACTCACTTTTACATAAGAATTAAAACCTCTTCTCAGGGAGGCAAAGGCTGATTCTATTCAAACTCATAAAACTTAAAAATTACGCATGGAAATAGACTTATATATGATCTATACTTGGGAGGATCCACGTACAGCTAGCCACTAACGAAAAGCTTCTCACTATATCTAAGAAACAGCTTAGAGCATTGATACACACTTGTAAAAAAGAAAAGACAAATTCTTGACTAAACACTTAAAACACGACTACTAAGACTTATAAACTTCACTTAGGAACTGGAGAAGGCACTCTGAAAGATAACAAAATGGAAACAATAAACATCAAAACTCATAATTTGTGGATTGCTTCCAGTCACTGAGACAGCTTGGACTCAAATTGCCATAAATTCCTTTAAAAAGACTCCAAATAGCACGCCATCTTATGCATTGAAACTGAATATATAAACTGTCCAAATTCAGGGTAGTTCTATTGAGTATATAAAATTTTAACTTTCTTAGAAAAGCCCCCACAAGACGTGGACAGATGACTTTCCAGAAGCTAATTTTTTTGCACCCCAAAATTAGTCTAGCAAACCACCAAATCTTTGGGCTGCTTGTAGAACACTGCCCGACATATTTTCTTCTGTTGAGTTAGGATCACTTTGTTGCACAGATTGAGAAGGATCATATTTTTCACCTTAGGCTCTTTTTATCATGGGGGGAGAGAGAGAGACAGAAACAAAAGAAGAAGGACATCCGCTAGCTGTGTGAAATTCATGAAATTTTTCATATAAAGGAAGGTTAAAAAAAAGCAAACAAATTGGTCAAAAGGATAAAAATGAAAACCCAAATGAAAGACGCTTGAGGGTTGTTTTTGGTTGTTGGATTTAACTTCTAAAACCTACAATTCGATAAATTAAGTCCCTTACAAAAAAAAACTCAAATTAGGTAGGAATATTTATTCCCTGTGCCAATACCCATTCCACAGGTCATTTTTCATTGAAAAAACACTTAAAAAATGCATGTCAAAAAACCTTTCTTCGTGGTGCTAGTTTTGGGGGATCAACTATGACCAAGTCCCATGATTCGTTTCTGGAAAGAGCAGCCTTCATAAATTCAGTTGCATCTTCTCTGAGAAATGATATTCTTTCTGGATCCATGTTGTTAAGAACAATATTTTCCCTAGCTAGCTCCAAAGCTGGTGATGATGTATCAATACCTGAAAGAGTACAGATATTTTCAAGAAAGTTGTTTGTTTTGAACAGGCATGCAATTTGAATTTCTCAAATAGACGCCAAAACTACATAAACTGTCCTGATCCAAATGTGCTCTCAAGAATAACCACAGAGAAGGTTAAATGACAATGAAAATCTCATTCACCTTGAACCTCTAAAAACGATGCTACACATACTAACAACTTATATGAAAAGTACTACAATATGATGGGCAAGAAAACGCATTACATGTGTGCATTCATTATAAAGATTTGACAACAACGAGTAGGGAAATTTCCAAAAATTTGTTTGCAAGAACATTTCATTTAACATCTAACACATATGCCACCTGCCCTATATTACCAATTTTAGGCAGAAAATTAAACCCTTTTTTGCTGGGGCTTTTGAGGTGCTTTATCTTAGAAAGAGAAAGCTACCTGTATCTCATCTTGTAAAACGAAAATGCTTCAACTTTTTGTCAATTTTGTTAAGCAGCCTTTAAGAATCAGCCAAAGGGCCGCTTCTAGAGCAGCTGAGCTATTAAAAAGCTGCATCCTCCGAAACTAGGCCTTATTCCAAGCATTCAGAAAGAATTTATTCAAAATACAAAGCTGCAGAGATACAAACCTTTAAGCTGTTACAACTTGGTTTCATCTCCAATCATGAAATATCATAGACGAGGAATACCAGGAGCTACAGTGGAATAACAAATGGTTTCCAAAATAATGGATCGATTTTCAGTTCTGAATATATCTAGCTCTAAAATTTGCAAATAACTTCCTTTGTATGAATCAGCAGTCCAAATTGCAATCTTCTTCTCATTACATTTTGATCTTTGCATTCTTCATTAGCTTTTGCTCACTATTTGTCAAATTTTATGCATAATGCCTAAATGTTGTAGAGGTCAACAATGAAATACGTAAAAAAAAAAATCAAATTCAAAATAAAATAAAATAAAAAGAATCTTAACTAAGTAGTCTAATTATGCCTTCAAGAAGTTAACCTTTAGTTCAGGAAATTTTTCCCATGCAATGGCAAGAGAAATCCCATAATAACAAAATTGAGGAAGAACTGACAAAGAAAAATGACCAGGTCAGAACTTATACCGGTCACACTCACAGCACCCACTCGTGCTGCATTTAGAGCAAAGCCACCACTATAGCAGCAAATATCAAGAACTTTTTTACTGTCTGACACACTTGATATGAACTGCCGGTTTTCACGCTGATCAGCATAAAATCCTGTCTTCTGATCCTCCAGTGAAATTGCATAAAAGATCCCATTTTCCAGAACCTAGAAAAACGAAATTGCAACTTGGCAAAAGATACTGCCATCCAACAGATATTATAGAGCATTAAAGGCACGAGACATTGCACAAGAAGCCAGAAGCCATCCTAGGGTCTATGCAAACTCAGATTGAGGAAACAAATATTTCTGATGTATAAATTGAATGACCATGAAGCTGGCTATCGTTGGCTCAAAAGAACTTCCACAAGAATTATTATTCCTTTTGGTTTGTTTCAAAATCTTATATGCCCTCAAAGCAAAATTCTTTAATCAGATGAGCCCAGTAGACAAAATGCCTCAAACTCTATGTGCCAACAAAATCAGGACCTTACGCAAACGAAATCTTGAATTCATTAAGGCAGAGACAAATGCAACAATGAATAGAGCTTTCAAATTTATTTTTACTATTTCAGATCTCCAATAATAAAGAAATACTAATATCAAAACTATGCGTAATTAGCTAAGATTGATTGATTTATATGTACAAAAACAATTGGGCAACGATCTCTCCATTGTCCAATGTTGAATTCAACTTAAAAACAACTATCTCACGAACTGCTCTTTTAGGGAGACAAGAAATAATGCTTACCATAGTAGAGCAATACGATAAGAACATACATTTGATTGAATGATGATTCTTATTCACAATCTTAAAATATTATAATGGAGGAAAGAACCATAATACTACTTAATGTACATCAAAAATAAATTCTCTCTTTTGAAGAAACAAAACATATTACAATAAAGTTCTCACTTTATATGTCTCACATGTACAATACACTACTAATTTGGTATTATTTCTTAAAATTTAATTTCTAAATTTTCCTTGAATATGCACAGTCAAGATGAGCAGCATAATTACATAATGAACAACAATAAAACCATTGAGAATAATTTCTTTTTTGCTCATAAATTAAGCAATAATATTCTTTAAAATTATCTTCAATCTTATCAGTGAGATGTAAAGGATGCTCATCATCTTTGTACCAAATTTGGAGAGGATAAGTGACACATTTCTCACACAAGTTGAAGTTGCAAAAACCGCATCTGAAGCAACGTCCCAATGCCTCATTGCAAGCATTGCATTTTCCCTCGTCCAATGTTTCAAGAAAAAGGCTGTGCTGATGACCTTTATATTGTAGGTCTCTTCCAAGTAAAGAACATTGAATGTCAAATATGTTATCAAAGTTACTCATCTCATCGTGAGCCTTCTCTATCTCCCCTAGAAAGCAGACAAAGCCAGTAAAAGTTCTTGCACAAGTGTTACACATTTGATCCTTGAAAGATAACCTTGGGAGGAGGGTGATCTTCCTTTCTTCATCATAAGGATCGTTGAACTTCAAGGGCAGCTTAGCACAACTTTCATGAAGAAAAAAATCACATTGTATACAACTATAGAATGGAGGTGAGAATATATGGTCCATACACCCCATACATTGCTGGCCATGTTGGGGTTGTTTGTTGCTAAGAATTAAGTTGTGTTGTGGATGACTAAAGTGACTTTCTATCACTTGAGGGCTTTTTGTTTTGTCCAATAACTGAGTTATACCTAAGTCTGAGTCCAAGAACTTATATGCACACCATAAGTGAGCAACATAATGACAAATATCACAAATATAAGCTGCGTACCTTTCATCCACCAAACCCTCACATAACCTACAATTGATCTTCCCTAAAGAAAGAGAAAACGTGCAAGAAAGCAAGTGATCACATCCTTTTGTTTTGATGGGGTGTAGATATCTCTCTACACATCTCTTATGAATAAAGAGGTAGCAGTTCTTGCATATGAAGAGTGTTTCATCGCTTTGCCGGCCACAAGCTTGGCAAGCGAGCTGGCCCACATCCTTAAGCTTAGTGCCGAATTTGTGTGGGTTGCAATTTTCAACCCTAAGTAGGCAAAGGAAGGCACATTTGACGTCGATCCCAGTCCTACAATTTTCACAATAGTAATAGATATTGCAAATTTTACCACAAAGTCCACAATGTCCATCCACCAAAGACAAGTAGAGAGGATAATTACAATCCCGGTGAGCAGGTTGTTTTTTTTCTCTTAAGACAAAGGGCACGTGAGCACATGATTGATGAAGGTGAAAGTTTTTGAAGTTGGGAGTGAGGCATTTATAATAAGCAGAACCCGAACCTGAACCTGAGATTGGGTCGTCGCATAATGAACAAACAACTATTTTCTCATTATTCTCCATCTCCATCTCCGTCTCCATATCCATCTCCACCTCTTTTATCAACGTCATGTGAGATACCACCTTCCACAAATCAACCTTTGGCTTTATCTCCTGCGGGTGTGGGTGGGGTCGGCAGGCACATGCTTCATGGAGTATAAACTCACAATCAATTCTCTTACATTTGTAAGTGGGACCCAGTCCCGGTTGATGACACAACACACAATTATTTATCAATTCCTTGCCATCACTTATCAGCTCTAACTCATGCCATTGCTCCGAGCTCTTACATACAGAAGTAGAAGAAGCAGAAAACGTGGAAATGGTTAGCATTTAAATCATGGCACTTACGAGATTTACAAGTAAAAAGCAAATAAACAAACGATTATAAAATCAATCAAATTGACAACTATGATTACTTTTATAGGAACTATTTGGTAGATGTCCATTAGCAAAGCTGAATTAGATAAGACCATAATTAAATAATCACACAAAATACCATTTCATTTGTCCAAGTCTCAAGTTTGTACCTCACAAAATTTACCATAGAAGCTGTGGCCAATTTGATTCAACAACTCTATATCCTCTCTCTTCATCTTTTTGTGAGAGGAAGAAATTGAATAGGTTCAAAATCGAGAATATTAAAAATAAAAAATAAAAAATAAAAAAAGTTGTCATATAAATTGTATCTACTAATAACAACAATTATAATATTATCTACTATTAAGCTAACAAAACTTTGAAGTTCATGTTTCATTCTATTACAATTCTAACTATTAAAAAAAAAAAGACATAACATGAGAAAAAAAAAAAAGAGAAGAAAGAATGACAAAAAACTTGCTAGTCAATAAATAAAAAGTATATATGATACAAATCTTTTGCCCTTCTAGTAAAAGAAAATACAAGTTTGTTGTCTTTTAACTTCACCAAAAATGAAACTTTTACTTTGAAAGATGAAGCAAAATTTGCAATGCTTCCAAAACTATGCCAACAATGCTATTTAAAGAGCCATGTGATTCATTTCTTCTTTCTTAGTTTATGTCTTTCTCTTTTCCTTCTTTTATTCCATCTTTTTTTTTTTTTTTTTGCATATTTCTTTATTCCTTTCTTCTTCCTTTGACTATAATATTCTTTTGCCCATTCTTTCTTTCTTTCTTTTTTAATATTCTTTTACCTTTATTTTTCATATCTTCTTTCATTTCGTTGCCTCCCCATTCTCTTTGTTCTATACATGTATCTTGAAGCTCTTGTTTTGCTTTCACATCAATTTTGTTTCCTACAAAAACACTTTCGAATGAAAACTTATTTTGTTGTCTTCAACTTACACTTTAAAAAACAACTACAAAAATGTTTTGAAGTTCTGAAATTATTAATATTATGTGAATGCTCATTTGGATAATATCATTCAAATAAAACATTATGAGAGCCAAAACATTAATGTAATAATAGGAAAATTCGTTGGAGCACCCTGTTATGTTGCCCTTCTCCTTTTAAACATGTTTTCTTATTCTCTTACTTTTTTTGCACTTTGTCTTTATTCCTTTCTTGCAAGCTTAGGTTGCTTTTGCGCTTCAAATAAAATTTGTTTAACCATGATTGCACATAAAACTGATTTTCTAATCTTTAAAAAAAAAAAAAAAATTCCAAGAATGACCTCAGAAATATTTTCGATGCTCGTTTCATATAGAAATACGTTTTTGAGACATAGAGAAAGTTAGAAATAAAATAACTATTTAGAGACATAAGAAATCAAATACTAGAAATACTATTTGTTGGAATTCGTTTTTCCAAAATCATGAATTTTATGTCTAATTGCCTCTTTAAAAAAATTTTGAAATACATTTTTCATTATTTTTCTTCTTTAATAGGAAAATTACTGACAAAAAAAATTTAAAAATATTTACTTAAATAGTCTGAAAATCATCTCACTATAACCTACACTGAAATATCTGTATGTTAAACACAACACTTTTCTCAAGATTTCATTAACAATATATAGCATATATAATTTGCTTACATTTCAAACATGCTAACTATGGAGCCCGCTAAAGAGACACAAAAGCTGTGTTAGATAAGTTAATACACATGCTGGCAAGCTGGAGGAAAGTGAACGGCAATGTTTCAGATAGCTTCTAAATCTCCAATGGTACAGACACGTTAGCATCAAAGATAAATTAGAAAAATGTATAACACATCACAACTACTGGAAGATCAATTAAGATAAAATAACAAAAAGTTGATATATTCATGATCAATAGTGCAAAACTAGTTGCAGGTGTAAAAGAACGTAGAATTTTCTTTTCAGAGATTGCTTTGCGATATCTGAACTTAGCACTGCCCTCAATTCAAATCTTTTGTTGTTTACAATTTTGATTGTATTGGACAAAAGGACAGCCTTACCAAATTGCCTTAACTTTCGGCCCCCCTCCTTTCCTTGGTTTAATTCTTCCAGTTCTTCCGCTATTCAGGCTTCAGAACAACTCCATTCAAATAGACGGGCGTCACAAGAAAGCTAACCGATCGTAACTACACAGAAGACCTTCTGTAGCCAGTTATACAACATTTTCCATTTTTCACTAACCCATTTCATCCCGGCATTGCAGAAGCTAGTTTAAACGCTAAAATTCGTGGCTTTTCATCCACTTAAATTGTAAACTTGGAGCCCAGAAGCCAAAAGGTTCAGGGACACACAAAGAAGCAATACAAGATGGATAAATGACGAAGCGCGTTCAGACACACACACCCCTTTGGACTGAGAAGAAGCAATTTCTTGAAGAGCGGCGGTGTTTGGTAGCGAAGAAAAGGACAGAGATTTTATCAGGCGCGCGGGAATCTGCGGCATGATTTTGACCACAAAGAAAACGAGGTTCTGAGTACTGCCTTACCCTTTTATCCATGATTATATATTCATCCCGATTAAGTTTTGATGCAGGTTTCGGCTGCCAAAGGGAGGGCCAGCAAGATTTTATCTTAGCAATGGATTGAGTTAAAGCGGCAAGTAAGAATTAGACCTAACTATGGCCAATTTTTTGTGATATTTCAGTGGAGACTGGCTTGGACGTTTGTAAGATACGTGTTAAAGCGTCGCAAACAAAGAGAAAATCCTTGGTTTCACACGACGGACTTCTGGGCTTTTCAACTTGTCCCCCCCTTGCTCAAGATTTCTGATGGACTTGGATTTTAGGCCCCTGAAACCGAACCCCACTTGATCATATGTCAATTAATTATTAAAAGGGGTGAATATCAAATAGCTTATTTGGGTTCAAACATTTATCATTTGACTTCTCTTTTTTAATTATTAGAATTTATGGAAAGGTATTTATGTGATTGTAAAAATTAAGTCTTTTCCTATAAATAGAATTAGTACAAAGAAATCTAGCGATTGAATCATGCCAAAGGAAGGCCTAACAAGGTTTTGTCTTAACAACGGATTGAATTAAAGTGGCAAACAAGAAGAAAAAGAAGAATGAGGGACAACTTCCCTCTTGCTTATGGTGGGTACAATATTATAGTTAGTGCTGTTTGTTTCTCTTGAAACTTTTTTTTTTCTTCATGTTCAAGGGAAAACCTTTACAATTACCTTGTTAATTAATTTAATATAATAGATATGAAATCTAAGAAGTTAATTAGTAAAGCCCGACCTTATTGCAAGAAAATTTACATGACTATATTAAGAAAATAAAGAACAAAAAAAAAATTGCATTGTTGGACACCATTAAACTTTCCTCAATAAAGATTTGTGTATTCCTCTTTTTTACCACAACGTCTAAACAAATCTAACTAAATTTTTTTCATAATTTCCAATGCTTAGCTAAGACACGAAAAATAATTCCAATAGACAGTAACTAAACAATTACCCAAATGTGGCATTTGGACTATAAAACATCAAAAGAAATTTGGACAACTTTTCTTTTTCATTGTTCTTCCAAAGATGATTCCCCTGCCTCCCTTCCTTGCTCTTTCCCGGCCTTGATACTTTTTGTAGGACCAAGACTGCTTATCAAGCATAACATCTGATCATGCCCAATTGTGATAGGTTTATGTTTCTGTTTGATTGGTTGGTTGATAATTATTTATTTGTCATTTGTCGATAAGCATGTGGCTTAGTTAAATTGTTTCAAGTTTGAAACTCAAATTTCCTTCACCTTCTTTTACCTAATTAAAAAAATCATTAACTTTTCATCAGGCCCGGTAGCTCAAATGGAGTTAGAGTTTTTGGGATTATAGACTATTGGGTCTTCCATAATTATTAAACACATAGCTTTTTATAGGAAAAGAAAAGAATTGACTTGTCCCAAAGTGACAAGCCAGCCTGATTGTTGCCCATGGCCAGTTCCCATCTTCAAAACCGGTTCTTTGAAGGTCTATCGTGACAGCCACATGACTACTACGTCAAGTCATTTCATAACATCTATCATGCACTTGATTACCCATCGAAGGTATCCAAGCAATGTGTCTTCTGATTGGTTCTTAATTTTTTACTCATGAAAAATATGTCATTTTGTCTAAACCTCAATCCAGTCTTTGCTATAAAACATATTTAGTTCTACTCATGACTGTTGTATCATGTCTTTACCAGATACCAGCAGACACCAGGTAACCTGCTAGCTATATTAAAATTTTCCGCCTTGATTAAATTATGCAAACTTTTGCTGCATTATTCCTTCTCTTGTCTGATTCTACCTACCTCTGATTCTTATTTCTCAGCTATATATATATATGCCTAGTTTCCATGAGTCTGTCAAGCTTTTTTGCAGAGTAGTGGAGTTCAGCAAGCCTTTCCTACGGTTACACACCATGTTTCTCTCCCACCCCAACCCACGATGGCTCTCGACCTCCCTCTCTTCAGGTTCCATTTCTTTCTCTCGCTCCTGCATGTTTGGACTGAGTTTCTCTTTTTAACGTTGAATATTTGATGTTGGTTCTTCCAATTCTAGAGCATAACAAGGCAATTTAAGTGTAGCAAGTTTTAAGAAGGAAGTTGTCGTGCCACTGTATCATATTCTATGGTTTGGTTCGTCTTTTATTCGATCGTACTTCGTTGGGCATATGTTGCCTCTTAGGAGAGCCCATGGGTGCAAAATCCTATGCTATGCTTGCGTCCATACGCTGCAGCCGTCGTCTCTTACCTTGTTTCATTCTCGACTGCTATCGCTCTCCTCCGCCACCGTCTTCGAGTTCTTCATAGCAGTCGCTTACTTTGGCACATGTATAATACCCTCTTGTTAATATGGCCTTTGATTAATGATGGCTTGAGATGGTAGATTGTATCTACCAATGAAATATTCCTATTCTTCTTATATTTCTGAGTTTACTGCACATAATAATGTCCTAAAGGAACCGGTTCCTCCGATCCATCGGAGAATAGGGAAAGAATAAGAAAGAAAGGATTTGGTGGGTTAGAGATGAGCAGTACACTGCAAAACTTAACAATTGTTTAAGAATGAATATCTTGGACTGCTGACTCCAGATTCTTCTCCTTAGTATGTGTCTTCTTGTGCACAAAAATGAAAGTAGCATCTGAAATACAGAATCTGGAACCTCAGGGCACTATAATGGAGAGAAGACACCGACCCTCAACTCGAGGTTTATAGTCCAACATAGGTCAAAGGTGTCGGAAGAGTTCAACTCAAGAGTTAATTTAAAATTTTAATAGATATTTTTTTTTATTTAAATTTCATCACAAAGAGTCATATTTGTGGTGTGAAAATTTTATTGTACACATGTTTTACATGCCAAGCAACATTATACTTAAGGTTGTAAGGATGAAGTAAATTTAAGTTAAACTCTAAAACTATGTTAAAAGATTCAAAATATAACCTAAAAGTTAATCTAAGAGCTGAAATAATATTTTTATTTTTTTTATTTAAACTCATTACAAGAAATGCTTTTGATACAAAACTCTGGTCCTACTTATAAATAAAAGGTGATCATTTTAAGATAAACTTAAATAAAGGGTGAATTTTTTCCTTTTTTTCTAAAAGGAATAAGAAGAATCAAAGTAGTTTGATTTTCAGTTGCTTTTACGTGGACAAATATAGAAACTAGTTGTGGGTCTTAATCAATTATCACATATCCGTCAAGAGTTTGCTAAAAGTGAACACGCTTTGCCAACTACTCGGACGCACATAGATATGAAAAGTTCTTTGTCGTATTTATTATTTATGGCTTCGCTGTCATATCCATGCTTCCCTGCTTCCCCTCTTTCTCGGTCTCTGTTGCCACTGCCAAACTCAGTCCCACGCGCAAGCTTTCTGACAGGAATATTGAAGGACAACATGCTTGTGCCTCGTTCTGGAACAACCATGTCTTTCTCCCATCTCTACACGCCTTGGTGTTCCACTTCCTCTAGACCAGGTTCCATATCTGGTTCTCTCTCGTTATCCCAGCTGAACTTTTGTTAGTTCCTTGTTACGGGGACTATGTGGAACGTTGTTGAATTGGGTTTCTCGTTTTTATGTTGATTCATTCTGATAATTGGGTTCTTCGATATTTTGCGAATCGGGATCTTTATTTTTCATGTTGAGTGTCTGTTATATGTTTTAATCATTGCCATTGATCTCTTTCAATGCGTGGAATTTTCTATGGCTTTTACATTCAATGGGATCAGCTAGCGAAGCCTCCTATAGAATGTTGTCTGGTTCCATAGATTATAGATTGCAGATTATGGATGATGCTCGAATAACTCATATTGGTGGGATAATGTGTTCTCAAGCAGCTTCTCTGGCTCCTAATTCCAATGTAGCGACAAAAGCCAATAATCCAGCTTTGGTATGATGATCCTGCATTCTATTAAATTGTTTCCTTCGTAATCGCCCGCCCCGATTATCTGTAGTTAAGAAAATCTTACTTGTTTTATCCATACAGTGCTGTGAGGCGACCAAAGAAAGAATTAAGAATATGTTCAACAAGGTTGAACTCTCCCTTTCCCCTTATGATACTGCCTGGGTAGCCATGGTCCCTTCTCCAAATTCCATAGAAGCCCCATATTTTCCTCAGTGCGTAAATTGGTTATTGGATAATCAACTCTCTGATGGCTCGTGGGGTCTTACTCATCGTGATCCCTTCTTAGTTAAAGATACCCTTTTATCTACCTTGGCATGTGTCGTTGCACTAAAGCAGTGGGGTGTTGGCGAAGAACAAAGGAACAACGGTATTGCTTATGCGCTTCTTGCTAAATCTCCTCATTTATCTCCAATATCTGATATTCCTCTTTTTGCAGGCCTCTTCTTTATTGAGTCAAATATAGCTGCAGCCATCGATGAGAAGCAACATTCTCCTATTGGATTTGACATAATATTTCCTGCTATGATAAAGAAAGCCAAGCATTTGGATTTGAATATCCCACTGGGAGCAACAAATTTAGAAGCATTTATTAACAAGGGAGAATTGGAGCTTAAAAGGTGCGCTTATAATTTAGTTCTGGTTCCTCTACAGCTTTATTATTTAGTTAACTTCTTTATGGGTGGGTTCTTTGTAATGCCCTGACAAGAAATGGGCATGTTGTAAGTTCTCTAATCAGACTTGGGATGTAAAGATATTGGCCTCATAAATTTTAAGCCACCTTGCTCAAACTTGGTTGGCTTAGTCTACCAAGTTTGTTGGAAGATTTAAGTTGTACTTTGGATCAAGAGTGGAACAAAAAGACCGTTCATGTTTGAAATGCACTCCTCTTAATGCCATATGGAACAGCAGTAGAAATAAAAAGGAATGCTTTTGTTCTGAATATTCTCTGACAGAACGTTTCTATATCTAATTCTAGAGGACATGGAAGTGACTCAGAAGGAAGGAGAACCTACTTGGCATATGTTTCGGAGGCACTGGGGGAGTCACAGTTGTGGGAAATGGTCATGAAGCATCAAAGGAAGAATGGATCGCTGTTCAATTCACCAGCCACCACAGCCGCTGCTTTTACTCACCTTAAGGATTCCAGCTGCCTTAAGTACCTCTGTTCACTCCTAGACAAGTTCGGAGATGCAGGTTCTTCTGTCTGCCTATGGTTTATTTGTAGTTTCAGTTACAATTCTGATTTCTCTGGCAGTTCATTGGTCATCTTGAACCTATTTATCCAGTTCCTACGGTTGATCCCCTCGATATATATGTGCGTCTCTCAATGGTTGATACTCTTGAAAGGTTGGGAATCGGTCGCCATTTCAGGGAGGAGATCAGAAGTGTCTTGGATGAAACGTACAGGTAAGATGCTTTGCTGTTGAAGGCACCAGATATGGGCAGTAACATCGTAGAATAATTAATTCCCCCCAGTGCTGTAATTAATTTTTAATCCAGACCTTATTTTGAGTTTGTGGATTGCATATAGCTAACATTTGAAGGGAACATGAAACTTGCAAATGAACAGATATTGGCGACAGGGTGAGGAAGATATATTTTTGGATACTGCTACCTGTGCAATGGCATTTCGGATGTTACGTGTAAATGGATATGATGTTTCTTCAGGTATTTTGCGATTTAGAAGACTTGCCTGCAGCACTGTAATAGGTCGACAATGGCTTTACCACTTTATCATTAATGTAGGTCCATTTACCAGCCTTTCTCAAGAGGATCAGTTCTCGAGTACCCTTGGAGGATATTTGAAGGACATTGACACTGTCTTGGAATTATTTAGGGCTTCAGAAACCATCATACATCCTGATGAATCAGTTCTGGAGAAACTTAATTTGTGGACTAGAGATTTCCTGAGACGAGAATTATCAAATGGATTGAATCCCGCGGATCGAGTGAACAAATATCTTGCCCAGGAGGTAAAGCCTTGCGCTGAAACTGCATTCCGTGTTTTGTGATGATGTTCACTTCCAGTTACCACTGGTGTTCATTTAATAGTTGAAAGCAACTCCCAGAAAACTACAACCTTTGATCATTTCAGGCAGAGGATGCTCTTAAGTTTCCCTACCATGCAAATCTGCAACGGTTATCAAGCAGGAGAGCAATCGAGCACTACAACAAAAACAAGACAAGGATTTTGAAAACCTCATATCGGTATGACAGTGGTGATCTCTTGGTCCTAGTCGTTCTGTTTATGGAGATTATAGATGTGGTTTGGAATTACTTATTAGTTCTTTGAACTGCTGCTTTATCCTTCTTTCTCTTTTTATATCAGTTCGACAAATATTGGCAACGAAGATTTCTTGAAACTTGCAGCGGAAGACTTCAGCAATTGTCTATCAATCCATCGGGAAGAACTCAACCATCTTGCAAGGTGCATATCCTTATCTACCCTCCAACTATTATGGTATCGTAACTCACATTGTCCTAGAATTTCACTAAACCTGCTCAAATGTGGTAGAGGTAATTGGATTAGGTGGCCTATAACCTGGAAGCAACTTTTGCATTCTTTTGCATATGGTGCTGGAAGTGACTATCATTTTCTTTTCCTTTCTATTTCTTGAAATAATTGTAATCTTGGATCACTCGTTTTTCTGGACTCCTGTTTCTATCAGTTGTATTTAACAACAATATCAAGAAAATTTAATTACATTGGAAGTCATTGAGGTAGCTTCCTGTTCTTTTTAATTGAAAGGAAAGCTAAATATCATCTTCTGTGAGCATATGATCATTCTCCTGTAAGCAGGTGGGTCACAAAGAACAGATTAGACAAGCTCAAGTTTGCAAGACAGAAGCAAGTATACTGTTACTTCTCTGGTGCAGCAACCATTTTTGCCCCCGAGCTTTCTGATGCCCGAATGTCATGGGCCAAAAATGGGGTGCTCACAACAGTGGTTGATGATTTCTTTGATGTTGGAGGTTCTGAAGAGGAACTGGTAAACCTTATAGAACTGGTTGAGAAGTATGTTTCCTTCATCACTCTCCGATTTCTGTTTAGAAAACTACTTTTTTGTTTATGAAACTGACGCCATGAGAACTGATTGCAGGTGGGATGTAAATGTCAGCACTGATTGTTGTTCTGAGAATGTTGAAATTATATTTTCGGCACTTCACAGCTCAATCTGTGAGATTGAAGACAAAGCATTAACATGGCAAGGACGGAGTGTGAGGAGTGACATCACTGACATTGTGAGATTAAATTTTTCACTTTTTCAATATCATTGCTGTTATCTGTATCAGGTGCCTATTAGGTTCCAAGAAAACATATTGGCTTTGTTTATTCATTTAAACAGAGATGATATATGTCATGCTTTGAATGCAGTGGTTGAACTTACTCAAGTCTATGATGAAGGAAGCCAAGTGTTTGAGGGACAAGTCAGTGCCAACAGTGGATGAGTATATGACAAATGCGTACGTTTCGTTTGCCTTAGGACCTATTGTCCTCCCAGCCCTTTACTTTCTCGGGCCAAAGCTCCCGGAAGGGGTCGTTCAAGGTTCTGAAGTCCACCATCTATACGAGCTTATGAGCACTTGTGGGCGTCTTCTCAATGATGTGCAAGGCTTTAAGGTACAACAACATCTCCCCCAATACGGCTCTACCAAGAAACTTAAGCCTTTGGCTTTGGGCTAACTTGGCATATGCTTACCATTTACATTGTCACATCTATCGATATGGGATATAATTTTTCTACACTAGCACATCTATACTCAACAATCTTTCCATTGCCTGTAAGTCTACATCACATTATTTCAGTCTTTTCACAAACAGTTCTCATTCTTAAGTGGCATCCCTGAGATTATCTTGTGTGGTCTATGTGGGTTTTATTTATGTAATAGGCTTTCATCCATACGATAACTTTGAAGGCAGCTCTTCATAACATTTTTGCTCTACTTCTTCATACAAGGCAACTCTTCTTAAAAATGTTCTTCAAACATCTTTTATTCTTATGAAGCATTCCTAAGCTTATCTTACTTGCTTTATATGGGTTTAATATATGTGCTAGACAATTGTCGATGCTTTAACTATGAGAGTGACCCATCGTACCATCTAGGCTCTTCATATCCATTCTTACCATGTAGATGTATAAGTTCATATTCAGTAATCAATCTATCCATCTTTTTTTTTTTTTAACTTATTACTATATTGCCATCCTCTTCTACTTATAGAAAGCTTAACAATCCATGCATCATCTCTAAGGCCACTTATGTTTACTAATACAGGCTATATCCAATTAGTAATATCTCTTTGCATACGATTTATTTAAGCTTTTGAATTTGATGCTAATTATATTATACTGACTACTATATTTGTAGCATCTATTTAATCCGAGACTCTATCTCTCTACACTTGCATACATGTCTATATATTCAATGCAAAACAAAAAAAAAATTGGAAAAGATTAGTAATATCTCTTTGCATATGGTTTGTTTTAGAGTTGCTAATATTTGTTGACTATGTTGCAGAGAGAGTCTAAGGAAGGGAAATTGAATGCTGTAACATTGCGTATAGTTCATGGAGGTGGAGCCATTACTGAAGAAGAGGCCATTAAGGAGACAAGAAGTAGCATTTCCGGTAAGAGGAGGGAACTGCTGAAACTAGTTTTGCAAGAAAAGGGCAGCAGCATTCCAAGAGTGTGCAAGGATTTGTTCTGGAATATGAGCAAAGTGCTTCACCTATTTTACAGGAAGGATGATGGATTCACTTCAGATGAGATGATCAACACCGTTAAAGCAGTAATTGGAGAGCCCATTGCTGTCAATGAATTGTAGATCCATACTAGATTATATATATGTCTTTTGTACTTTACTAGGTATGATAATTATGCTTAACCTTGTTTTATTAAATAGAACATATCAAGACACTGACCCTTATTTATTTATAAAAAAAAAAAAAAAAGTTTGCTCTGTGAACTCAATACTTTCAAAAGCTCCTCTATGGGGAGAATAGAAATGCCATATGACAAGGGAAATGGCATTCTACATCTGTTTGAAAATAGGTGCAATATCGAGCATATTGAATGAGAATGATCCCACGTTTGACACACTAGATTTCAGAATCTACTTTAAACTTTAACGACATGGTAAGAATGGAATTAGTAAGGGACAGAACCAACTCATGGTCACATCTCTTACCGTTGAATGACATGAAAAACTGCTGTCCAAACTGGAACAGTGTAATCAACTTTTAAAATCATTATTTCATTAACTTAGCCGCTGCTTAGACACAAAAGCACTCATTGACACTCATCAATCCTTGATAATTATTTTACAGCATCTGAACTCCAAAAAGGAGGAACGAAAAAAAAAAAGAAAAAAAAAAGTAATACTACTGCCTGGAATTTTCATATCATTCTCTTCAACTCGATTGCATAATCAAAACAACACAACAGAAACGGAACTCCAATGCTCAACAAGAAAGCCAATACCCATGAGGGTGCTTCTTTTGGTTGGCTTCAGTGAGGAAAGAGGTGCTGTCATCCAAAAGATTTGTGCGAGACATGGAGTTCAAAAGATAAGCACCGTTAGCTTGATTACTGGGCAAACTAAAGTAGCGATGAACTGCATAATAGTATGGAGGGGTTCTAACATCAAAATGGTTTCTTTTCATAAGAAACCAGGCCATGGACACCGCCTTCAACTTGTGCTGCTCCAGTCCGGACCTACACATAACATACAAAGAAGACAAAGTCAGAACACGAAATCAAATATCCTCAAAGTGTAGGATCATATAGGTAAACAGTATCCACATAGGGAGACGCTGGCACAGTACTTAAATTTACAATGTTGCCATGATTAAATTACCAGCAAAGGACCTAAATCGTATTGTGGACCAAATTACCTAAATCAAGGAACAGATAAACTTCTAAAAAGACAAGATCACTGATCAACTTTCACCATTAAACTTGTCTAACAGCCACTGTAGGGTAGGTTTATATACTGAAAATTTATTCTCAAACACTTGCCCTTTTTTAAGTATCAAAAATATTATCATTCGCAAAAAGACCTGCCAAAAGACTTTCATAGAGGTTAAAGATTCCACTCGGACAAGACAAAGTGAATGATATGTTGCTCTAACAAAACACCTAAGACTTCAAAAGAGAAGAAGAATAGACAATCTAAAACTTGGCTGCAGCTACCATCATTATTCGTATCAGACTAACAAAGAACTATCTGCACCTAACCTGAAGTTGTTGCACTTTGCAGCCACCTTAACCACCTCAAACTGAAGTAAAAATTTTCTTAAGAATTTTACTCTATAAAAATCCCTCTTTTGTGATCATATATGAAACTCGAGTAGCATAAGGGTTCTGGAATTAAAAGTAGCTGCAGTTTTTGATTCTGAATATAACTTTCTTCTTCGGTGAACATCACCAAGTTACAAGATTACCTTGATATTTTCTTGATGCATAAAGTTATAGAAGAGCATTTGATCATGCCCAACTTCACAGGAAAATAAAATGCTAAGCCATACCTCTAGCCTTAATACTTCTTTTCTTAGGAGGTCATGAGCAGACTGTAGAGAAGAAGCACCAAGATCCTGAAACCCTTGCTTGACCGCTTGCAATGTGTAAGGAATAAACTTCAGAACAGAACCTTTATCTGCAACTGCTCCAACAACCCCCTGAGCGATTTTTAGTTTAGCTGTATCACCTAAATATCTTGCATCACTTCCTTTGGTCATAGCTTCTAGCGAGCCCATGCCTCGGTACTTTTTGATCCGGCGACCATTCTGGCATAGCAAAAGTAAGCAGTCATACCACTGAAACACAGGCTTAAGCCACTAACAATCTTGAGTCCACTCCAAAAGAAGAATGTGGATGGAGGTACAAAGATTTCATAGAGCAATGGAAAAATTGAAAAAATTCAACGATCAAGGAACAAAGAACAGAATATTGCTAGTGGAAAACCTAATTAAACAGTCACCAAAATCAGACTTAGATAAACTCGGTCACTTTCTGAGTCTTTAATTACAAATTAAGTGTCAAATAGATGGTACTTATTTACAAATTGCTCTACTGGTGTTTAGCTTTGAATTTGATCCAAAGTCCAGCCTACTTCCAGCACTGGTATTCTAGAAAAGATTACAAATAGCCCAATGCTCCAATCAAATAAGCTTCAAAATAGATGATAATCACTGTAGTTTAGTAACCAACACAATGGCAGATTGTAAGTTTACTCTAGCACATGTACAAGGGTCTAAAACGTTTTAGCTCTCTTTTACAGGGTACTGTTCTAAAAGAAACGATCAATTAGAAGTCAAGCATCCTAGATTATCCAGCTACAAACGAAAAGGCATAGATAAAAAGAATCCGATGCTCTTATCTTTGAGCAAAAGACTTTTTACAGCTACTAAGAAATTTCTTTATATTATTTAAAACACTTGGAATGCCACCATTGCCACAGTAAGACAATGGCAGATGATAAAGGGTAATGATTGGCTCCACTAGAATATGAACATTTGATCTAAACCTCAATTTATCTTGGAGCATAAGAAGAAATTGAGTTCATCATTATTCGAGTGAAGTCCACTTTTTGCTCTCTGACACTTGTCAATCTTCCAATTTGTTCCCCATAATTTCAATTGCAGCAAAGATGCTCTTGAAAGTTTCAGGATATTTCAGCTCTATCTTTCTGTTCAGAGCTATGTGGTTCACTAAATTATGAGTTGGATTAGGATGGTGACTAGGATCATTCCCTTGTTTTTTTTTTTTTTGGCCTTCTTCTCATAAAAAATATAACTGGCCTGTGCTTGAGTTCAACTGAGTTGGTAGAGAGGGGAAAAGAAATCTATCTATGAAACATAAAATTGCCTTTAATTAAAGAAAAAGAAAAGCAATTTAATTCTTAGTTGATAGCTCATGACATCAGCAATAGTCATATCACTAAGTCTGAGCTTAAACTTACATGGGAAGATAAAATTGAAGCAAAATCAAAAATTAAAGGATAACATTCTCACAATTGATGTAATAAGGACAAAAATAATATACAACAGTAAGTTGGAAAACAAAAATATACCTTGCCTTTTCTCTCTAAAATGATATATACTACAAAAAAAAACAGCAGTTACTGTAAAAGATTCTTTGTTGGGAACAACTATAAGCAGTAATGTTTAGATATCCCCATAGATACACAATTTGCAGGCAAATACAAGAGAGCACAAAGAAAAGAAAAAAGAAAAAGATGACCGCTTTATGGAAATTAAAGAATCAAACAGGAAACAGTTTCATATCTTGACATGATCAGCAGTCAGTAATACATGAGAAACATGTCATAAGAATGTTATACCTGATTCTCATAAGCGCCAGGAGCCTCAGAGCTGCCCGCTAAAAACCCTCCCATCATTACAGTAGATGCCCCCAGGACCAAAGCCTTGACAATATGTCCCGAATTTGAAATGCCACCATCAGCAATGACAGGCACATTGCTTTGCAAAGCAATAGAGGCAACCTTGTAAACAGCAGTCGCCTGAAAAGCAGTGGTAAGACAAAGAAAAAAATCATTGGCTGAATGATGAAGGAAGTCCTCTTAGAAAGATATAATGGCTAAGCTATGAGTTAACCTTTTCACGTGGCATTAATTAGGATTATAATACTGACTATAAAAGCACCACAACCAATTTTGTCAATTTACTCGTTTATAGTTTGTGATACCAGAAGGAAAGCCCACATTACCAAATTATAGCTTAGGGACTCTAGTTGCACTCTCAAAAGGGAATGGGGGTGGCCTGGAGAAGGTGGGATTGTTAGGGAATGTTAATTCACAATTACTAAGGTAAGAACTGCACTTAGTGCAGAGATTGACATAGAGATTCTATGGAAGCAAACCTAATAGGTCTTGCACTGCAGAACTTTCAGCCATGAAATGAACAGATACAAGTATGCATATGGGCAACCAATTGCGCACTAAAGCCTCTCTGCAGCTTATGATTGTATAGATTGCCTTTCAGACTTTGCAACGTGTCAGTGTCCTTGTCAAAGCAAATATAATATATTCGCTCTGTTTAATGCAAACTAACATCACAACAAGTACTCCGTAGACCTCACTGAACAGAATTTAAACTCAGAAATGAACAATTTTACATGCAAAGAATTTATTTTTCAGGAACAGTGTTTCTGTCAATTTCAAGTGGTTGCGTTTATCTTCAAAGCTTCAATGAGTAGTATGTTTCATTACTGCATCTAATTCAAGCAATTCCTCAGCCACAACAGCAACAAAGTTTTCCAATACACAACTTGAGCTAACAGAAAGGTCGATCAATCATATCGGAGCAGAGCCCAATATATCTCCTAAGAAACTATCAATAACTTCTTAAAACATATTGCACTACATTATCAATCACCTACTCAGAAACTATCAATAACTTCTTAAAACATATTGCACTACATTATCAATCACCTACTCCTTTCACATAATGGTCTACCAACAAAATTCGCAACACTTGCTACAGACACACTCAGATAATAACCACCGCAAATAAATATTCTATCGTGCCATTAGAATAATCCAATCGTAACGCATAGTCTAAATATGCCAAGAAGTAGAAAAGGTGGAAAAAGCCTTACCTGCCCACGCCCAACAGCACAAACCTCCTGCGTTGTACAAATGGAGCCGGAGCCCATGCCGACCCTCAACCCATCAACTCCTGCCTGAATCAAATTCTGGGCTTGTGCCACTGTGACCACATTCCCACCCACCACATCCAGGTCCGGATAAGTCCTTTTGACATACTTGATCATCTCAATCTGATAGATGGAGTTTCCTTGAGAACTGTCCAACACCACCAAATCCAAGCCGGCCTTCACCAAATGCTCCAGCCTCTCCTTATCGCTCTCTCTCGTCCCAATAGCCGCCCCCACTCTCCACCCGCCGTCAGGTCCCACCGTCCCCGCTCCCAGCCTCGGGCACCCCTTCACCCTCTCAACATCTTCCCTCGTCACAACGTCTACCACCTCCTTCTCCTTCACGAGGACTGCAAGGTCGCTCTCTTTCTTCTCCTGAAAATACGAGTCCATCTGAGTCAGACTAGAGTCCCAGGGCACAACCAACTCACTCGAACCGGTCATGTAAGCGTCAACTGGGGCGTCCTTCTGGTGGTCGTCGAGCTGGAGCCAGTGAGATCGGGACACGTACCCAAGGAGCTCGGAGGAGTGAGAGCCGCTCTTGGTGACAAGTACGTAGGGGGAGGACTCGAAGTCTTCAAGCGAGTTGATACGGTCGGAAGAGGAGCGGAAGGTCGGGTCTGATACAATGGGAACGCGGCGGGACTTGACGGAACGGACGATGGAGGCCTGCTGGGCGGCGGAGTTGTTGGAGTGGACGATGCCAAGGCCACCGACGGACGCCATCGCAGCTGCCATGGCACCCTCAGTGACGGTGTCCATGGGGGAGGACAGAACCGGGGAGAGGAGCGGAATGCGGCGCGTGATGCGCGTGGCGAGTGAGACATGGTCAGTAGGGAAGTCAATATAGTGGGGGAGAAAGATGACGTCGTCGTAGGTGTAGGAGAAGCCCCGGTTGAAGAGCTTGACCGCAGAGTACCCGTCCTCCTCCATTGCTGCAAAGAGACTAGGGTTTTGGCTTTTGCCTGTTGAATGATGGGAGTGTGCGGAGAAGCAGCTTTCTAGTTAAATATGGAGGGAAGGAAGCGCCCAAAATCTGGGCCCACATGCATGGGTAGGAAAACGACGTAGTCTGGGTGTGGTCTGACGCTGAAGCCTCATCAGCATTGCTTGGATCGAACGGTTGCCAAGAAAAGTAAATCTGTAAAAGAATTGGGTAATATTCTTTGTTTACTCGTAAAGGAACGCCTTTGATCGGAAGGCTTGGCGTGGTTGTTATTCTTTTCTATCCGTCCGATGTTAGAAGTTAGTTAGGTATAAAGCGTTTTGCTTATATTCGACAAACATCCTCCTAATTAATGATGAATAAATTTAGCATCAATCATTCTGCAAACATTTAAATAATGATATTCCTTTTGCTTTTTCTTTACAAAATATCTAATCATAATACACTTATTTAATCATAATCATAATCATATAAGTGGGTTGTTACTTTCGTTATTCGAGTTGTACTTTTGGAAAAGTAATTTAATTTATGATAAGTGACATTAGAGTCAACTTAATTTATCAGTTATAAGTTATAATGTGGTTTTATTTTGTCACAACTTTCAAGACACTAGCCATGGTAGAGACACCATTACTTTAAGTGTAGAAAGAGTACTCTCCATCTTATATTAGGAAAGTGATCTAAGTGTTTTAGCTATATTAGTGGATTGATATCTTTACTTTTTTAGTTAGCCTTTTAAGAAGAGAGTCCAACTCCTGACATAAGTGTTATTAAGGAATTATGAGAAAGAAAACTGTAAACTCCAAATTGTTATTTGAAGAAATTATTACTCCATAAACGCAAAAAATTATTGTCCCAAATTCTACAAATCCTCATGTTCTTGAATTGGGTGTGTATCTATGTGTTTCTTGTTACCAAACATTTATCTTCCAATAAATAGATTAGTGATTGTGGAAACATCTTGCTATTTAGTGATAAGACTTGTTAATCGTTTAAATGGCTAAAAATTCCACCATCAATTAGATCATCCAATAGTGGTTGTTCACTTGTCACTTAGTTATTCAACCTTTTCTCCATTTGTGTTCTACGAAAGCAAACATAAAATGACTCTACACTCTTACTTTCTGTTTTTAATGATAGTCAACATACAGTAAAATATAGTTAGTGCAAAACTTGTTGAGTTTGTTATTTTTTTGCACCAGTGTTCTGCGAGTATAAAAAGAAAAAGTAAGGATAATAGTTTCTATTATGTGCATCTTATTTCATATTGCTTAAATTTTATTTTCAAATAATAAGTTTTAACTTATAAATCATTAGTGCACCTTCTTAAGAAAAAGAAAAAAATCTTAATTCCACTACTTCACGCACACATAGAACAAAGCATGTGTTTTATATATTAAGAGACTCATTATTTAATCTAGAAGTTAAGTAATTAGAGATTTATTAACCATATTTTAGCATTGTATATGTGCATAAAGTAAAAATAAGCAATTTCTAGACCATAAATTCATGAGACAAAAAGTCAAAATCTTATGACTTAATAGTAGTTACAAAATTTAGGTTTTGAGTTTGTAACATACTGAAAGAAAATATACTGATTATTCTGAAAAAAATTGGTATAGACAGGAAAACGAAAGTTGGGAATTGTCTTCCTGCCGGAGCAGCTTCTGTCATCATACTAAGTCGAAGTGGCATCCGTCATGGCCTGCAGAGACAAACCAAGAAGAAGAAGGTTAGCTGAATAACAAACCGAACTGGGCTTCTTAGACATATCAATGTCTTTGAAGCAAACTCACTTGGATCAACTGTGACTATGATGGCTGTCCCGCCGAAGTCGCAGCTGCCACCGGCCGCCCTGGTCTTCTGCCAGTAACTGTTAAAAGCATACGAGGCGTGCGCAAGCAAACTACCCGGCTGAAAGCATGAGCCAGAGGGCTGAATTGGAGTGCAATCAGCTCCAGACCAACAAGCGTAGTCCATTGCTTCTTGGATGATAGGATCAGGCACTGCTGGCTTGGCCACGCACCAACGAGGCATGCTGGGGCCAGTGGATGGAGATGGTGGCCCGGTTGGCGGTGGAAAAACCACCGGCGGTTCGAACACTGGCGGGCTTGGAACAAACACGGTAGGGGATGGAACAGACGATGGCGGGCTGGGTTCATAGAAAGGGGGGCTAAACGAAGACCCGGAAGGTGGGGTTGGAATGTAGATAAAGGGACTAGGTACCTCTCCTGGTGGGCCGGGTACAATGATGGGTGGACTAAATTCCGGTGTGCCTGGAATTGAACTGGCAGGGCTTGGAGGTGGGCTTTGGCTAGGAAGAACTGGAGAGGGATAGTAAAAGGGAGCCGGCGGCGGCGATGAGGGTGTATATGCTATCGGAGATGGAATGACTGTGGAAGGAGATTGTGGGATATTGGGTGGAGAACTGCAATATGGAGGAGCATTCTCAGGCAAGGGCATTGGACCTAGTGACTCAAAAGGTGGTAAAGAAAATGGTGAACTCACACTGTAGGGTTGGACGTTTGACGAACCTGGCAATGGATCAATGACTAAATGCTTTGTAAATTTCAGCTTCTTTGAGGCCTTGATGCCTGAACTTTTGGGTTGTCTTGGGCGTTTCAATGGTTGCACTAATCTTCTTGCATCTGCTTCACAAAAAATTGAGAGGCTTGTCAACAGATGTGACAGTAGTAATTCTACACTGCCTTACTTCAAGGATTTAGCTAATTGCCAAATTCCATATTCAAGTATGTAAGTTGCTTTGATTTTCTACATTGGTTTGGAAAATCTGCAAATGTGTAAAGCTTGTGCATTTAAGTGCAGATTAAGAAGGTAGGGCTAGCTCTATTTCTAAAACGGTGACGGCTTACCAGCCAACTAAATTAAAACATGATTCCTTTCCCAGTAAGTAAGAGAAAAGTTGAACAGTTAGCCATTGATATTATAGTCTAAATTAGTATTGGAGGGAGATTGTGGGGTATCTATTTGCACTATTACTACACAAAAAAGAGGCTTACCACAATGAGTGAAGAAAATGGCTGCAGTGGTGAAATAGAGAAGCAAAACACAAACCCTCACGCACCCTCTGCTTGTACCCATGGCTTCTTCTTCCTGGAACGGCCACCAACTCCAAACCACTCAAAGACCTCAAGGGAAGACAAAGGGCTGCATGTATATAACGACGGGCAGGCCAGTGAAGGACGTCTCTAGAGCTAGCAAAAGCAAGGACGGAGATAAAGATTTATTCTTTAGCAAGCCATCTTTGTCACACACTCACTTTACTTAGCAAGCCATATTTAAACGAATTGTAAAACAAAAGAAAGTTGGAAAAGGTTCAGAGAGGAGGTGCGTCATTAGGGAAGCTGTCCGCCGCCCGGATATCATCTTTTGCCAAATTATAATTTGGGGGCAGTTGGCATCTATTCTTGCTTGGTGTGGGAAAAAATGAAAGGGTGGTTTTTTGGGGGGCCTTTTGTTTTGCTTGCTTTATACTCAAAGATCTCTCTCTGGTTGTCTTTTTGCTGATATTGATGGAGGGCCAAACCAAGATCCTTGTCGTATACCTCTGGTGCTCTGTGTTCGTGGTGCATTTGTATTATTAGAAAGATGCCGCCTAGGAACTTCATAGGCTGAAGCTTTCAGGACCAGCACAAAGATACTGTTCCCAATGCCGATTGATGCCACTGCCATCTGCATGTCAAGTCACTAAGCCTGCTTTTTCTTTTTCTTTTTCTTTTCCTGTGGTTGAGGATGATTCCAAGAGTAAAGATTTGTATAAGCGCTTAAAGAACTAAAAACAGTATGTTATTTCAGTCCTTAATTTCGAAGTTTTTGTTGGGTTCTTTTTTTTTTAACTTCATTATTTTAAGAATGATAAGACGAGGGGCACCAAGCAAATGATCAAACCACGAGAGATGTTTTTAGAAATGGTATGTGGTGTCTTACATGACTTAATTTTACTTGAAGAAATTTGAAGGGTCCATGTATTTACTTGCTCATTCCGGGTTGGAGCAAAATGAAGGGTCCCTCTTCCTTCACAGCCCCTCCTAGATGCTTTGTTTGAATTGGTTTTGGCCAACAGATACTGAAGATTGTGCCAATGCTAGTTGCAACTCAAAATGGTTAGTAGCAATGTAGTTATAACTACAGGAAAGCTAGGATCACAATTTTTTGGGATGGGAAAGAAGAGCAGAACCGAACTGATCCAATTTGTGTCAAGTGATCATGACTGGAAAGTAAAAATGGCACCTTCTATTAAGCTCAGGGAAGCAGATGTTAGCTTTCCACTTAAGCTCAGAGTAATAGACTAAGAAAAATAAGGATCAATATTGTGATTAAGATGGAAAAATAACTAGCTTTTGGAGAATAATTCAAGAGGCTGATTGAGCATTGTGGGCCAAGCAACAAACAGAAAGACAAGCATTATGGTATAAAACAGATGAGATACCTTAATCAAAACGCAATCTTAAGAAAAGAGGCTTTCAGTAAGAGGCTTTTTTATTTTCCCAACTTTCAAAAGTTGGGGTAGAAATATGGCCTGCGTCTGTCAGAACTCGCACCAGCCTGCTGCCATCCTAAATAATCTCGGCCGAGCACTTCATGATTCTGAAGTAGCTTGAATTTTAACATGAAGCTCCATTGAGTAAATTGGTCAAGCATGATTTTTTTTTTTTTTCATTCGATCATTGCTTTTTGCGTTTGTATACTCAGTTTCCAATGATAACATACTTATTTATTGGCCTATACATTTTTTATTTAATATGGAAAAAGATACTCACTGTAGAACAAAAACCCACTGGAGAGACAAAAACTTACAGTTCCATTTTTTAAATAAGAGACAATAACTGAGCTCCATATGGTTACATTGTCTTCCCTGCAATGAGAGGCTTGGGAGGGGAAAGAGATCTAATTTCAGGTGCAGAACTAGGAAAAAGCGTATTCAGCTTGTGCATGAGGATATCAGCGCTTGATGGTATCTCATTTAGAAGAAATTGTTGAACAATTGGCTTCTTAAACCACTCCATGACAGAATCTCCGGGGGCCCTTAGAACCACCTTACTAACCTCAAAAGGAGATTCTACTGAGCTCAGCATCTGGGCAACCACAATCTTCAAGGTGGGTCCTGTAACCAATTTAATTCGTCTTGGGACAACACCATAATACAACATGCGCTTTCTGAATCTATGAAGGGTGTGAACAACAGCTACAAGAGCAGCTCCAACTGACAAGTTCCTAACATCAAGGGACCAAGCAATGTGCTGATCAAAGACTATTGCCTTTGGGAAAAGCTTGTTCTCGTAAGCAACTTTCCAAACACATCGAGCTCGGTTTATCTGACCCATGAGAACAAGGTAGTTAAGAAGAACATTGACGAAGTACCTTGCAGCACCCTCTTCCAATTCATAATTAATGCTCTGAAAGAATTCCCTCACAAAAGACAACACAGGCTGTTTACGCTGTTCTGGGCCAGTGAACAGTCCACACATGAAAGAGTGTGCCTTATGTTTTGTAGTACTAAGGATAGACATCAAATGCTTCTCATTCTCCTCTTCCTGGCATCTCACAAGATGAGCTAAGATGGATGTGTATAGTATGAGATCAACTTTTGCAGCAGAATTCACATATGTTTCAAGGAGAGGCTTGGCTGACTCGTATGAACCATTCTTCATACATGACTCAAACAATTGTCTGATTATAAAACTATTTGTCCTAATACCTGAAGATCCCATGAAGCGCAGCCACCTCAAGGCAAGGTCAACAGAACCATCCTTGATATACACCATTAAAACATCACTAGCGCTCACATCAACAGAGAATCCCAAGGCCTTCATTTCGAGTAAAATTTTGGCAGCCACATCCACAAGCTTCTTGTTAGCCAGGAGAGTCAAAAGGGACGTATAAGTACTTAGAGATGGTCTCAAACCTGCATTTGTCATTGAGTTGTAGAGCTTCATGGCGGCATCTACTTGTCCAGAAGCAGCATGCATTTCCAGGAGACAGGAATATGTAGAAGGGGTGGGTAGAAATCCGGCCTTTTCCATATCTGTAAAGGCAGACATCGCAATATCAAGCTTTCCTGATTTGGCATGCGATTCAACAATCAATGTATACAACCCAAAGTTTGGCCTAAAGCCTGTTTTCTTCATTTCATCCCAAAGCCTGAGAGCAGTATCTAACTTCCCAGCCTTCAAATACGACTCAATCAAAGAAACATACATGAAGGCAGATGGCCGAAGTCCATAACCCTGCATTTCCATGTACACCTTCATTGAGGTATCCAACCTCCCAGCTTTTCCCATTGAATCAACAAGTGATGCAAAGATGTTAAATCCAGGTTGAAAATTCCTCTCTTTCATCTCTTGGAAGAGCTTGAAAGCAGCATCAAGGCGGCCTGATTTCGCCAAGCTTGGTATCATCAATTCATAGGTTGACCCATCCATAGAACATCCTGCTGCTTCCATGCTTCCATATATCTCAAATGCCTTATAAGGCAAACCCTTATTCAAAAAAAGCGTAATAAGAGAGTTGTAAGTCTGAGTATCAACTTTGCAACCTGAATCTTGAATCTTCTTAAAACAACAAAATGACACCTCCAATTTCTCGGCTTTAGCCAAATACTGTATTACCCGATTATATGCAGTAAAGGAGGAGGTTCCACTATCACTGGAATCATGAACCATTTCGTCAAACAATGATTGGATCCCATCAAAATCCCTACTTTGGTTTAACTCATCAAACAGCACCACATAACACTCATCAGTGGGCAAATACCATGACTGCCTCTTAGCCCATCGAAACAAACTCAAGGACATTTCACTATCCTTAACAACCTTGAAGGCTTGGATAATGTGAGCCATATTTGGTACAAATTGGAGTTTGTCCAGTTGTGTCTCTAACTCTGGCCCCCATTTCCACCTCTTCAGAACCTCGACAATCTTTGCAACCGCTGAGGCATTCAAAAATGGCTTCTTTAGCCCACCCACCATCACATGGTCATCGAGCCCTGGCTCAACTGACCGTATACCTTTGCCACTATAAATCACACTCCCTGATTCATCTAAATACTCTATCTCCTCAGTCCACTCACCAGACCCACCATGACTGTTCCTCCCGGCGCAGTAATTCCTAATAAAACTAGGTTTAGAAACAGGGCCTCCAACAAAATTAGAGATATTTGGTCCGGAGAGAGTGTGGGGAGCTAAGCTGAAACCCAATATAGAGCTCAAAAATCTGAAACTTTCGCAACGGCTGTTCAGTTTAATTGCGCCAGGGTTGTTGCTTGATGAAGTGAACGAGTGAAATGAAGAAGTACAGCTAGGACTAGCATTTTTCGCGAGTAAGTAGAGATTTCTACGGCAAATTTTTCTAAAGTAAATCATTGAAGTTCTGGCAGCAAAGAAATAAGGTTTCACCAAAGCAAAAGAAGATTGCAGATTGGAACGCTCACCCAAAATATTCTGGCCTCCACTCAACACGTTCTAGAGCTTTCTTTAGGCATGGCATTACCTCTTTGCTCTCTGGAATTCGGCAGAACCCCACTCACATCCCTTCGTCTCCTACCCGGGAGCCGAACACCGTGGCTGCAACTCCTCCAGAATAAAATCAGATTCTTTTCTGAGACCCGCTGCACCTCTCCACTACGGAAGTTCCTAGCTCATGTCTTGTAAGCAAGAAACTAATCAGTGACTCGTAACTTTGATTAATGGAGTTGCCAGGTGAGGAATGCTCTTATTGCCCGAAATTTGGATGTATGGAACTTTTCTCCAACATGACTTTCGGGCACACCAAAGAAGAAAAACAGCGACGTCTTCTTTAGAAACCTGGTTGCCAAAATCTTGAAGGACTCGCTCTTGCTGCCTTGAGACCGTAGTCCTCACAATCTACTTTTAACAGTGTCGACTCTCTCTTTTTCAAGCAACGCTCATGATGGGGGAACCCACAAGTCCGGCCATTCGAAGGACCAGTGTTTCAAGCTGATCGGACTCCCAGTCGACTAGCCTCAAAAGTGGTTCAAAGGAAGACGATGCCCTGGTTTCTCTGCTCGCCAAGGATCAACCGAGCAAATTGGGCCACTTTCTGCTAGAGATCCGAACCAGCCACATATGGGCCTATACGATGAGCTGAACAGTCCAAATATGGGCATGGACAACCCATTTTTCTAGACTCAGAAGCCCAATACAGTGCTGGACATTAAACCTCCGGTAATGGAGGGTACTTTGTAGCCCTCGTTGGTTAGCCCATGACGCCCTAGAATGGGCCATTGATATCATATGTGAGTTTAATTTTTAATGTTCACATTGTTTTTGTGTGTCTTTCTTCTCATCATCCATAAAATTGCCTAATAGAACATGTGTTATAGCTACTCACATAGGATTTTCTTGGCATACATCACCCTTGTGTTTATTGCCTTTTTATATGTTTCAAAATTTCATTCTAATCTTATATCCATCACCTGATTAACCACATATAATAAATGTGTTGTTACATTTGTTTTTTTTTTTCTTGATTGTTGTGTATTTCAAAATTGTATGACTTGGGAGCCAATTGAATTGAGAAAGTTGAGGTTAAAGATAGAGCTATGACTTTTATGATGTGTAAGATTATCTAGATTCTTAGATTACTTAAGATCTTAATGTAGTTATCTTATGACCCACTTACTTATATTTTAATAATAAGATAGTTAAGCACATTGTAGCCAATCCAACATTTTATTAGTAGATCAAACATATTAAAATTGACTATTATTTTGTACAAGAAAAATATATGGAAGGGCCTCACTTAAATTCACTACCTTCATACTAAAGGGTAGTCATCAAACCTTCTCACAAAGGTCTAATATAACAAATAGTATCAATATCTATTGTTCAAGTTTGAAATATTTAATTTATATAAACATTTGACTATTGGATTTGATATGCTTGAGTAATTTCACATAAGTAGCCCACTATTGGGGGCCCAACCTATCTTATTTGTATTGGACGCAATCCTTTGCATTTCTTTATTCATGTAATATGTGTATATTATACAATCTTATGATATTTTTATGATTATGAAGGGCAAGAAAAAAAAGCCTTTAAGCGTTTCCAAAGGACCTATCATCTTCCATCTTCTCTACATGTATAGCTACACTCAACTTGCGTATTTTCTTGACTATTGCGTCTGCTTTTTTTGACAAATTAAGAATTAGCAGTCCCTAGTATTGTCTAATAGACACTAGTTATGATCTTCATTTTGAATGGTTGCTCTTCAGCACCCTTGGTTTTGCTTTTATGGTATATCCGCTAGTTTTCTCCTCTTTTTTTTTTTTCGATAAATCCTTACCTAAAAGGTGCACTTTCTTTAGTGATTTTTCGTTCCCTACTTGCCATGCAGGCAAAACTCAAGACAACATCTGCCATAGTAACGGCGTTTTTAATACCAAAGTGCTTCTATTAGCTGGACTTTTAATGCTCTTGCAGCTAGGACTCTGACTTGTATTGCACTTGGCGACCTGCTAGCTGCGGATTTCATGAACCCACGGATGCAAAACAAGGTGCGGGTCCAATTTATAGCAAACGTCTCATCATCCATAAATTGCCTAATAGAACATGTATTATAGCTACTCACATAGGATTTGCTTGGCATACATACAACATCCTTGTGCTTATTTCCTTTTTATATGTTTCAAAATTTCATTCTAATCTTATATCCATCACCTGATTAACCACATATAATAAATGTGTTGTTACATGTGTTTTTTTCTTGATTGTTGTGTATTTCAAAATTATATGACTTGGGAGCCAATTAAATTGAGAAAGCTGAGATTGAATACAAAGCCATGACTTTTATGGTGTATGAGATTATCTAGTTTCTTGGATTATTTAAGATTTTGATGTAGTTATCTCATGACTTACCTACTTATATTTTGATAATAAAATAGTTAAGCGCATGGAAGCCAATTCAACATTTTATAGGAGGATAAAATATATTGGAATTAACTATTATTTGTACAAGAAAAATATATGGAAGTGCCTCATTTAAACTCACTAACTTCATATTAAAGGGTAGTCATTAAACCTTCTGACAAAGGTCCTATATAATAAATAGTATTGATATCTATTGTTTAAGTTTGTAATAATTGATTTATATAAATTTCTAACTATTGGATTTGATATGCTTGGGCAATTTTGCATAAGTAGCCCCACCACTGGGAGGCCCAACCCTTCTTTATCTGTATAGACCTATCCTCTGGACACAATCCTTTGTATTTCTTTATTCATGTAATTTGTGTATATTATACAATCTTATGATATTTTGTGATTGTGAAGGACAAGAAAAAAAAAAGCCTTTAAGCGTTTCCAAATGACCTATCATCTTCCATCTTCTCTACATGTATAGCTACACTCAACTTGCGTATTTTCTTGACAAATTAAGGATTAGCAGTCCCTATTATTGTCTAGTAGAGACTAGTTATGTTCTTCTAATACCAAGCACTTACAACGTGAACAGTTCAACTGCTCTATTACTTGGACTTTTAATGCTCTTGCAGCTAGGACTCTGACTTGTATGGTGCTGGCTGCGGATTTCATGAACCCGAGTGTGCCAAACAAGGTGCGGATCCAATTAAGAGCAAACTCTTACTTCGTAATGGAGCTGGACTATGTCTCAATTGGCTAAACTGGGCTTGATTTTAAACACCTTTACGTAGTATCACCTTGAATAGAGCGCTTGCATGACAACACGATCCTTGATCTTTAAGCACCTTTAAGTAGAATCACCAATAGAATGAATGATTTTTAAACATCTTTAATTGGAATCAGCAGTAGAGTGGCTTTCATGACAACATAGTGTACACACACCTTCCTTTTCGTTGCCTAAACTGGTCATTTTCTCAGCTGTCTCGTGAAACCTAACTGAGACGCTGAGATTTTAGGCATTCATTATGATTCCCCACCCACCATCCTGCTTTTGATGACCTTACCACTCCCATGGAGCACTGTCAATTCATTGCAAAGCAGGATAAGTGCCACTATCCTGCTTTTGATGAGCTTATCATTTACATAGAGCACTGTCAATTCATTGCAAAGTAGGATAAGTGCACTAAGTAAACCCAGCCGTTTCTTTCAGACAAGAGGGTCGGTTTATACAAGTATTTACGAGTTTCCGGTGAGTACGAGTTGTCAAGCTCGGAGGTTCACAACTTAGAATAAAAAGAGAACATAAGATTGATCTTAATCTCTATATAATTACTGTTCAATCTTCTACGATGAAAATAAGTAGATTTTCATGAACGTAATTTTCTCTTCCGAGTAAAAAGGAAACTGACCATGACAACCGCTAGATTCAGTCCAACAGTGTATTTTCTCAATTGTTAGAAGATTGTAGTAGATCCTCCTCAGCAATTTGCGTTCAAAAAGGTTTAATCTTTTACAGAGCTCATCGAAATGGGATCCACGACGTTGCACTGGATGAAGGCCTGTAAATGATATTTGGACCAGACCACCCCAGTTATGGATTTCAATAACCAAAAGAGGAGCGACTATTGTCAATTACTTGCTAGTTTAGTAGTAAACTAATAACTTGGATAATTGATAGAGGTTGCAAGTCTTATACTAGAGAGAAGAAAACTTGTGATTAAGTTTAAATGAAGGAAATTTCTTTCAATTCTTAAGTTAGTTTTTGGGTTAAACTTTGAACTCTTTAACATGATATTAATGATCATATTAAGTCGTATTCCAAACCTATTATTTAGATGGTATCCTGGAAGATTGGTGGCTGGAGATGTTAGAGGTCATGAGTCCCACACTAGAGAAAAAAAAGTTAATTGTTAAGTTAATTTTTGAATTGGATTTTGAACTTTCTAATAACAACTTGTATGCCATTTTGTTACATTCAAGTATCGGCTTTGTTTGTTTGCAAAATCGAGATATGGAACACAACCTCTTTCTTTGGTTCAAAAAACTCAGATGGAATTAAAACTTTCCGCGAATTTCTGTGACCCTTCAAGGTGCTATGCAAAAAGCGGTAGTCACGTAGTCCATCCATTGACGATTCAACTCCATTACCAACCAAATGCCCTTTACTCTGTTCACGGCATTGTTCATTGTCCTACAATAAAAAGTGAATGAACAATGCCGTGAACATGTCAAGCAGAGAAGTGTATAATTTAAGCATAATGGCAGCGCAAATCAGAAAGAAAGCCAACATCCACAAAGTTCATGATCCAACAATTCTTTATTGAAAGGCTGTCCAAACAGACTAAAGAGCGTTTGAGGGTGGAATGTTATTCGATTCTAGTGTTTGATAAAGAAAAGAACATGTTACGTATTTATTTTTTTCATTATATAGTATGTAGCGTGGTATCACTTCCATCAATCCAAGCCCCACAAATCGTGCGAATAGTAGGACTATATTCTATTCCAAATTCCTGAAAGATTGGCTCTTCTAAGAGGTCTTTACCCAGTTTATGATTACCATCAGACACACGAATATACATATACTAATATATACCTAACGAATGATTAAAAAAATAGGGAAAAAGAAGAAGAAAAGTGTTACGTGGCAGTCCAAAATATAAGGGTGGATTAATAAGACTTCAAGAAGGGTTGTAGAACGAGTGATTGGTCTAGCCATTTGTAGAGGTCAATCCAAGTATTCCAAATAGTTGAATTTCTTCTTCTTTCTAATAATGGCGAATATCAAAGAAAAAGAGAATTGAAATCTAAGTCTTTTGAGAAAAGAACTGAACTTCTTAAAAAGTCTTAACATTTTTGAGAAAGAACTCTTAACTTCTTTGAGTAAATTTTCACTTTGATTAAAAGATGATTTAGATTTTATAATTGCACGACCTTATTCTTAAATAATAACACAATAATTTAAATGACTAACTAAAACTCTAAAAGCGTGGGTAAACCTCTTGATTAAATAAAACACCAAAAACAACAAAATAACTAAAACACTTGCTGTTTGCATTTCAGCTGCTAGGCTTCATCCGGAAACGCACGCCCTCCTAGCCTGACCCCTCGGTATCTCGGCAGCTTGCTGTTCTTGATTTGAACTCACTGGTTGATGCTTATGTCTAATTGCTTAAATAAAGCTTCGAAATTTGTTCAAAATCAAAGTTCAAAGTTAATCAAGTACAAAATTTTATTTTTTGCACTCCTATTGACCCCAAAAGAAAGACTAATCAAGTATAAAATTGATTTTTTACACCACCGATACTTTTCAAAAATTTCCAAAAAATCTTTACTACCTTGATTTGTTGTCTTTATATTCCTTATGTCAATAAAAAAAAAGTGATAATTCTTATGAGATAGAGGTCAAATAAACGTTCATCCAATGGGAACCAACAAGAGGCCACACCTTGAAGATGATAATTGTATTTCAAAGCCACGAAAGATTACCAAGAAAAAGGTTGTCACAGTTAATTGAAATCTTGGTTTTTGTGAATGGCTTTTCAAAGAGCTAAAGCACACAAATAAGACTTTTTTCTCTAGTCCTTAGTTAGTAGCTTAAGTGAAACTAGAGATCCCAGTCTAAATAGCACTTTATTCTCGTCTACTCCAAGCAAGGAAAAAGAATTCTCCCTTAATTGTTGCCGAAGAGACAATTAAGGATTAAGTTGGATTGGGACATTGTTGGTTGAAAACTAAACTTGAAAATAAGTTCAATTGAAATCTCCATCTTCAATATGTATGATCTATCTCCATTCATTGCTATAATTGTTTTTGTATTCTTTAATTTAGATAAGGTGGTAAATTTTTCTTTAGAGGCCATACAAGAGTACAGTTACAAATTCGATGAACTTAAAGTTATGTATTGGATCAATTTTGAAATGGGTGTTTGCACATTCCAATCCATTATTTTGGAATGGTTGAAACCACCCATCTTTGTAGTACTAGTTTTACCATATGAAGCTACACAAAAATACTTAATCATGGTAACATGGAGGTTTTTGTGATCAAATCTATTGAAATATATTCCTTCCATACCAAATTAGTGGTCCCTTCTATTTGGATGCCTTGAAAAAGTCTTTTCAGAAAAAAAATAAGGGATTACTTTTAGGCCGCTTAATTACCCTTTTGCTGGGGGAAATTTTAAATAATTTTCAAATTTATCAGCAATTAATTTTCTGTACTCCTGAGATGGTTTTGTTCTTCCCTAACTTTACTTTGTAAGACCTCACACTCATATTGGATGGAAGGTGCACTTAATATGGTTTTAGTTTTGGTTTTGGTATTGGTTTTGACAATTCCGAAACTAAAATCGACAAACTACTACATGTTCTACTACCTACTGAATGTTCTTATGGATTCTTATGATATGGTCACTACGGTGTGAAAGTGAATTATTTTCCGGATGGAGGACAAGCCTGAAATACAATAATAAAAGGCACATCTTTACTAAAGAAGCAAATGAATGAAGTTGCAGAAAAATTGACAGACAAGGGAATAGGACTTGGGTCGTCTGCTGAAATAAACAAAGAAAACCTTTATTACCACTATCGCACTTTCTTCTGTGTCTAATCGTCAAAATTTTGTACAAAGTCTCCATACTAAGTATTTCTTTATGTAAAAGCACAAGAAGATACCCAACAAAAATTTCAAAGAAAGCGCAAGACGAGTGCTTATTGATCATGCCCAATAAGCCAATACAGCCATGCATCCAGCCCCGAGAAGCATTGAACTATTTGCCCCCAGTTGCAACTTCATGTTGTTTTGCAAAATGGGGTTCATGAAATCCTGAGCAAGCATGTCGACAAGCGACATGTAAATCAGAATTCCAGCTGCAAGAGCATTTAAAGTCCCTTCAACAATTAGAGCAGTTGGACTGTTCTCATCGTAAGTGCTTGATATCCCAATACCGATCACGACCCCTATTGGAGTAGTGAGTGAGAAAAATGCTGCCATTATTGCTGCAGATCTAGACTTGAATTTTGCCTACATTGCATTAAAAAAAAAAAAATTGCTAAACAAGGTAAGCATTTTAAATATTCTACTATAAACATAAAGTTGATGAAGCAAATTTTTGAAAAATTCAATAATATACTGGATTTGGGGTAAGAAACAACAAAATGCTTTTTCTTGATGAGTATGTATTGAGAGAACAAGCACAAGAAAAAAGGGAGAGACTGCAAAACAACCAAAGGACGAACAAAATAATATAAGATAGAGACTACAATACAAAACCAAAGAACGAACCAAATATTACAAGATAGGAGTTGCCAAGTAGCACCATTCAACATGGATCAAATAATTAGTCCATACCAAACAATGATTGGTGTAGTATTTTGACCTAACACTGAAAAAGAACTTATGATACATCTTTCCATGATTCTAGTTTATCCCGAAACATTTTAGTATTTCCTTCCCACGGTTATGTGTTTTAAACACTTTGCCAAAAGACCTAAATCTAAAAGTTAGTTTTGACATATTTTAATTGAGTATCATCCTTAATTTAGGCCCTTATAAGCTTAAGCTTTTACAAGCCCCCCATAAACCTATAACACCTATCATATAATTAGCACCGATCATATGATAATTACTCTTGATTTTTTCTCCAGGAACTAGGCATAATGGCCAAGTGAGCTTGTTTTTATCTGTCGTAGTTATGTTCACCATTAAAGAGATGAAGATGTGATCATGAGAACATGTCCAAACCCGTTGCCAACTCTCTAAAACTACATCAACATTTAATTCAGAACAGTCTACAAAGGTTTGCAAATCGAAATTCGCTTAGTAGTATACCAACACTAATTTCAGAACTGTGTACGGAGTTTTACAAATCAAAATTCTCTCGTTTAAAAGAGCGACTATCTTCATAGTTAGACAGGATTGGGAGCTATACCTGAGCGATGCAGCCACCAAGCCCTAATCCCTCAAAAAATTGATGGAAACACAAGGCTATCAGGAGAGGCTTTATATCCTCTACGCTTTGAGAAACACCCAAATCTACTCCGATGATTACTGAATGAAACACAATTCCTAATTCCAACACCTGAAGGAAAGACCCATCAGAGTTAGAGCTCTTGTGGTTACCATTGGAAAAGAGTTGACGAGCAGTAAACTTAAACCTGAGCCAGTACCTGTGCTATAACACGGTGACGAATTAGATCTGGCAGAGCCAAATCTCCATGGGAATGGGAGAGCGACCCATGAGCGTGACCATGGGTGGCATGCGTGTGAACAGGTAAGTGCCCCGCGGGTTCATCGCCCTTCTCTTGATCTGCATTTACCTGCAATTTGTTTTCAGTGAAAACCAAACAAAACTTAGTGATGGGACGAAAACGTAGTACATGCGCACGTAGTTTATGCAGATGCCAATAAACTTGGAGTTTAAACCACTCACCTCCTTGTTTTGGTGTGACTTCCTATAATAGCTTGAGGCATAGCCGTCGACCATTAATGTCATGATAGCTGACAACATGGCAAAGAAACCTGTGAAGGGATAATTGCCCCACGGAACTTGACTAAGGCAAGGCGAAGACAAAGTTTCAAATGCATCAGGTAGTATATGAATAAATCCGGTTGCCAGAATCACTCCGGCTGCGAAAGCCTTGATTATGAAAAAGAAATCATTCTCAGGCCTTAGAGCTGGAATTTTCCGGCCTACCAAGGGGAAGCTTACGCCTATAACACTAGAAACAAGAATGGCAGCTATTGCGCCCAGTTTATAAGGGAGTGCTGAGCCATCCTTTGTGTCTTCGGTGGTAGAATCACAAGTGCAATCACCTGATATTTTTGGGATGAGAAGAATGAGAACACATACTATGGTTGAGATACTCCACGACGGAGGTCGAAGACTAACCATGGTGAGAGAGAAGAGGGAATAAAGATGGTTGCACAAAAAGAGAAGCCAGAAATTAAAAAGCCTTTGGGATTGTGGTCTTTCGAGAAAGGTTTCTGTTTCCTTCTTATAGAGGAAGGAAAATCTATGTTCTGGTTTAATTACCAGATATCCGAGGATGATGACTAGGTTGTAGAGTCAAAGATTCCGGAAAACGACAGGAAGAGAACTTTACCAAATCTGTAAGAATCATCTGTATATGGCTTTTGGGTTGGGCGGCCATTGGAGAACATGTAGGCATAGTGAAGTAACAGAAAGGTGATGAGATCATTAAACGGCATACTTTTAAGACCTCTGGTTTGTTTGAGATAGCTGATTAGAGAAGAAGAATACCAGGATGGCAGCAGATGTCGACATTATTTCCATAATAGCAGCAAATGTCGACATTGATTAGCGTGGAAGACTACTTCCAGGATGGCAGCAAATCTCGGCATTATCTGCTGGCAAAAACGACTTGGTCGAAAAAATAGCTTAGAATCTCTATATGAGTATCCTTCCTCATCAGGGCTCTAGATTTAGTTTCTCGCTGCTTCCTTCGTTGCTTGCCTTTTGAATTCTAATTGAATTTCAATTTTATTACGTTAGCTATTAACTATGTTGTGCTTCCTGCGACGATCATTATTAGAGCATTGCACAAATTCTTATATGGTTTTATTTGCCGTGAGTATCATGAGAGCCTACAGGTAATTCTTGCTGAATTCTACTTGGATGACAAAGTCTACGACGTAAAGGAGTCATGGCTGGAGGCACACAAGTTGAAGAGCGAGTAGATCTTGGATGATGATATTGAAGTGCATCTAGATAACGTTGGAGTAGATGGAGGTGGGTACGAAAACTTTGAGGAATTTCAAGAGGGCTCTATAACTGGGACTAGCATGAAAGGTTAATTGGCAGAAGAGAACAGAGACCACGTTGCCTCTGAATCTGCAGATGATGGAGAAAAGCCTGCTGCTATAGTTGATGAGGATGGGAAAGAGAACCATGCTGAAGTTCTTGCCCTTTCTCCCCGTGGGTCTGAGGTTTCCTTCCTTGGACTTCCTTGAGATGCCCTAGAAGAAGACTTGAGGGATCTTTGTGAGCCAATATGTGAAATTCTGGAGGTTGGGATGCTATACTCTATTGCTTGTGCATTTCTTTTTGTTTCTGGGGAATTTTTATAAAAAAGGGTTTGCTTGTAGGTACGATTAATGAAAGATAATGAGACTGGTGGTGCCAAGGGTTATGCTTTCATAGCATTTAACACAAAAAGAGATTGCACAGAAGGCCATTGAAGAGCTGCATAACAAAGCATTGAAGGTAATCATGGTACTTTTTATATTGCTACATGGATTAGGGTGCAAACTGACAAATAAGAAAGGAAAAAAAGAAAAAGAAATAACACCTTATTCTCATCTACTCCGAGCAAGGAAAAAGATATTCTGAAATGATTGGCCATCTTCAGCAACCTATAGAACGAGTCACTTCCTCATTTTAAGTGTTGGATTGATGTCGGGTACAGGCTTTAATGATCGCCCATAACCTTTGTCGGTTGGCCCATTTTACACGAAGTATAAATGGGTGTATGCATGGTTCTCACTCGTTTTGTCATCATCCATGGAAAAATTAGTATTTTATTTTTGTATTTTTTCATATTTGTAATTTGTTTTTCCACTCTTGAGTTTACGACAAAATGAGGTCAATTGGACTAGGTGTTGAAATTGTGTATGTATATATGTGGTGTATATATTTTTATATGCACATATTTTGTATCTATAAAAGTTTGATAAGTGATAATATATAAGAGTAATTAAGTCTGTCATGTCAATAAGTTATAATTTTTTGATTCAATGATTGAGTTTGTTATAATTAGAGTAAAGCTATGCCCATATCTCAAGTTTGAACTATAGAGAGAGAAATTTAGGGGTAAGCCACCAAGTGTAATCTTATGTTGAACTTTAGGCCTCAGAACAAATTCGATGTTTAAGCTTTCTTTATGTCTCATGCCAATCATCAACTAAATGACAATTGATGATGACAACCAACGCAACAGGAGATTTCGAACTTAGTTGTCCAATTTGTACAATTTGTATTGTTCGGGGTGATGTAACAAATTGCATACAGGTCGTCTCCTTGCCAAGCACTAGAGTCGAATCGAATCCCACCTTCAAACACTCCTTTCTCTCTTACGATAGCATTTCCAATATATAATTCTAGGTCGTTAACTTCATGGAAATCGGCTTTCTTTCTCATGCACTCTCATTTAGCTCCAATTGACTACCCTACAAAAAAAAGGTTCTTTGTTTTTAATCTTTCAGCTTTATAGGCACTATGCAAAGTGCTTTTTCTTTATGCTAGGTTCCACTCTCCTCGACGGACATGTTCTAGCGATTGTTCAACCTAATTTAATTGTTGAAGCGTAATATCACAAAAGAAATGGAATCAGCAGTTTTGGGGGCACAATAATGAGTAGAATCGTTGATGAATGGACCAGGTGATCACCGCTTTCTGAACAGCACCTTGGAGGGTTGCAGAAATTAGAGGAAAAGAGGCGCAGTTGACATTATAAGTGGTTTGAATTCCTTCACAGTATTTTTGACCAAAGTAAAGAAAGATAGTATGTTTGAGATCTAAATGAAAAATGTCTGCTATGGATTGTTTAGGAATTACTTTTGCTGGGTGAATTTTTTTTATTATATATTTTTTCTAGTTACACATCCACATACTTATCTAGTATCAAATTTAAGATCTCTTAATTTTAAATAATACATGTTTTTAATTGAACTAAATACTTATTGAACTGCATAATGATATTGTAAAAAAGATTGAATCTTCAATATATTACTTCTCTTCGGATTCATTAAGGTAGGGTAAGGTAAGGTAAGGATAAGAATGGTGGGCTCTTTCTTGTCCCATTTTGAAAGAAGGAATTGACGAGTTTTAGGACCCTTGGAATGAAAATGATCATTATATTCTAGTCATAAGGTGCAAGACAATCTATGGGGTATCCTTTCAACTCAACTATAATGTAGATGTGACAGCACATTCTCTATGGCTTGTCCCTTATCTTTTGCCTTGGATTTGGACAAAGTAATTTGTTGTGACATTGTTCGGAGAGCTAAGAGCGACTAAAAACCAACTCGTACCACATTTATGCTTCTCAAAATTCAAGCCCATTTGGCCAGGACAGACATACAGGCAGCACCTAGAAGAAGGGAGATATTTGCTCCAAGTTGAATCTTCAAATTGCCTTGTACTCTTGGGCTCATGAAATCTGCTGCTAGTAGGTCAACAAGCGCCATGTAAATCAAAATTCCGGCCGAAGCAGCGTCGAAAACCCCTTGAACAATCAAAGCAGTGGGGCCATTCTCGTTGTAAATGCTTGATATGCCAATCCCAATTGCAATTCCCACTGGGGCCGTGAGGGAGAAGAAAGTTGCCATGATTGCCGCAGACCTGGTTTTGAATTGCGCCTACACGGCAAGAAATGTTTGTGGTGTAAATAGAAAGAAAATTGAAGCAAAGACTTAGCCAAATTTTATTTCTTTTTTGAGTTTGACTACATTAGTTAGTGGCAGCTGACTACTTATCACTTTGATTATGAAAAATAATACATCTTAAGCTTTTCAGCGTGAAACTTAACCAACTCCTGGCAATTAAGGCCATGCTCTATTTTATACTATTATCTCACGGGCGATAAAAAAAACTACCAAATTGACCAAGAAAAGAAATGAATAGAAAATGAAGATGTGCTCATTGGGACGACATTTTTCAACCACTTCTTTAATTTTCCAGGCTGTAGCCAAACTTCAAAGGCCATGGAATTATTAATTCATTTAGAGAGACCCTTTTTGCAGCCATCACTAAAGCTGCAGAAGGATGTGTAATACCTGAGAGATGCAGCCACCAAGACCCATGCCCTCAAAGAACTGATGAAATGACAAGGCTGCTAGAAGAGGCTTTATTGTGTCAGGGCTTTCTGAAGCTCCCAACGATATACCAATGATCACTGAATGAGCAACAATTCCCAACTCCAGCACCTACAAAATATGAACACCGAAGTTGAGATATTTGCTACTATCAGCTGAAATTAATAAACAAGGAGCCTAATATCAATCTTACTTGTGAAACAACACGGAAACGGATCAGCTCTGCCAGATCCAACTCCTCTGGATGAGGGCCTGAGCCATGAGCATGACCATGTGTAGCATGTGTATGAACATGTACATGACCCGCGTGCTCATTGCCACTCTCTTCATCTGCACTAAACTGCTTAATCTTATTGAAGTGCAGCCTCTTATAAAATCCAGTCGCGAATGAATCCACCGTCAGTGTTCCTATAGCAGACATCATGGCTATGAAGCCTGCGAAAGGAAAATCCCCCCAAGGCTTAGCTTTGAGGCACTCTGATGTCAAACTCTCAAACGCATCTGGTAGTATGTGGACGAACCCAGTTGCTAGAATCACCCCTGCCGCAAAGGCCTTAATCATGAAAAAGACATCATTATCAGGCCTCAGCGTCGGGATTCTCCTGCCCAACAACGGGATGCTTACCCCAACGGCACCCGTAAAAAGAATACTCGCAATCGAAGCTATCTTATATTTAAGTGCTTCGCTCTTGTTTTTTACTGCTGTGTCGGTATCAGACACACAATCCCCAGATACGACAACAGGGTAGAGAAATATCAGAAGAAACAACACATCCAAGATGTTGAAAGAAGGAACTCGGAAACTGCCCATGGCGTGAGAGAGAGAGGGAAAGCAGGCAAAAGGCTATTACCAAAAAAGAAAGCAGGCCTCGGGTTCGTGGAGAGATGGCTCGAATTCTCTCTTTATATAGAAAGGAAAAGGGTGTGTTCAGCTGGCCCTGCTGACAGCATTTAGGAAAAAAAATTACGAGATATTTAACGGATGGCCAAGTTCAAGCATCTTATGCAGTCAAACAGAACATCAATCTCTTACTTAAACTTGTCTCTTTTATTCTATAACGTCCGAATTTATTCAAATCTTCTTTTAGCTCGAGCACTCGTATTTCCCCGAAACTCTTTGGTAGGTCGTGTGGTATGCACGTGGCTAGTTCTTGTGGGTTCAATGGCTTGTAGCCATCATTACGATGAAGAAGTCTGCATTGCACCTACAAAGTCTTTCGCGTGGTCCCGTTGACGGACCTTGTTCGTATGTCCAGATTTCAATTTAACTACGTGGGAACAGACAGTCCGGTTGGGAGGACACAATCGGTGTGCTGGACTGACATTTCATAGTTTCCCTTGTGGTCTGGTGGAAAATGCGAACCAGGTTTGCTTCGGTAAGCCATGTTTTTTGCCATTAACTTTGACGACAAGTTGCAAAGCCAGAGAGATTACGGCGGGTCCTAGAATTTCCGAGGATATTTTAGCGTTTTGAATTGAATCGGCAGAGCACTAGGGAAGCGATGCAGTCGTGTAAAGCGAGGAGATGATAAAGAACTTGTATTTTGATAAGTCCACCAATTAGGTTTCACGAGTCGGCAGAGAAAATGACGCTTTTGAGCGTGATGAACGAGGGTGAAGACATTCTGTTGACATGCAAGCGCTTTATTCGAGGTAATCAGAGTTGGAGTGCCGTACCGGGGTGCCTGGTTCAACATTCAACTGAGCTGAAGCCAAGAATGTCGACATTATGTCCTCGTTCCTGTTCAAGGAGCATAAAAAAGGGGTTGGTTCGTGGAAGGCACCTCCTTTTCAACCATTTCGTGAGAGAAATAGGTAATGCTTTTTTGCTTTTGACCAAAAGTTTGCATCAAAATAATTGGTGGACTTCATTAATACCTGTTGATACTCTAAAAAGAAAAGAAAATACTTATTTACTCTGAGTTATACGGTACTAGTTTTACATCTAACAAGCTACCTAAAAATACTTAATCATGGTATCATGGAGGTTGTCTGACCAAATCTATTGAAAGATATTCCTTCCACACCACATCAGGGGTCCCTTCTATTGCGATATGTTGAAAGAAGTTTTTAAGATAAACAAATGGGATGACTTTTGAGCCTCTTAACTATACCCTTTTCAGGGGGGAATTTTGAATAATTTTCTGCACTTCCGAGGTGGCTTTGATCTTCCCTAACTCTACTTTGTAAGAATTCACAGCTAAAGGGTGGATTTTTCAAAGTGGACACTCATATTGGGTGGAAGGTGCGCTCAGTATGGTTTTGGTTTTGACAATTCATGAACTAAAATCAGCAAACTTACTGTATGTTCTACTACCTACTGTATGTTGTTATGGATTCTTATCATATGGAAGACAAGCCTGAAATACATAATAAAAAACATATCTTTACCAAAGAAGCAAATGAATGAAGTTGCAAAAAAATTGAAGGACAAGGGTATAGGACAAGGTAGCCCAGTTGAATGAATCGCTGTCACAATTTCTTCTGTGTCTTATTTCCAGAATTTTGTATCAGAGCCTTCTGTACTAGCTATTTCTTTGCGTAAAAACACAGGAAGATGCACAAGAAAAATTTCAAAGAAAGCGAAACACGGGTGCTTACATGTCATGCCCATTTAGCCAATAGAGCCATGCATCCAGCCCCAACGAGAAGTGAAGCATTTGACCCCAGTTGCAACTTCAGGTTGTCTTGCACTCTTGGGTTCATGAAATCTTGAGCAAGCAGGTCGACAAGCGACATGTAAATTAGAATTCCAGCTGCAAGAGCATTTAAAGTCCCTTCAACAATTAGAGCAGTCGGGCTGTTCTCGTCGTAAGTGCTTGATATCCCAATACCAATTGCTACCCCAACTGGCGTAGTGAGTGTGAAAAATATTGCCATTACCGTCGCAGATCTAGACTTGAATTTTGCCTACACGGAGATCAAAAACAAAGTTGTGGGGTTAATTTTTGACAAATTCAATAATTTACCAGATTTGAGGTAAGAGAAAGAAGTTTCAAACAACATAATGTTTTTTCTTGATGAGTATGTACTGAGAGAACAAACATAAGAAAAAAAAGGGAGAGATTGTAACACAAAACCAAAGAACAAACCGAATAATACAAGATAGGAATTCCACAGGAATCAAATAACTAGTCCATAACAAACAATGGTCGGTACAGGTTCCTGGTTTTGGCCCAACAAAGAAAAGAACCTCAGATACACTTTCCCACGTTTCTCTTGGTTATGTTCACTATTAAAGAGATGAGGATGTCATCATTATGAGAACATGTCCAAGACAATTGCCAACTCTCTAAAACTATACCAACACTTATCAGAACTGTTTACTGAGTGCTGCAAATCAAAATTCTCTCTTTGGAAAAAGCAACAATCTTGGTAGTTTGACAGGATTGGGAGCTATACCTGAGAGATGCAACCACCAAGCCCTATGCCTTCAAAAAATTGATGGAAACACAAGGCTATCATGAGAGGCTTTATAGACTCGACGCTTTGAGAAGCACCCAAATCTACTCCAATGATGACTGAATGAAACACAATTCCTAATTCCAACACCTGAAGGAAAGACCCATCAGAGTTAGACCTCTTGTGGTAACCATTAGAAAAAAGTTGACATGCAGTAAACTTAATCTGAGCCCGTACCTGTGCTATAACACGGTGACGAATTAGATCTGGCAGAGGCAAATCTCCAGGGGAAGGGGAGAGCGACCCATGAGCATGACCATGGTCGGTATGCGTGTGAACAGGTAAGTGCCCCGCTTGCTCATCGCCCCTCCCTTGATCTGCATTTATCTGCAATTTTTATTTTCAGTGAAAACCAAACTATAGTTATAGATAGGAAGAAAACGGAGTAAATGCGCAAGTAATTTATACAGATGCCTATATACTTGCAGTTAAAACCACTCACCTGCTTGGTTTGGTGTGACTTCCGATAATAGCTTGAGGCATAGCCGTCGACCATTAATGTCAAAATAGCTGAAAACATGGCAAAGAAACCTGTGAAGGGATAATTGCCCCACGGATCTTGATTAAGGCAAGGCGAAGACAAATTATCAAATGCATCCGGTAGTATATGAATAAATCCGGTTGCCAGAATTACACCGGCTGCAAAAGCCTTGATTATGAAAAAGAAATCGTTCTCAGACCTTAGAGCTGGAATTTTCCGGCCTAACAAGGGGAAGCTTACGCCTGTAACACTAGAAAAAAGAATGGCAGCTATTGCGCCCAGTTTATAATGGAGTGCTTTGTTACTCTTCGGATCTTTGGTAGTAGGATCACAAGTGCAATCACCTGATATTGTTGGGATGAGAAGAATGAGAACACATAATATGGTCGGGATATTCCACGACGGAGGTCGAAGACTAATCATGGCGAGAGAGAAGAGAGACAAAGGTGGTTGCACAAAAAGAGAAGACAGAAAGTAAAAAGCTTTTGGGATTGTTGTCTTCCGAGAAAGGTTTTTGTTTCCTTCTTATACACGAGGAAAACCTATGTGCTGGTTGTTTAATTACGAGTTGGCAATGGCAATTGTTTTAAGGATATTTCAACGCTACCAGATGTCTGGCCGTGACTAGAGTCAACGATTCTGGAAAACAACAGGGAGAGAACTCTGCCAAACCTTCATCAAATTTATCAAATTTTTTTTTTGGGATTAAATCCTATCATTATCAGAATCATCAGTAAATAGTTCCTGGGTTCGACGGCAATTGGAGAACATGAAGGCGTAACGAAGTAACAGAAAGGTGATAAGATCATTAACGGCAAATCTTTAAGACCGACGGTTTGTTTGAGGTAGCCGATTAGAGTAGAAGACTACTTCCTGGTTGCAGCAAATGTCGACATTACTTCATGATGACAGCAAATGTCAACATTATCTGCTGCACCAAACGTCTTGTTCGACTGAAGAAATAGCTTGGAAGTTAACGAAGGCTTAATCAACTCAAACTCCGACAGGTTAATACATAACAGTGCTGTGACGCGCAGCATTGACAACCCAGGATTTATCCATTTTATATTCTACATCGGAGATGCAGGAGGTGAACCTGAGTTACCTGTGATTAAGTTTAATGATCAATCTCGATGCAACCTTCTGGTTCACCATTACTTTATAGCTGCACAGAAGTCAATGAGGAAAGTCTCCTCACATGCACATCAGCAATAATGCACGAATCTCCTTGTTTTTTATACTTTCTGTCACCAACGCATAAGATGAACATTATTCAAGTGATCATTGATTAGAACATCAGAATTGAAATAATATTGATAGGTTTAAGAAGGCTTAATTTTTCACCAAGAAAACAACTATTGATGAAAATATGTTCTTATAAAAATTGATGATGTAAACTACTTATTGATAGTTGAAAAGCTGTTTTCTTTTCTAAGAGAAAAATAAGAAGATACATGTTTATAACAAAAAAATAGTGGTGCTAATGAGAAGGTACAAGTTCAAAACAATTATAGGTGTGAACCTGAAACCAAGCGGTGTTAGGCAGTATCTGCTCCCAAATTATTAAAGACATCAGAAAGTTTGGTTCTTTATTGAAAAAGGGAAAAAAAAAAAAACAGCTGAGAAAGTATTCTAGTTTGACTAGCTTTACATTATAGATATAAATTTCATAAGCCGGCGCACGCCAATTACAGTAATTTGGTGGGAAGTAGGCAACTTCATAGGGAGAGGATCTCAACCACATGCCTGGAAGGATTTTTTTTTGAATTTTTGAAAAAAATTTGCAATGATCTCGGATTTCGCTGGCGTTGCTTTCCCTGGCAAGTGCATGGGGCAAAGTCTTAGTCATCAAAATTCTTCTACATGTGTATAAGATTACACAATAAGATAAACGGGGACTATTTTGGAGACTATAAATGACAGTAGAACCAATAAGGTAGAACGTGCTGTCGTTTTTTGGCTCAATGCAAATAAACAGTTTTAATAATTCATGATATCTGTCAGATTGACAGACATAAATGTTTATAGTGGAAGATAACACCAGGAGATGAAGGGTTTCTGTCGAAAGAATAGTGCCGTTCTTTGTCTACTCATGCGTTGCTTTTGCTGACACCTTTGCTCTTCCCTTGTCCTTGGGCATTGTTGTTTTTCTCCCTTGGCCGCCTCCCACCGGCCATGAGGGGCACCACATGTATTGTTTGCAGAAAACCTAGAAAGAACCCGAGCCACACACTCCTCTTCTTCAAAATCTCGAACCTAGTTTATAAGGTCATTCTTCATGAATTGCAATGGATTTCCAACATGGGCACTAATATTGGATGGAAGGCGCGCTTAAAATGGTTTTAGTTTTGACAGATTAGTTACTAAAATCGTTGAAGTGTGGAGAAAGATCTAACATTTGTGAGTAAAAGCTTGTTTTATTGATTGGTCAAACAAGGAAAACCCATTTCTACAAAGCAGTTATAAATGGGAGAATTGTTCTTATGTTAAGTTTCTAAATTACAAATAACCATGTATGTATACATTGAGAAAGGAGAGGAAGAATGTCTAGCGTTGCGGTGAGAGGTGACCTCCATCAGTCCCATCTTAGTGCCGTGTGCAGAGATGGTTGCAGGTAAGTGAAGACTTTGGTTCCCTTTGTTACTGCTGCAGCTCGTGTGCCAGAGGAGAGAAGGAGAAGTTCCACATCATGTCCAAACAAAAATTAACAAACTTACAATATGTTCTACTACCTACTATATATATTCTTATGGATTCTAACAATATACTCTTATAAAATCGTAAATGTTTTCAAAATATTAATCTTATTGGATAGAATTGAAGGATTTCAAACTTAATTTTCTCTTAAATAAACTATAATATAAAGTTATGTCTTTAAGTCTATATACTTTCTTGTTTTTAGATGAAAAAACTCACACACACACACACACACACACACACACACACACACACACACACACACACACACACACACACACACACACACACACACACACACACACACACACACACACACATATATATATGCACTCCCTACATAGTGTAAGTTAATGTTTCCCCAAATGGAAGACAAGCTTGGAGCATGAGAAAAGAAAACACGTCTTTATTAAAGAAGCAAATGAATGAAGTTGCAGAAAAAATTGAAAGTACAAGAGTACAGGACTATGCAGTCCACTGGAATGAACAAAGAAAACCTTTATTATTGCTTTCACACTTTCTTTAGTTGATCTTATTGCCACAATTTTGTATCAAGAGTCTCTGTATAAAGTATTTTATTCTGTAAAGAACACAGGAAAACACCCAAAAAAGGTTTTCAATGGAAGCAAAATATGGGAGCTTACAGATCATGCCCAATAAGCCAAAACAGCCATGCATCCAGCCCCAAGAAGCATTGAAGCATTTTGCCCTAGTCGGATCTTTGTGTAGTCTTGCAGTCTAGGGTTCATGAAATCCGGAGCAAGCAGGTCGACAAGCGACATGTAAATCAGAATTCCAGCTGCAAGAGCATTCAAAGTCCCTTCAACAGTTAGGGCAGTCGAGCTGTTTGCATTGTAAGCGGTTGATATTCCAATACCGATTGCAACCCCTACTGGAGTAGTGAGTGAGTAAAATGCTGCCATTATTGCCAAAGATTTGTTCTTGAATTTTGCCTACATAGCAAAAGTAAATAAATAAATTTTGCGCACAATGTCATCTTTTAGATATTCTGCTTTAAACATGAAGTCAAGGGAGCAAAGTTCTTGACAAATTCAATAGTTTACTAGATTTGAGGTAAGACTATTAAGTAGGGGCCAAGTGACCTTTTCAAAAGGCACCTCAAAGGGAGGGAGAAACCATTCATTAATAAGGCCTAGGCTTAGGTGCATCTCAATCAATGTGTGATATGCTTTACAACAAAAGTGTAATAGCTCATAACCTATAGGTCTCAAGATTGAAACCTGGCTTTGTAACATATTAAGTAAGGGTCAGGTGGCCTCTCCAAAAGGTGCCTCAAAGGAATGGAGAAACCACTCATTAATAAGATTCAGTCTAGGTGCATTTCTAACCAATGTGGAATACACTCCTCAATAAAGACAAAGAAGTCTCAAACAACATAATGTTTTTTCTTGATGAGGACATCCTTAGAGAACAAACATAAGAAAACAAGGGAGAGACTGCAACACAAAAACCAAAGACAAAAGCAAAGAATACAAGATAGGGACTGCCAAGCAGCACCAATTCAACACGAATCAAATAACTAGTCCACATCAAACCATAATCAGTACAAGTTCCTGATTTTGACCTAACACAGAAAACAACCTCAGGTACACCTATTCCGGTTCTAGATTTGCCCCGGGACATCCTAGTGTTTCTTTCCTACCATAAGACATGCACAAATTACTCCAAATATTTTCTTCACGAACAAGGCATAGGAATGTTAACACATGATATAGTTTGGACAAAGTGAGCTTATTTTTATCTGTCATAGTTATGTTCACCGTTAAAGAGATGAGGATGTGATCACTATGAGAACATGTCCAAACCAATAACCAACTCTATAAAACTGTCAATAGAGTTTCGAAAATCAAAATTCTCTTATTGAAAAGAGCAACAATCTAAATATAGTGTGACAGCATTGGGGTTATACCTGAGCGATGCAGCCACCAAGCCCCACTCCCTCAAAAAATTGATGGAAACACAGGGCTATCAGGAGAGGCCTTATGTAGGAGACACTTTGAGAAACACCCAAATCTACTCCAATGATGACTGAATGAAACACAATCCCCAATTCCAACATCTGTAAGAAAGACCCATCAGAGTTAGAACTTTTGTGGTTGTGATTGCAAAAGAGTTGACATGCAATGAACTTAATCTGAGCCACTACCTGTGCTATGACACGGTGACGAATTAGATCTGGCAGAGCCGAGTCTCCTTGGTAAGGGGTGAGCGACCCATGAGCTTGACCATGGCTGGCGTGCGTTTGAACATGTACATTTGCCGCTTGCTCCTCGCCCCTCTCTTCATCTGTGTTAGCCTGCAATTATTTTTATATTTTTCTTTTTGAGTGAAAGCCAAACTAATACTACAGAGATAGGATGAGTAATTCATGCAGCTGCCTATATACTTGGAGTTAAAACTATTGACCTGCTTTTTTAGGTGTAACTTCCTATAATAGCTTGAGGCATAGCCGTCGACCATTAATGTCAAAATAGCTGACAACATGGCAAAGAAACCTGTGAAGGGATAATTGCCCCACGGATCTTGACTAAGGCAAGGCGAAGACAAGTCTGAAAACGCATCCGGTAGTATGTGGATAAATCCGGTTGCCAGAATCACACCGGCAGCGAAACCCTTGATTATGAAGAAGAAATCATTTTCAGGCCTTAAAGCTGGAATTTTCCGGCCTAACACGGGGAAGCTTACGCCTATAGCACTAGAAACAAGAATGGTAGCTATGCGCCCAGTTTAAAATGGAGTGCTGTACTGCTGTTGCTGCTTTTGGCAGTAGAATCACAAGCGCTATCACCTGATATTGTTGGGATGAGAAGAATGAGAACAAATGATATGGTTGAGATATTCCACGACGGAGGTCGAAGAGTACTCATGGCGACAGAAAGTACAAAGCTTTTGGGGATTGCTGCATTTCGAGAAAGGTTTCCGTTCCATTCTTATGCAGGAAGGAAAATCACCGTGCCGGTTCTTCAATCACGAGTTGGCTTTTACACAGGAAATTTAAATATTACCAGATACCTGAGAATGAGTACATTGTAGAGTCAACGATTCCGAGAACAACAGAAGGGAACTCTACCAAATCTTCATCCGTTTTATCAATATTTTTGGGATTAAATCCTATCATTGCAAGAATCATCTGTAAATGGTTCCTGGGTTGGACGGCAATTGGAGAACATGTGGGAATAATGAAGCAACACAAAGGTGATAACTTCAAGACCTACGGCTTGTTTAAGAGCTGATTAGAGGGGAAGACTGCTTCCAGGATTGCAGCAAATGTCGACATTATCTGCTGGCACAGATGTCTTGATCGAAAACATAGCTTAGCACAACTGGGGCTTTATGACACGCAACATTGACAATGGAGGATTCATCCATTTTATATTCTACATTGTAGATGCAGAAAATGAACCTCACTTCCGTTTGATTAATTTTAAAGTGGAATCTCGATGCAACCTTTAGGTTCAACATTAATTACAATTGTACAGAAGCCAATATCAAGACGTTTAGCTCAATAGTGTCACGCCGAATTTTTTTTTTTTTAAAAAGAATGTCCATCACATGGCGCTTCAGGAATAATGTGAAAATTAATGCATAAAATGAACGTAACTTAAGTGATCGTAGTGACTAGAATATCAGAATTGAAATAATATTGATTTTGAAAAATAAGTGTTTGATAACTATTGATGAAAAGATACTTTGTACAAATTCGCGTTGAAATGCTGGGAAGCTATTTTCCGTTTTTAAAGGAAAATATTAATAAAATAATCCTATTGAAAAAATAATTTATGAGATTAAGTAAAAAATCAAGAATTTTCTATGAGCAAGTTGTACAAATATGCAACATTGATACAAAGTAACTTGGTAAACAATTTGTTCACTAAAGAAGGAAGGAGAATTGAGATTACCGAATCTTAAACTTTAGAATAAATTTCTTTTAGAACATATGCTTTGAAGTTTCATTAATCTCCCAAACTCTTCCTTGTAGAGTAAGTGGATTTATAGTACAAAATGTAAATGAACTCCAGTAATACAACTTAATATATAAGGTCCAATGGCATGGAGTTAAAAAAGTTGTCTCAAACTAAGGCCCACTTTTACCTATGTTCTTTATAGGTATGCTTATTGCTACAAAAAATTTAGAAAGAACTTCGACCAATAAATGAAAAAGTGGAATAGTATAATTTCATTTAGGCTAATAGCATTAGCAAACATAATTTTATTGAATGACTAATTTTTCAAAATCAATTTTTAATAGCAAAAGAAAAACCCACTTGCATGAAACTTTGGTACATGCTTGGAATATTGTACGAATGGATGTCAAATCAAGTTGCTTGGGAAAATTGATACATGGTACACACACGAGAACCAAAAGGGTTTGTATCATGGAAAGAACTTGACAACAAATATACCGAAGAGCAAAACTTCCGCGGGATCATGCCAAATACCGTAGCAACTGGCTCCTCCAACTACCTTTACCATAGTTCGACCCATGACAATTTTACCTATGTGATTCAGTTGTTTGTCTTTTGTTCTTAGACAACAGCTTTTATTTTTAGGGAGGCAAAAGGTGGCGGCAAATGGATGTCAAACTTACGACTTGAACCACCTATGACTCTTCTGAGTATACTATTTGTGAATTGGTATCATGTACACTATAAGGACTTGAGTTTTTTGTTGTCTCCATTATTACGTTATGAATATAACTTATGGAGGAATGTATGTAACTTTTGAAGGGAGGTTTGTGTATATGCTATAATGAGTTTTCCAAGTTGAGATGCTTTAGACTTTCCACATAATACTAGCTTATAAAAGGATTTATATCAAGTTTTAATCGTTGTTCCATTTAGCATGGATAATCATTTATATTTACCCTAATCACCATCAAAACAACATATTGTAGGAAGAAAAGAAAAGCATATTATAGAAAATTTAAACATACCAATAGCAAGAGTTCAACCATATTACAAAAACATATAAAAATTATTTCATTAGTGGCTTAGTCCATCCATCGAAGGATTAGGTAAAGAGAACCAAGTTGGAGTAACACAAAAAGGTAGAGAATAATAACCATATTTACAAAAATGTTGAATACTGCACTTTTCTAGATCAAAAACACCATATTCATTGCTATCATGGAAGTAAATGCAATTCTCTTTGCATCCAACAAATTCTGCTACAAAAATAGAGAAAGTGTAGTCAAGACCTAAAAAGAATGCTCAATCACCCAAGCTTTTCATCAAAATCCATTGTCTGCACTCTTCATCCAACTTATAGACCTTCATATCAACAGACCTACAAGGAGAATTTTCTATCACTCTATCAACAACATAAAGAGATTTACATAACTCCACTAAATGCTTCCGGCTTGCTAACTCACAAGAGAATGGAGGAGAAAACTGTACCAACTTCTTGGATGAACTTTCCATATTTATCAATGACATAGAATTGGCCCTGGTAAGCAATAATAACCATGTGCTTAAACTCTTGATCATCTATAGAAGTCAACTTCTCATCCCTATATCTTGCAAAAGCCAATCTCCCAAGGCGAAGCATCAAGAAAGTCGCTGACTCATATGCATTAGTCAAGTTGAATTGCGGGACATCACAACTTTGTTAGATGAAAAGTCATGAATGTTACCATGGCATAACCTCAAGTTAAACCTTAACTCCCAACCAGGCAAAAACCATAATCGACATGACACACTTTACCTAATTCCACGGCCTAAAAATTCAATAAATACAAAGGCCTTGGTTTTAGCCAAAACTTGAATGCCCCATAGACGAGTGGATTGATAAGATGCAATCCTCCTAAACTTGAGTCTTTGATCTTAATCAACCAACCCTTATTTGAAGAAGAATTTGAATGTGGAAAAGGATTTAATGGTTTAAGAAGATAGAGCGTGGTTTCATAAAGATAACCTGGAGTTTGTATTGCAATCTTGCTAGGGGAATTCAACAAAGTTGCATCATCCATATAGAGATTGAATACACAAATATAAGAACGCACACACCCAAACACAACAGATTTGAGAGGTTCAAAACATCACAATGTCCTACGTCCCCTATAGTCTCTTCTCATTAGATTTTCTCTCATACATTTCCTTTCCTCAAACAGATATCTCATGGATTCTCTCATCAACTAGAATCCATAAGAGGGACCCTCTTTAACAATTAGCCCCCATAGGGACTCTATCAACTTGCCCACTAGGTTACTCTATACTTCCCCTATTTATAGAGAAACCCTATCCTAGTCGAATACTACTAGGAAAACTTACTTCCACATAAAGATAAGAATCCTAACCCGATACTACCAGGAAAAATCTACTTCATCTAGAAGATATTTCCTGGTTCCACAATTACATAGAGACTTATGATTGTAATGACAACCATACCCTTTAAACTAATTGTTCCACCAATCTTAACTCAATCGTAGATCCAACTGTGGTGTGGGGGTGTGGGAGTTTAAGAGGAAGGCAAGGAGAGAGAGCATGGGTTGGTGGGATGGAAGAGTGCCAAGAGGTGCAAACGCCACGAAATCGGGAAACATCGATGCGGGGGTCAAGGCTTTTGCTGATGATCATCAAGAGTTCCCTTGGAAGATCCAACCAATCAACCGCTCTCTCATACATGTCTTCGTTGTTTGATAGACTATGGCAATGAACCAATCTACAAGGATCAACAATGAGTGAAAAAAATCATCAATTTCTAGCCCGTTCAGAATTTGCAAGAGACCACTAAAAACAAATAGGACGTAATTAAACCAAAACCCACACACTCTTGGCTCCTTCTAGCTGCCTGATGCTTGGTTTTTCAATGAATGGTGACTAATGAAATCCTTGGAAGGAGCCAAAAGTGAGTGCATTTTGGTTTGATTGGTGTTGTTACATAAAAGACGCAACTAAACCCAAAATCTGCTCACTTTTGGTTTGATTGTTGTTGGTACGTAAAGAAGAAATAGAATGATCACAGAGGATGTAATTTGATTTCTGAGTGCATAGGCTAAACCCTGATTCGGTGACGGGAAATTTCAACAAGTTCAAAGTCGTTAGGTGGAGAGGTGAGAACCTAAATCAGTGATTAGAGAGAAAGATCGAAAAGCTGCAATCCTCCCGAGTTTGACTCCTCGACCTTGATAAACCAAGAGTTGGTGTAAGAAGAAGATCCGAACCCGGTGCTGGGGGCGGGAATTTGTGAGCGAAGCGGGAGAGTGAGTGTCGGTCGAAGGAGAGTTAAGAAAAGTTATAAATATTCGTCTCTTTTCTCTCTTTTGAGTTTTAATTAATTTTTAATCCTTCTTAAAAATCCAAAGTAATCTTTAGAAATTAGATTTGTGTATATCTCAATTTCAATCACTAAAATTTAAGTAAAATAATTATAAAAATCTATCTAATTATAATTATTAAATAAACAATAGAGAGAAATTAGATATCAAGTTTAAATTTTTTAATCCCTAATAATATAAACTACTAATTAAGTCACATATTTATTAACTAAAAATATAATTAGGAATTAAATAAATTTTTTTAGGTTTGGGCATTCGTCTTTTAGAATCCCTTCATCATTGACAATCGAGTGGAAGTTCGTACGCCCCTATTAATTCCCACGAACTCAAAGGTAAGACCCCTTTAACACTTTGTACAGAAGATTTAGGATGCAATTTTTCTTTGCAAATTTGGGTATTAAATTGATGAAATTAAAAATGAATTTATAATTCAAGCTGTTTTTGCCTTCTCCTTCACTTGATAATTGGTAATTGATAATTTCTGGATTTTCTAAAACTTGTAAGTTTCCTCCACTTCACTTGTTTATGTAAATAAGAGAATAGGAAAAAATCCATGGACATTTGAAAGCCTCCTAGATCTATCTCTCTTAAGATGCATGCCCAACTAGATTTCCAATCGGGAGAGAAGTCTTGGGTCTTAGTCATTGGTTTGCAAATTAGAAGAGCTATGCTGCAAGTTGACAGTGTTGTTGAATGAGTCTTGGGACGAACTTAAATTTTTATATTCTTTATATTTAAAATCTTTGTGCATTTTGAGTATTAAATTGATTAAATTAAACATTAATTTTCTTGTATTTATTGTACCTTTGTGTCTCGGTTGTGTTTTTTATTTTCACGTACAAGATATATTTGATAATTAATGGTAACATGGATATCAAAAAGATAATTAGGAATTAAATAATTGTTTATTTAATTACAAAATGATATTTCTGCATACAAAGCTGCGCAAAAATGAGTATTTGTCGCTTAGAATCCCTTTCAGCTACTCAACAAGAAGCATAATGCTGCAATAAACTTGATACAAAATGTTGGTGCAAATGCTTATAAATGGAAATTGACAAAATTTCTTGACAAAAGTGAACAATAAATAAAACTGCAACTTAGAGAGAGGGGTAAAGCAACTGTGAGTGGGATGATGGAGTGGCAATGATGAAGTTTAGTTTTGTGTCCATATTTTATTGTATTGTGTCACAATTTAATTTTGTATTAATTGTAACAATAAAAATTTAAAAAGTTATATTATTTATGCTTGTAAACTTCATGAAACACATGGCAAACTTTTTAGGGCATTTGCTACAAAGCCTTGTGCATATTTTTTGATCCATCAATGACCGAGACTTCTGCTGGTGTTGCAATTTCTTTGAATAGTCTAGTGAACATTAAAAAGCAGTTGCCATATTTGCTTTTCTTGATAAATGAAGAGAAAAAGATGAGAGACGAAGCCAAAAAAGTCATTTCCGTCACTAAAAAAGTGGAGGTGTGGTGGATGGTTTGGCGTTGATGAGAAATCTTAAAAAGGTAAAAAAATCGTGGTGGCATTTAATGAGAATTTGGTTTGGGATTTTAAGAGACTTGGACCAACCGGTTGGCAACAAAGAAAAGACAAGAAAAAGGAATTGCTTGGCTATAATTCAAGGAAACCAAGTCGGAAAGATCCTTGAGGATTTCACTACAGCTTACTGTGGAAAAACTAGAAACCATTTCTGCCAAAGAAGTTTGAAGATAACAAGGGAGTGCTGAGTAAAGACTCTTGCATAAATGGATTTCTTTTTTCTTTTTCTATTCATTTTACATGTTTCATCGATCTGTTTCTACAATTATAATGTAGCCAAAATCATGGAAAATGGAATTCCTGTGAAAGAGGTATTGATGGACAATGGCATACTTCAGGTCAACCTATCAATCCCAGAAGGATATGTCACTAGAATATGATACAATGGCGTTGAGAATTTGCTCGAAGCTCTTGTCGAACCAACTGAGAGAGGATACTGGGACCTTGTTTGGGATGAAGCTGGAAGTACAAAGGGTAAATTTGTCAGGATTGATGGAACAAATTTTAACGTAATAGAGGAAACTGAAGAAAAAATGGAGCTTTCATTCACTAGAACGTGGAATCCCTCCGTTGAGGGCAAGTTTCCTCCTTTGAACATAGATAAACGATTCGTGATGCTTCGGGGTTCCTTGGGCTTCTACTCCTATGCCATTTATGAGCACTTAGCCGAGTGGCCTGCTTTCAACCTTGACAACACCAGGATGGTATTCCAGCTAAGGCAAGACAAGTTCCATTACATGGCAGTAGCAGACAATAAGCAAAGATTCATGCCTTTCCCGGATGACCGATTGTCTCGAAGAGGGCAGCCCCTGGCCTACCCGGAAGCTGTGTTGCTTGTGAGTCCCGTGGAGTCAGAGTTCAAAGGAGAGGTGGATGATAAGTACTAGTACAATGCCTAAAATAGAGACAACAAGGTTCACGGATGGATATCCGCCGATCCACCTATGGGGTTCTGGAAAATCACACCCAGCGAAGAGTTCCGATCAGCTGGACCCCTCAAGCAAATGATGACCTCCCACGTTGGTCCTTGTACACTCTCGGTAAGTCTTTTTTGTCATTATGCTTCTCTTTTCACTTTTTCTTTTTGCAACCGTAGACTACAAAGAAACGACTATGACTCAAACAGCACAATCTCAGGTCTTCCACAGCACACACTATAGAGGAGAGGATCTGGTAATGAAATTTGGACCGAATGAGCAGTGGAAGAAAGTCTTTGGCCTAGTTTTCTTTTATCTTAACAATTTGACGGATGGAAATTACGCGCTCTGGGAGAATGCTAAGCAACAGGTTCTTCACATGTTAAACCTGGAATTCACATACCAACAATTACTTTTACAACCGACTAATGAGAACCAACAGATGTTTTTCAGATGATGAAGGAAGTTTAATCCTGGCCCTATGATTTCCCAGTTTCAGCATACTTCCAATCAGCAGCTCAACGTGGTAGTGTTAACGGCAGGTTACTAGTCCGAGACATGTAATCTTGTGGCTCTCCTCTTTTTACTTTCGAAAGCATATTTTTGAAGTCTTTATCTTACGTTTGGAAGCTCAAGCGTTATGTTGTCCAAGTATATTAGTGAAGTGGACATACTTGCAGATGGTACTTTTGTGGGCCTGGCAACCCCGGGTGCCGTCAGATCCTAGCTGTTAGAAATACAAAACTGAAACAGAACTGCCGAAAATCTTACCAGAATTAAAAACAGAAATGGAACTGGCAAGAACCGTTTCTAATCAAAAAATGAAAATCAAATTTTGAAAATAAATACGTCGACGATATCTGAAGAAGAAGTGAGGGTTATTGAAGATAAAGCATGCGCGTGTACCACACTTGCCATTCTACCAAGGTAACTCACGGACAACATAAAGACATGCGCATATAACTCACATGCGTCATCTTCTTCCTCACGCCCGCGAGAGAACAACGATTCGTCTCCTTTGTTTAATAGTTATACAAAACGGTTCAAGGTGAAATAAAAGGCGTTTTAATCATAGGAAAATGATCTCTTTATTTCAATAAAAAAATAAAAAGAATCAGCAACTCTATTGATGAAATTTTCCACTCAAAATCTAAAAGGTTTTAGGGTTCTTCACATTTTTTGGTTTTTCATAATCAATTGTATTGATCATCATCATTAAGAGATGATTTACGTTTGTTTTTCCAACCACTATAAAAAGGTAGTTGGAGTGTACTCAATGATTCACTCAAGTAATACAAATTACTACTTTCTTATTGTTCTTCATATTTTTTTTCGTATTGTTCTTCATATTTTTATAATAATTTCTACAATATATTGTAGAAATTTTTATTTTAACTTGGTATCAGTTTAGCCTTTTTGGCGAAAGCTCTTTTTTTTTTTTTTTTCTTTTCTCGATCCTTTTGCAGATGGCTTCCAATGTCACCCACATTCATGCTGCTACTCATGCTTTTCCGTTGCCCAATCCCGATCCTCTTCTTGCCATTGGTGTGCAACTCAAAGGTCCTAATTTTCTTGTTTGGAAAGCTTGAATTGAGCCTTTCCTTCAAGCAAATGGGTTACTTGGTGTTGTTGATGGCTCATTTCCTTGTCCTGACGAGTTTCTTACCAAAACTGATGAACAAGGCAACATCACTCGTGACTCCAATCCCACTTACCAAGATTGGATAATCCGGGATCATACTGCTTGTGGATGGATTTTTTACACCTGTAGTGACACTATTGTGACCACTGCTAGGCAATGCAAAACCTCTGCTAAGATATGGCATGCCTTATCCTCTGAATTTATGGCTCATAGTTCTGCGCGAGTTTCCGCTCTTCGCCTACACTTTCAAATAGCAACCAAAGGGCATCGAACGGTAATTGAATTTCTTCAAGAAGTTGATGGTATTGTTTATCAACTTTCCCTTGTAGGTGAAGTTATTTCAGAAAATGAGTACTTAACTCATGTTTTCCGAGGTCTTGGTACACCTTATGCCCCTCTTGCCACTGTTATTGCTGTTCATACCCGCACTTCATCTCTTCCTCACGAAGATCTCCGTGGGTTACTTCTTACCCAGGAAGCTCACATTGAAATGGCTACCCAAGGCTCACCAACTGCAGCTGCTTTTGCCATTAGTCCTGCTCCCCTTCCAGCTACTCAACATTTTTCCCCATCTTCAGTCACTCTAGGAGGCCGATCCACTCATATCTCCACTCCAGGACATACCTCCATTCCTCGTTATAGTAGCAAACCTCGGTGCAATGTTCTTTGTCAAATCTGTCGCAAACCAGGACATCTTGCGCGTTAATGTCGTTATAGGTATGTTCCCTCCAATTCTAGGCCTACCAATAACTTTCAAGGCCACCAGAATATTCAGGCAAATACTATTAATAAGGCTCCATAACAACCACATCAAGCCTCTCATGAAACTAATTGGTTCCCTGATTTTGGTGCTACCCATCATATCTCGCTAGATTCTTATGATATTACGCAACTGCTCAATCATGATGGGAATCAAGCTGTTACTGTAGGGGATGGAATGGCACTTCCAATAACCCACAAAGGTACTTTATTAACCCCTACTCATATCAATGTTTCTGATGTACTTATTGTGCCTAATATAACAAAACAATTGTTATCTGTTTCAAAGTTTACCAAAGATAACAATTGCATTTTCTCATTTTTTTTCCCGATTTCTATCATGTACAAAGTCTAACAACGGGACAAATCCTACTTCAAGGACCAGCTGAACATGGCCTTTATCACATCAACTTGAGTACTCTTCAGCAATCACCAAAGTCTTTTCATATTTCTACAATAAATGTAATGGACTGGCATTATAGATTAGGCCATCTTAATTATGCAAATGTAATAAGATTGCTGAAACTTTTGAATATTCAATTTACTAGACATCTTTCATCGTCTTGTACAGCTTGTAGCATCAGTAAAAGTCGACAACAATCACATTTATCTACCCATAATATTTCCAACGCTCCTTTGGACTTAGTCCATTTTGATATATGGGGCCCTGCACCAATCACATCATCACAAGGGAATAGATATTATATTTGTTTTGTTGATGACTATTCCAAATTTACATGGCTCTATTCCATGAAAACAAGATATGAATTTCTTCAGATCTTTACAAAATTTCAAACATTCGTTGAAAATCAACTTCAAACTACCATAAAAACCATTCAATGTGATGGAGCTGCTGAATTTACTTCCAAAGACTTTAAAACTTTGTTATCCAATAAAGGTATTTATCAATGCATATCAAGTCCATATGCTCCATTTCAAAATGGGACTACTAAAAGAAAACATCGATATATCACTGAATCCGGGTTATCAATGATGAATCATGCCCATATACCACTTCAATATTGGGATTTTATCTTGGAAAGCACCACACATATTATTAATCACCTACCAAGCTTAGCACTAGCCAACATAACCCCATGGGAAAAATTGTTTCATCAACAACCTAGTATCTCTCATTTACAAATTTTAGGGTGCTTAGTATTTCCTTATTTAAGACCCTATGCTTCACATAAACTTACTATACATTCCAAACCTTGTGTTTTCTTGGGCTATCCTATAGGATATAAAGGCTATCGTTGTCTTTGCTAACAAACAAAAACAATTTATATTGTTGCAGATGCCATATTTGATGAAAATGTATTTCCCTTTCAAAAGTTGTTACCAATACAATAATGCCACCTCTTTCTATTGACATTACGTCAGAAAATACTACAAAGCACAACACAACAAGAGAAGCTCATGACATGCTCCCACAATCCTCCACTGAGAACCATTCCATGATTACACGACTAAAAGAAGGTACAATATCCAAATGCACTTTATTGCATAATCATACATATGCTTTAACAACCTCTGTTCATCCTTTTATTGAACCTAAAAACTATACATAAGCATCAAAAGATCCTAATTGGCGTGCTGCTATGGTTGAAGAATATAATGCTTTGTTAAAAAATCACACTTGGGAACTTGTCCCTTTACCCCAAAATATTATTCCTATAGGATATAAATGGGTATATAAAGTTAAGCAAAAATCTGATGGCACCCTAGAACGATATAAAGCACGATTGGTTGCTAAAGGATTTCATCAACGACTTGGTATTGATTATCATGATACATTTAGTCCTGTTGCTAAGCCAGTTACAGTAAAAATTATCATTGCTTTAACATATACTAGAGGATGGACTATTAAACAACTTGATGTCAAAAATGCCTTCTTACATGGAAAACTAGATGAAAAAGTATATATGACTCAACCACAAGGATTCATTGACTCTACTAAACCAGACTTTGTTTGTTGACTAAAAAGATCCTTGTATGGATTAAAACAAGCTCCAAAAGCTTGGAATCATCGTCTTACTAAATTTCTTCAACATATTGCGTTCAAAATTTCCCAAGCAAACTCTTCATTATTCATATTACATACAAAAACATACAATGCTTTTCTCCTTGTGTATGTTGATGATATTATTTTTACAGGAAGTTCTACTGCACCATTGTCAAAAATCCTTGAACAACTCAGGACTAAATTTGATATTAAGGACTTAGGTAACTTACATTATTTTTTGGGAATTGAAGCTAAATATTCTACAAATAATCTTTTGCTTCATCAACCAAAATTTGCTCATGAAATACTTTTTCAAGCCAAAATGAATGAAGCCCGCGGGATGTCTACCTCATGCACAACAAATCATCCACCATCTATAACCGATGGTGAACCCTACTCAGACCCAACACACTACCGTAGTATTGTCGGATCTCTTCAATATTTAACACTTACACGCCCTGATATTTCCTATGCTGTAAACACTGCATGCCAATACATGCATGCTCCTACTCTTACTCATTGGGCATTTGTCAAACGTATCTTACGATTTCTGGTTGATACCCCTAGATATGGTATTCAAATAACAAAATCATCAAATTGTAATCTCCATGCATATTCTAATGCTGGATGGGCTGGTGATCATGATGATCGCAAATCCACGGGAGGTTTTTGTATTTTTCTCGGAACAAATTTAATTTCTTGGAGTTCTAGAAAACAAAAGACTATTGCACGCTCTAGTACAAAAGCTGAACTCAAATGTCTTGCTGATACTGCTGTAGAATTTATTTGGATAGAAGCTCTATTACAAGATCTTCAAGTCAACCAATCTAGTCCTCCCACGCTATGGTGCGATAATTTATCAACACTTTATCTAACTACTAATCCTGTTTTTCATGCAAGAACCAAACATGTTGAGGTTGATTTTCATTTTATTCGTGAGAGATTCAAAACAAAGAAACTTTATGTGCATTTTATTTCTTCTGTGGATCAAATAGCTAATATATTTACAAAAGTCCTATCATCGACCCGTTTTTAACTACTTCGAAACAAGCTCACAGTGCAGACCAACACGTCAGCTTGCAGGGGATGTTAGAAATACAAACCGAAACAGAATTGCCGAAAATCTTGCCAAAATTAAAAACAGAAATGGAACTGGTGAGAACCGTTTTTAAATCAAAAACTGTAAATCAAATTTTGAAAATAAATACGTCGGTGATATCTGAAGAAGAAGCGACGGTTATTGAAGATAAAGCATGTGCGTGTACCACACGCGCCATTCTACCAAGGCAACTCATGGACAACATAAAGACGCGCGTGTATAACTCACGCGCGTCATCTTCTTCCTCACGCTCGCGAGAGAACAACGATTCGTCTCCTTCGTTTAATAGTTATACAAAACGGTTCAAGGTGAAATAAGAGGCGTTTTAATCAGAGGAAAACGATCTCTTTATTTCAACAAAAAAAAAAAAAGAATCATCAACTCTATTGATGAAATTTTCCACTCAAAATCTAAAAGGTCTTAGGGTTCTTCACATTTTTTCGTTTTTCATAATCAATTGTATTGATCATCATCATTAAGAGATGATTTACGTTTGTTTTTCCAACCACTATAAAAAGGTAGTTGGAGTATACTCAATGATTCACTCAAGTAATACAAATTACTACTTTCTTATTGTTCTTCATATTATTCTTCATATTGTTCTTTATATTGTTCTTCATATTGTTCTTCATATTTTTATAATAATTTCTACAATATATTGTAGAAATTGTTATTTTAACTCTGGCAAAGGGCAACCAAGGTAATATAAATTCCATGTTCCATTCCAACTACGGCGATACAAAGAACTTAAAAAGACGTTATTTTTGTGATCAGGGATACCAGTTTTGGAGTAGAGCTGATAAGAATGGCTATTTCAATATCAACCACGTACATGCTGGTGATTATGATCTTTACGCATGGGTTCCCGGACACATCGGCGACTACAAATATGACGTCGTTGTTAACATAACCTCAGGTCTAGCCTTGGACTTTTCCTGCAGCTTTTCATGTTCTTTATCATGGGGGTTGTGTGATTTGAATGGCATGTGAAGCAGGCAGTAGTCACCTTGATGTCGGAAATAGGCATTCCAGATCGGATCGCTGCTGAATACTATATTCCCGATCCTAACCCAAAATATGTGAACAGACTTTATCTTAATCATACCGAGAGATTTCGGCAATATGGATTATGGGAAAGATATACAGAACTATATCCTAATGCAGACCTGGTTTACTCGGTCGGGACTAGTGACTACAGAAAAGACTGGTTCTTTGCTCAAGTTCCCAGGAAGAAAGGTAATAACACATATGTGGCATCCACATGGCAAATCAAGTTCAAACTTGACAACGTGGAGCAGCGTGCTACCTATATACTACGACTAGCACTTGCAACTGCTCATGCTTCCGACTTACAAGTTCGCAAACAAATCCTCCTCTATTTTCAAGTGGAAATATTGGGAAAGATAACACCATTGCGAGGCACGGAATTCATGGGCTCTACTGGCTTTTCAATGTGGACATACCGGGTGCTCAGCTAGTGGTGGGGGACAACGCTGTTTCTCTAACGCAAACAAAATGTACAAGGCCTTGGCAGGGTGTCATGTACGACCATATTCGTTTAGAGGGACCAAAAATATATATATAAAAAAGAAGGATTGTACCCTTATTCAAATGCACATGCATTTTGTATCCAGTTCACTGCCTGTTTCTGATTGAACTTCGGTATTAATTAAGCATGCGGTGGTTGTCAAAGTTATGAGTAGAACTGGATTTCGTGGTCAAGTGACCCCAGGCAAGGGCAAAGTTTCTTGACCAGTAGAACCCAAATGTCAAGGAACTGGTCAGGGATCAAAAGAAATAATTCCAGTCATAAAAAGAATATAAATACAAGTTTTAAAACATTATATATATCGAAATAATCAGTAAAAACAACAAACAGCCTACATTAAACAACTAAAGTTTAAAAAACCGTACATTAAACAACCTACGTGAAACTCTGCATTAAAAAACTATACCTTAAAACTTTTATCCATAAATCTACTAACTGTCTACGGATATGAAATTGTTCCAGTGCCACAGGATGTTGGAAAAATCCAAGTACAACTGTGAAACATAGTCCCAGTTGTATTAGCACAAAATCTAATTTCCAACAGTTGCTTTTGCCCAGCTAAGTTCATGTTGCAAACAAGATTTGCCACATAACGCGTAGAAGCAACGGCATTCTGGAAAGTTGCTACTGGATACTGCACCCCTTGACGTATTCCTAATACAAAAGTTGAAGACAAAAAAAAAACAGTATATGTCAATATTAGTTAAATATCGGTGAAATTTTTTCAAAAGACAAAAAAACAAACCTTGTAGAGAAAGAAATGTCTGCAGCCACATATGAGTATACACCAAGTTTACAGCTTTTCTAAAGTAGTCGACTTGCGAGAAACCGGAGCAGCATCCATGCTTGTTCCATTGTCGCTCCCAAAAATCTTCATTTCGAGAAGGAAGTAGATTTGGCCATATCAGATCTAGGTCATTGCGGAGGTTGTAGTCAAACTATATAACGAATGAAAAAAACAATCATTACCCAGTATAACTCAAATACTAATAAGAGTATAAATACACTTAAGCAACATTTAATAATTTCATACCAGAGTGACATTGAAAGGAGATGACGCGACACATGGGACCGGAAGGCGAGAGTTCAGCTGTGGCCATAGGCCATGGATCGTGAAGAAATTAGGAACATTCGGGTTACATGTGCGATAATTGTTGCAAAACGATGCAGGCCACTGGAGGACCAAATACAAGTAGTCATAGTTTACTTGTGCAGAGGAGGAGCCTATGACAAAAATCAATAAACAAAACAAACGGAAACCCATGCTCAGAAAGAAAGCTCAGAATGCTTCACAATGAAAGAGGATGAGCAAGAGGGGAAGGAGAAAGAGATGATTTTGTATCTCTTCTTACATGCACTTATATAATAACCTTTCCACCCCATGCAATTAATCTTATTAAACGAAAATGGTGCAATTAATCTTGTTTACGAAAAGAGGAAATAAAAAAACCAACCCACACCCTTCTTTAGTTTTCAAACACATGCAACAGGGTCGTGCCTGATTTTGTCAAATTATTTCAACTTTATTCCTTATATTTATGAATCATTTAGTGCAACATGACTTATGCTAACCAAAAAAAGTAAAAAAAAAAAAACACAATACCCTTACCTTTATCTAGCTCGGACTTCCATCTTTGTACTCTCTGTGCTGTTGCCAACCAACCTGTTAGCAAAGAGACAAAGAAGAGAAGAAAATTGCACACCCTTCTTTAGTTTTCAAACACATGCAATGGCAGGGTCGTGCCTGATTTTGTCAAATTATTTCAACTTTATTCCTTATATGTATGAATCATTCAGTGCAACATGACTTATGCTAACCAAAAAAAAGAAAAAAAATTTAAATAAACACAATACCCTTACCTTTATCTTGCTCGGACTTCTATCTTTGTACTCTCTGTGCTGTTGCCAACCAACTTGTTAGCAAAGAGACAAACAAGAGAAGAAAATTGCATGGGGGACCGAGAAAAGAATGGGGAGAAGAGAGAACAAGAGAGCTAAAATGAATCTTCATTTATTAACATAAATCCATCCGAATAGGCCTTTTCAAAAAATTCAAATACATTGAGCCTACAACTTAAATTTATTCAATCTCATGGCCGAAACTAAATGGGCCTATGAAGGCCCATTACAATTTATAAAACCAGTGGGCTGGGCTGAGCGGCCCAAAATGAAGAAATAAAATAAGTATAGATATACATAAATTACTAAATAACGAATTTTTTATTTATTATATTTGAAGTAAAACCGTATCTTTTGTTTTACTAAACCGACACACGCTCGGTCTCGCCGCTTTCCTCACAAATTCCCATCCCCCGTTCGGATCAGCGTCAGTGGTAAGAGGGCCGGTTGATTGTCTCTGCCAAAGCGCACTCTATCTTCTTCTCGCAACAACGCTTGGTTGATCAAGGCCGAGAAGTCAAACTCGGGAAACTTGCAGCTTTTCGATCTCACTCTCCAATCAGAGATTCAGGTTCTCCCCTCTTCACCTTGCGACTTTGAACTATTTGAACTTTCCCATCGTCGAATTAGGGTTTAGCCTATGCGCTTAGAAATCAAATTACATGTCCAATTGTGTTTGACGTCTGCGATGAGCCTTGCATTTTCTAAAATTAAGCTCTGCTTCGGCCCCTCTTGCATTTTGGGTAAAACCGTTTAAACATCATCAAATAATCCGTCATAAGCTTTGTAGTAGTTTGGTTGTCGTTAAATCAAACTCGTAGTTTTAATTGGTTTTTTAACATTTATTTTGTTATCGAGCTTTTTAGATCATTAAATTTTACGTTTTGGGCATCTCTAACCCAATAACTTTGGATATTCCAAGCCTAGTCAATTTAGGTCAAATAGGCTATTTAATAGTCACTAGGTCAAGGAAAAATAGACGAATTGTTTTGAGCTTGAAAGCTTAAGTGGCATCCTCCTCTAAAGCATAAAGTTTAGGTTTTGATTTCCTAAACTTTTTGGTTTGATTTCAATCTTATATACTATTTTAGTATGAAATTGATAATTTTTGTCGCTCATTGTTGATCCCTGTAGAATTGCTTCATTACCAAAGTCCATCAAACAGCAAAGGTATGTCTGAGAGAGTGGTTGACTGGTTGGATCTTCCAAGGGAACTCCTGATGATCATTAGCAAAAGCCTAGACCCTCGCGTTGATGTTCCCCGATTTCGTAGTGTATGTACCCTTTGGCGCTCCTCCATCCCACCGACCCATGCTCTCTCTCCTCGCTTTCCTATTAAGTTCCCACACCCCGACACAGCATTTGGATCTACGATTGCAATACAATCTCCAGGTCATCTTTACGAAAGCACACTCTATCTTCTTAAACCATTAAATCCTTTCCCAACTTCAAATTCTTCTTTGAATAAGGGTTGGTTGATCAAGGTTGAAGATTCAAGTTCAGGAGGATTGCATCTTGCAGAACCACTCTCCTACGCAATATTCAAGTACGAGCTTAAGTCGAAGATTTTGAATTTATTGAATTTTCGGGTCATGGAAGTAGGTAAAATGTATCGCCTTGAATTTGGTGGTTACTACCCGGATAGCAATTATCGAGGGCCTAACTTTCGTGTACCCCATCGCTACACTTATGATTTTTGCTCCACTAAAGTTGTGATGTCCCATAGTTCAACTTCGACTAATGCATTTGCGTCGGCGGCTTTCTTGATGCTTCAATTTGGGAGATTAGCCTTTGCAAGATATGGGGATGAGATGTGGACTTCTATAGATGATCGGGATTTGGAACACATGGATATTATTGTTTATAAGGGCCAATTTTATGTTATTGATAAATATGGAAAGCTTTCGCAGATAGAAAGTTCATCCCTAAAATTGGTACAGTTTTCACCTCCGTTTTCTAATGTGTTAGGTGACCGAAAGCATTTGGTGGAATCATGTGAATCTCTTTATGTTGTTGATAGATTGAGAACACGCATGGAAAAACTTGATCATAAGACAATTGATGTGAAGGTGTATAAGTTGGATGAAGAGATTGGACAATGGGTTTTGATAAAAAGTTTGGGTGATCGAGCATTCTTTTTAGGTTGTTACCATTCTTTCTCTATTTCAGCTCCAGAACTTGTTGGATGTAAAGAGAATTGCATTTATTTTCGTGATGTAATGGAATTTGGTGCTTTTGATATGGAGGATCATAGCATTCAAGAATTTTGTACTTCCACAAATAATTTTCTACCTTGTTGTGTTACTCCAACCTGGTTTTCTTCTATCCATCCTTAAAATGGATGGATTAAAGGAATAAGGAAACAATTTTTATGTGTTTTTATTGTGAGGTTGAACTCTTGCAATTGGTATGTTTAATTTTTTTATAATTTTTTTTTCCTTCCTTTCTACAATATGTTGTTTTAATGGTGATTAACATAATTACAAACAATTATCCATGCTAAATGGTATAACAATTAGAACTTGATATAAATCTTCTTATATGCTAGTATTCTAGTTGAGTCATACCACAAAAGAAGTTTTAAGTTTGACATCGTGGGTTGACCTATGTTGGCAATAGTTGGAGGAGTTGGTTGCTATGGTTTTCACATGATCTCGTGGAAATTTTGCTCCTCTGGTATGTTTTTCATGGAGTTCCTTGCACAAGGCAAACTCTCTTGGTTCTAGTGTCAATACCATGTGACAAGTTTCCTAAAAAATCGATTTTGCATCCACTCATACAATATTCTAGGCATGTGCCAAAGTTGCATGCAAGTGGGTTTTTCTTTCTCAATAGTGGGAATGTTGTAGATGTAGACATGAGAATTATCTATTTTCTTGGTAAAGAAGTCTAATTTTATGAGTATATTACCATATTAGAACCTCTTTAATAGGTACTATGAACTTGAAGTTTATATTCTATTTTGATGAATTCAAAAATTGACTTCAAAACTAGTAGAATTTATTGCTACGCAAATAGAACTTCTAATATATTTCCTAAAAAAAGAAGCTAGAGGAAAATAGATCAGGGAATTTTCTTAAAAAGCTTTCTAGTAATTTTAATTATTTCTCGTATTCTAAATCAATTGACCATGTAATTTGTATGAGTAAATATAAAGACGTAATATTGTTACTAAGACAAAGAATACATTTTAGAAAGTTCATCCATAAAAATGGCACAATTTTCACCTTCATTTTCTGGTGAGTGGAATCATGTGAATCTCTTTATGTTGTTGATAGATTGAGAACATGCATGAAAAAACTTGATCATAAGACGATTGATGTGAAGGTGTATAAGTTGGATGAAGAGATTGGACAATGGGTTTTGATAAAAAGCTTGGATGATTGAGCATTCTTTTTAAGTTATTACCATTCTTTCTTTATTTGTGCTCCAAAAGTTATTGAATTTTAAAAGAATTGTATTTACTTCCATGATGGAAAGAAACTTGGTGCTTTTGATATGGAGAATCATAGCGTTTAGGAATTTTGTGCTTCAACTAATAATTCTCTACCTTTTTGTGTTACTTTAACTTGGTTTTCTTCTATTGATCCTTAAATGGATGGATTAAGGGACTAAGGAAACAATTTTTATGTGTTTTCATTGTAAGGATGAACTCTAGCTATTGGTATGTTTAAATTTTCTATAATATGCTTTTCTTTCCTTCCTACAATATGCTATTTTGAAGGTGATTAGGGTAATTACAAACAATTATCCATGCTAAATGGTGCAACAATTAGAACTTGATATAAATCTTCTTATAAGATGGTATTCTAGTTGAGTCATACCACAATAGAGTCATTGGTGGGCTGAAAACTTCATTTTTTAAGGAGTTTTAAGTTTGACATTGATTTGCATCCTCCTTTTGACGAACTAAAAATAAAAACTAATAACTTTCATGGTTATGGCCTTTTTGTTGTCCAGAACAAGAGACAAACCACCAAGTTGCATAGGCCAAAGCATTGTGGGTCGACCTATGTTGGTGGTTGTTGGAGGAGCAAGTTGCTATGGTTTTCGCATTATCCCATGGAAATTTTGCTCCTCTAGTACGTTTTTCATGGAGTTCCTTCCACATGGCAAACTCTCTTGGTTTTTGTTGTCAATACCATGCAACAAGTTTTCTAAAAATCTTGATTTTGCATCCACTCATACAATATTCTAAGCATGTGCCAAAGTTGCATGCAAATGAGTTTTCCTTTCTCAATAATGTGAATGTTGTAGATGTAGACATGAGAATTATCTATTTTCCTTAGTAAAAAACTCTAATTTTGTGAGTATATTACCATATAATAACCTCTTTAATAGGTAATATGAACTTGAAGTCTATATTCTATTTTGATGAATTCAAAAATTGACTTTAAAGCTAGTATAATTTATTATAGTGGTAAGCAAAACTTTTAATATATTTCTTAAAAAAGAAGCTAGAGGAAAATAGATCACTAAATTTTTTGGGATTCCGAGAACAACAGAAGGGAACTCTACCAAATCTTCATCCGTTCTATCAATATTTTTGGGATTAAATCCTACCATTGCAAGAATCATCTGTAAATGGTTCCTGGGTTGGACGGCAATTGGAGAACATGTGGGAATAATGAAGTAACACAAAGGTGATAACTTCAAGTCCTACAGCTGGTTTAAGAGCTGATTAGAGGAGAATACTGCTTCCAGGATTGCAGCAAATGTCGACATTATCTGGTGGCACAGACGTCTTGATCGAAACCATAGCTTGGCACAACTGGAGCGTTATGACACGCAACATTGACAACGGAGGATTCATCCATTTTATATTCTACATTGCGGATACGAAAAATGAACCTCAACATTACTTTATAATTGTACAGAAGACAATGGAGACATTTAGCTCATCACCTATGCTTACAGTAGTGTCACGCCAAGAAAAACAAAAACTTTAAAAAGAATGTCTCACCACATGGAGGCATCCGCAATAAGGTAAAAATTTCTTGGTTTTATACTTTCGGTCATTAATGCATAAAATGAACGTAGCTCAGGTGATCGTTGTGATATAATATTGAGTATTTAAGAAGGCCTAATTTTTGACAAAGAAAACAACTATCGATGAAAAGAACTTTGTGCAAATTCATGTTGTAAACCACCTTTTGAAAGCTGGCACGCTGTTTTCTCTTTCAAAGGAAAATATTAAGAAAATGAAAAGATACATGTTTATAATAAGAAAAAAATCATGTTAATGAGAAGGTTCAACTTCAAAACAATCATAATGGTTAACAAAAAGAAGTTACTATAAGTATTTAGTTAGAATTTTTCCTCTAATATAAATGCTTCTTTCATTCTTGTTATGGTTGACATAGGTTGCATTGTTAATTTGTGTTGTTTTATACAACAATTATATTTGTTATGTAAAGTTTGTTTTTCATAATGATCCAACTTATAAAATTGTGCTTACATATTCCTTTTTTTGATACTAGTTTTGTTTACTCAACTTCTTCTTTACTCTTCTTCAGTTCTAAGTAGTTTTTAGCAATGTTATACTAAGAACTTGTGAGTAGTTGTAAGAGCTCATTTCTTACTTGTAAGATATTTCCTTAACTCCAAGTTAGTAACACTCTTATCTTTACTTCTAATACATTTTTTTCCTTACAGCTTTGTAAGATCATCCATTGACTCATTAAAAGCCTAAGTGGTTGTTTATTAGAAATCAAATAAGTTACCAATTGCTTTCTTATTCCATGTGTGTAGGTCCATTAAATTCAATCTTCTAGGAGTTTTAAGGTAGCAAATTTATTACCAAGTCACTTTTGCCACCTATCTCTCAGTAAATGTACTTACCCACAAGAATCGGGGAACATGACCTTTATTTCAGTAGAGGGAAACAAACTTGATACAAACTTTGGTTTTACAAAATTTGGTTGTCCCATACTTTCTCCTCTTATTTAACATAGCTGCTAACTCTTACTGTGACAGAGCCTAACTTGAGCTGTTGATCAAGAGAGTCCTTTGGACTGATTCTTCCGAGTTGCTTCCTCTTGATCTTTCAACTGTCCTTTCTTGCGTGAAAAGTAGCCTTCAATTTCATGCTCTCGAATGATCTAAACTCCACTGTCACTCATGACCTTTCCATCTTCATCACTGATTATAGTGGTCGGTATCCCTCTAACCTTGTACCGTGTAGACAAGACCCTTTTTTGATTGGTTCCTCTATCTTAGTTGTTTGACTACCTTCCTGACATTTTCACCATGCTCCTTTACGGACTTTATTTCATATTAACATCTTCCATATATGTGAGAAAGTAGATGGTGAAGGAGGTGGAGAGGACAACAAAAATGGCAATAGTCCATGTAAGTTGAACAAAATAAACCACTCAAACATTCTTCCTCTTGGGTGAAGGGGGTTTTAAGATCTGACATTATGGGGGTAAGTACAACTTCTTCTCTTCTTCTTTCTTTCTTTCTTTCTTTCTTTTTTTTCCCTACATTGAAGTAAGAAAGTGGGCTTAGGATTAGGATCTAATAGAGGGGAACCTTCATAACATTTAAGATTGGCCTAACCCACATGAATAAGTTTATGACCTTAAGGCAATTTGATTCATTTTATATAACCTTGAGTCAAATATTACTCATGAATACAGAAGTATATATGTAAGACAAAAGTTTCACATTAAGTATGTAATTTAAAACTTAAATGAAAAAAGTGCTTATCTAACTCATAAGTTTATTTTTGAGATAAATCTTTTAGCCTTTTAACAAAATGCTAACAACCAAGTGATATTTTTGAACTTAAGTGATGGATGTTTTAACTAAATGGTATTATACTTCATTTTTTTGTGATATATACATACTTGATATTTCATTAAAAAAAAGAAGGATGGGTGGTTACAATTCAAGTAATCTAAACTTATAGATAAATAATTATTTTTCTTCTTCTTAAGTTATCAAATGAAGTCCACTTATTTTGTGGTGCAAACTTTTGGGCAAAAGCTTAAAGCATTACATATTTCTTTCACAATTGAAGAAAAGGTTCCTTCCACGACCAACTTTTTATTTTTTATTTTTTAAATGACCCATAACCCAACAAAAATTTCGTTTGATGTTTTAAATTGGAAAGAAGCAGCTATACTAAAGTATATTCAAGTCAATCAATAATATAATATTGAAAGAATTTAAACTAAGGATACTTGTTTTGTAATATCTCTCACATAAGTACTCTTTATCTTTCATGCCTCATTAGTGGCCTCTTCTATTGAGATGCATTATTTTTATTTTTATTTTTTATTTAGAAAAACAAATGAGATAACTTTTGAGCCTCTTAAACTACCCTTTTCAAGGGAAAATTTTATATAATTTTCGAGCTTATCAGCAATCAATTTTCTATATCTCTAAGATGTCTCGATCTTCCCTAACTTTACTTTGTATGAATTCACAGCTAAAAGGTGGATTTCCAACGTGGACACTCATATTGGATGGAAGGTGCTCTTAATATGTTTTGGTTTTGGTGTTGACAATTCAGTAACTAAAATCAACAAACTTACTATATGTTCTACTACGTACCATAGGCTCTTGTGGATTCTTATCATATGGTCCCTACGGTGTGTAAGTTAATATTTTCCCCAGATACACAATAAAAAACATATCTCTACTAAAGAAGCTAATGAAATGAATGGAGCTGCAGAAAAATTGAAGGACAAGGGTACAGGACTAGGTAGTCCGCCAGAACTTTGTATTGTATCATTCTCTTTAGTAAATATTTCTTTCTGTAAAAACACAGTAAGATACCCAATCAAAATCTCAAAGAAAACGTAACCCTAGTGCTCATTTGTTATGCCCATTTGCCTAATAGAGCCATTAAACCAGCCCCGACAAGAAGTGAAGCATTTGCCCCCAATTGCAACTTCCGGTCATCTTGCACTTTGGGGTTCATGAAATCCTGAGCAAGCAGGTCGACAAGCGACATGTAAATCAGAATTCCAGCTGCAAAGGCATTTAAAGTTCCTTCAACAATTAGAGCAGTCGGGCTATTTTCATCGTAAGTGCTTGATATTCCAATACCGATTGCGACCCCCACTGGAGTAGTGAGTGAGAAGAATGCCGCCATTATTGCCGCAGAAATAGACTTGAATTTTGCCTACATGGCGATCAAAAAAACAAATTGCTAAACTAGGTGGGCAATTGGATATTTTCCTATATACATAAAGTTGATGGAGCAAATTGTTGACAAATTCAGTATTTCTTGAATTTGGGGTAAGGGAGAGAAGTTTCAAAAAACATAATGCTTTCTCTTGATGAGTACATACTATAACAAACATTAGAAAACACAGGAGAGATTGCAACACAAAACCAAAGAATGAACCAAATAATACAAACAGGGATTGCGAAGCAGCACCAATTCAACACATATCAAATAACTAGTCCATGCCAAACAATGGTCGGCACAACTCCTCATTTTGATCAAACATAATAAAGAACCTTAGATACACCTTTTCCACAGTTTTGGATTTACCCCGTAACATCCTCGTATTTGTTTCCTACCATATGATCTGCACAAATTACTCCAGATTTTTTCTCCAGGAACTAGGCATAATTTGGCCAAAGTGAGCTTATGTTTAGCTGTTCATAGTTATGTTCACCATTAAAGAGATGAAAACGTGATGATTATGAGAAGATGTCCAAACCAATTGCCAACTCTCTAAAACTATACCAACATTTAATTCAGAAGAGGCTTGCAAATCGAGATTCTCTTAGTAGTGTGACAGGATTGGGAGTTATACCTGAGAGATGCAACCACCAAGCCCTACGCCCTCAAAAAATTGATGGAAACACAAGGCTATCAGGAGAGGCTTTATATCCTGTGCGCTTTGAGAAACACCCAAATCTACTCCGATGATCACCGAATGAAACACAATACCTAATTCCAACACCTGAAGGAAAGACCCATCAGAGTTAGACCTCTTGTGGTTACCACTGGAAAAGAGTTGACAAAGCTATGAACTTAATCTGAGCCACTACCTCTGCTATAACACGTAGACGAATTAGATCTGGCAGAGCCGATTCTCCTTGGGAAGGTTTGAGCGACCCATGAGCGTGACCATGGGTGGTATGCGTGTGAACAGGTACTTGCCCCGCGCGTTCATCGGCCCTCTCTTCATCTTTATTTTCCTGCTTTTTTTTTTTTTTTGGGTGAAAACCAAACAATACTTAGAGATAGGACGAAAACGCAGGGCATGCGCATGTAATTTATGCAGATGCCTATATACTTCGAGTTAAAACCAGTCACCTGCTTTCTTAGGTATGACTTCCTATAATAGCTTGAGGCATAGCCGTCGACCATTAATGTCATAATAGCTGACGACATGGCAAAGAGGCCTGTGAAGGGATAATTGCCCCACGGAACTTGACTAAGGCAAGGGGAAGACAAGTTTACAAATGCATCCGGTAGTATATGGATAAATCCGGTTGCCAGAATCACACCGGCGGCGAAAGCCTTGATTATGAAAAAGAAATCATTTTCAGGCCTTAGAGAGGGAATTTTTCTGCCTACCAAGGGGAAGCATACGCCGAGAACACTAGAAACAAGAATGGCAGCTATTGCGCCCAGTTTATAATGGAGTGCTGTACTATTCGTTTTGTCTTTGGTAGTAATATCACAAGTGCAATCAGCTGATGTTGTTGGGATGAGAAGAATGAGTACACACAATATGGTTGAGAAATTCCACGACGGAGGTCGAAGACTAATCATGGCGAGGGAGAAGAGGGACAAAGATGGTTGCACAAAAGGAGAAGACAAAAAGTGAAAGGCTTTTGGGATTGTTGTCTTTCGAGAAAGCTATCTGTTTCCTTCTTATACAGGAAGGAAAACCTATGGGTTGATTGATTAATCACAAGTTTACTATTTGCAACGTTCCTGCTCACAAGAACATTGACTGGCGATAAGATTACTGTAGTGAGACGAAATGTTTGAATTTTGGATTTAGATAGTAACATGAAGGTCGAAGACTTATCATCGTGAGAGAGAGGATGGATAAAGATGGTTGCACCAAAAGGGAAGACAGAGACTGAAAATTTTTTAGGATTGTTGTCTTCGTAGAAAGGTTTCTGTTTCCTTCTTATACAGGAGGGAAAATACATTGTTTAGTCACGAGCTGGCACTCACAACAGCGTTGGCAGGCCATCAGATTAGCATGTGGGATGAAATGTTTGGTAGATTGTTGAACGGAGGTAGAAGACTAATTATGGTGAGAGAGAAGAGGGATAAAGATGGTTGCACAGAGGTGGAAGACTAGTCATGGTGAAAGAAGAGGGATAAAGATGGTTGACAAAAAGAGAAGCCAAAAATGTAAAAGCTTTTGCGATTGTTGTCTTTCAAGAAAGGTTTCTGTTTCCTTCTTACCATTGCCAATTGGTGTTTGGAATGTAGGATTTTCGAAAATCAACTTAATATTGATACGTGAGTAATCTTTAGCTGTGCAGGTTAATTTGGACCAAGTGTTTGCTGCTTCCTGGTCATCATCATGCTTTGAAAGACCACCTGACCGAACTGCTCATGTTATACCGAGAAGAACAACTAAGATATTGCATACCTTGTCTTCCCATGTACCTCTTATATCTCAACAGCCGCCGATTTTTAGGTGCCCCTTAGCAGGCCACAGAAATGTGAAGCATTTTCAAGAATCTCTATGATAGAAGAAAGGAAGTATTTTTGTTTTTCTTGTTATTCGTTCACTTCTTATTTCTCTACTAGGGGAAAGATGCGTGGTTCTCTCTTGGATTCAGCTCCTATTGATTCAATAGTAACAGATCTTTCATCTTAACTGTAATCTTTATCCGTTTGTTTTGTTGCATAAAGTATGGAAGTGCTTAATTTGCCGGTCATTTTCATATAAAAAAAGTGGAGCAATCAATGCCCTTTTATTCTTTTTATGATATGGTCTTATACCTAAACTAATCTGCGACATTTATCTTATGTTGTTTACCATATTGAAATGTTAACATTATCTTAGACAAACATATTCAAGTTAAAAATTATTTCACGAGTTGAGTAAACATCACCTAAAAATTGTACTTTTCGGATATGGCAATTGTAAGAAGGAAAATATACGTGCTGGTTGTTTAATCACGAGTAGCCACTCACAACAACGATGGCTAACCATCAGATCAGCGAGGCAGATGAAATGTTTGGATTTTTTGAATTTCATTTTGGATTTAGAAGGTTGAATGGAGGGGGAAGACTAATCATGGTGAGAGGGAGAAGGGATAAAGATTTCCACGGAGGTGGAAGACTAGAGGTGGAAGACTAATCATGGTGAGAGGGAGAAGGGATAAAGATTTCCACGGAGGTGGAAGACTAATCATGGTGAGAGGGAGAAGAGGGACAAAAACTTTTGCGACAATTGTCTTTTAAGAAAGGTTTCTGTTTCCTTCTTACACAGGAAGGAAAATCTATGTGCTGGTTGTTTACCCACGGAGTTGGCAATTTGCAACGTCTGTGCTCATTGGCTGGCCATTAGATTAGTGTAGTCGGACGAAATGTCTGAATTTTGTGCATTGCATTCTAGATTTATGGGCTCCATCACAGCTTGAACGAATTTTATCACAGCTTGCACGAATACAATTCGTTCAAGCTGTGATGTGTCTTTATGTAGTAGTATTATTATGCCCCGCTTTATGTGTCTTTTAAATAGTATGGTTTTTAAGCCCATTAGTATTATCAATATAGTTGATTAAGGTTCCGTTCCTGTTTAATATTTAAAAAAAAAACATTTGAAATGCTTAAAATTAAATTATACCTATCCTATTATATATCAAAGTTAACCTAAACTAACTTGGGAAGTACAATCCAAGGGATTTTTTCACAATACTAAAATAGAATTGATGAATTGAATTATAATATGATAATATTATAATCATTGTTTGATTATTTATTTAATAGGTTTTTATTAAAAAAATAATGCTGAAAATATTATGTAGGAAAATGGATTGTTTAAATGCAAACCTGCAAAAGCCCAGTCGATATAAGTCCAAACTGGCAAAGTCCAGTCCGCATAACCTAGAAGCAATCCAGACGTGCAAGCCTGCAACCCATGACCTAGAGGTGCGTGACCCAGCCCATACTTGCCATTGATTTTGGTCACCAGAAACTACTCCGTTTAAGCTAGAAAATGTGTCATTGGAAAGCTAACAAAGAGGGTAACATTGCTATGAAGAAAAATCAAAAAGCGACTACTCAAAGAAGATTAATTTGAATAGATTAAGGAGTTCTTCATAGTTTGTGATCTAACTACTTAGAAGAGAAATTGGAAGCAAATTAAAGAGTTTTTGAAGCCAAAATTATGGGTCTTTTGAAGAGAATAAGTTTATTTATCAATCTGTGAAGCACCTATAATGATTTGATTCAAGATTGAAGAAATTTCATGAAGATTAGAGTTCAACTTGAGTTTGACCCATTTTTTGGTTTGTAAAGCTCCGATTTAATCACTTAAGTTATGGACAAAATGGTGGCGTTTTGGAGCATGATTTTGAATGGTCTTAGAGACAAAATGCAACTCTATTTCCTTCCACTCTCAACAGCATGAAATGAAGAGAGAGAAGATGAAAATTAAGGCTCCAATGGGAAGAAGAGGTAACTTGCTTTAGAGGTGTCAGAACGGCTCTTTGAAGTAAAATGTGAGTTGTTTTCAATCTACTTAAGTGCATCTTACTCACTATTGTTTGGGGGGGTCCGAAAATCATAAAGAAATAAGCTACGTACAAAAACTCATACTCTTCACTCAAGCTTCATTAAGCTCACAAAATTAGTTCTACATTTCAGTGATTTTACTCTGAACTTATTAATGCTTTCATACACTTGTTAGGAAATTAGATTGCTCTTTAATTCATATATTATTTGAGTTGATTTCATATGAGTGAATAGTGCTAGGGTTCATACGAATTTAGGGCTTTTATCCATATCATTATATATTAAGCCTATAGCACTTATTTGAAGCTCTTGAATTTGAATTCATATCATATAGAAGCTGAATTTTATATTTGTACTTAATTGCTACTCATTGTTGAAATTGTTGGGGAGAGAATTTGTAATTGGGATTGAGAGAGTGGTTTTCTCTTATAACTAGGATTTGGGGAGTGGTTCTCCCTTGTAATCAATTTGTTAATTGATTGGAGAGTGACTCTAGCATATTATTGCTAGAGTAGGGTGGAGTAGGTGATAAAGTGGCTTGGGCTGAACCACCTTCCAAAAATCTGTATCTTATGTGATAAATTTACTTTTTGCGTTGATTGTTTAACATAAAAAAAAAAACAAAAAAGACTAAAGGATTTTTTATAAACCTAATTCAACCAGCCCCCCCCCCCCCCCCCCCCCCCTCTCTCTCAAGTCTAATATGGTCTAATATTAGTATATTTCATAAAGGCGGCTTTGGGCTTATTAAGACCTAAATGGGTGATGATATTTAACTAAAATATGCTAATATTAGCCTTCAAACCTAAGTCTTTTGGTAAAGTGATTGAAACATATAACAAATAGTCTTAGAACTAGCATGCATCCTACATTTGAACTACAAAGGAAGTAACCTATAGAAATGATAACTTTTTTTTAATAAATATGTGAGTTTATTCATTTAAGAATAAAAGAATACAAAAGCTTAAAAGTAATGCTTCAATATTATAATTCATATAAGAGAAAATTAAGTTTATAATCCTTCAAAAATTTACCATAAAAAAGTTTCAAATACAACCACTTGTCAAACTACCTAGCAATATGAAAAATATACAATCCTTTTGACATATTGCTCTCTTAATTCATGAATAGCCAAGAAGAGTATCTCAATAATTTTTTTGCTATAATGTCTAAGCCGTAAAGTGAGGTGGTTTCTCATAAGCTTATAGGGACCCATAGCAAGCATAAGGTTATTAAGACCTAATTAGATAATGATATTTAATTAAAATATACTGAGATTAGCCTTCAAATCTACATCTTTTAGTAAAATAGTTTAGGCATATAACATATTTTAACTAATTTCTTATATTGTTAGAAATAGTCAACTTTTTTCCTTAAAATTGGCTCATAAGAAAGAAAGATATTTTCAAAAAGAATACAATATGTCAATGTATAACATTGCAATGGACATACAATTTCAATGTATCTCCTCACCCTAAGTATAAGGAAACATGTATCACAAAAACACAATTCAAGAACACTAAACTATCTAATTTAAAGCTTAGATTTTGGTTATATATTAACAAATTTACTTCCTTAAAATCAACCTATAAAAAAATAAAACACTTCTACACTATAACTTGACACTTAATAAAAGATTTTAACATAAAGTTCCCTTGGTTTCACAATAGGGGACTCTCAAACTTCTCCCCCAACTGGTCTATTGTTTCACAATATTGGTATTGATTCATAGACGAGACTTCCACTTACTATTTCTTTGGTTTCAAGTAGGGAAACTTCTTACCCAATAGGCTCACTCTTCATTTGTAGTGTTGCATGGTCTATGTTTTGTCTTTGTTAATTTCTTTAGTTAGCAGGTCATTTTTCCTTTCAACTTTGAACAATATGCTTCCAAACTCGGACTTTTTTTTTAATTTATTATTATTATAATTTGCACACCCAACTTACTCACATAGGGTGTTGAATCCCAAACTTCACTATTGAGATTTATGTTAGGTTATCACTAAACTAACAAGCTAAGCAACCAAACTTAGACCTCCATGTACCTAACTTTGACCTCCATGTACCTAACTTTGACCCTAATAGGTGTCACTCCTTTCCAAGCTTCAAATGATGGAATTGACTACTTCCGGCCTTGATGGCTTGATACAAGATAACCAACGCACCAACTTCGAGCATCAAATCCTTCCACTTACACTTGCTTAGTGCTTGGTTAATAATTAACCTAGGGGAGGGGCACATAGACTTGACGAGGCAGCACCATTGACATCTATGGTCTTGTGCTTTTGGGCAGGCCCTGCACCTACCTTAGCAACCGTTCCTTCCCCAGCCCCATTATTAACTCCTACTTTCGCCCTTCCCACTGAGCCACGTCAATTAGATAGCTAGTGGATCACCGTCATCATCATCTCGATGAAAAAAAGGATGTACCATGTCCATCCTTTTCCTTCCCTAAATCATTAAAAGTTCATATTTACCACTCCAATCACCACCATTTTGACCACAACCCCATTTGTTCTTATCAAGCCACACGGCCTAAATGTCCACAGAATAGGAGTCTCCATATACAGTCTTCATCAACGGGCATGTCAGTGGGACCCCACCTAGCATGTCTCTGGAGCTAAATTTCAACTGGAGATATGAGGGCAGTAATTTGAACTTAAGTACGTCAATGACGCAAGTGAAAAGGCATTCTAGTGGAGGTATTAGGGAAGACGATCAAAAGGTTAAATACCATCCTTCCTTTTTGAAGTTGAATCATTATCTTTGTTATCCACGGATAGGAAAATTAACAGAAACGTCAGCGGAGATTATCATGCTGTTAGAAAAGTTGCATCTTTTTATAATTTCCAAATTATTTGAACAAAGAAACTAATGTACAACTCATTCTCTTGGAACACTGGCAGTACCAATTAATAATGAATCTCTGTGCGAACACTGAAGTTTGTCATAGGAAGTCCACCTCCGCAATTCTATCATCGGACCATTTTGAAAGATCATGTATCCTTGTTGCCTTCCCACTTACAAAGTTCCTAATATGTTAAAAAGTTCAAAAGTTTAACCTAAAATCTAACTCAAAAGTTAGAGACATTTCTTTTATTTAAATTTTATTATAAAAAATTGTGTTTCTAGTGTGAAACTTTGACATTACACATATACCCCACATATAGAGTGATATTGAATTTAAAGTCATACATAATGGAATAGATTCAACCTAAACTCCAAAAACTATGTTAAAAAACTTAAATGTTTAACTCAAAAATTAGCTCATGAGTTAAAAGGACATTTTTTTTATTTAAACTTTATTACAATGGATCATGCTTCCAATGTAAGACTTTCGTCTTACACATATAATCCAAAACTAAACCTTTATTACATGTTAATTAGATCATATGTCAGAGCCTATATACTTTCAGTCCCAAACTCCTTAATTTAAATGGAGAAACCCCTTCCAAGGAATGAGTTGAAAAAGTAAGATGAGAGGTAAAATGTTAAGCTCCTACCTTGAGTTTTGATTATGTATAGAATTGCTATAATAGTTCCTAAGTTCTACAGAAAATTTTTGATGTTTTTCTATCTCCCAAATTGGAAATTGATCAGATTTTTCACCTATTTGCTTGATTGAAATGTAAAAAAATCCTTGCAGAAAAGGTGCTAAAAATGCAAACCATAAACGCAAAAGCCCATAGCAAAGAATAAAAACAAATGAAATCTAGTAATTCATGGGGCAAACCATGAGGGGTCCCTTCTTGGGAAAATGAACAACAATTTGTAGCAAAAGTAGTGGGCATCTTGCCATCTAAGTTTGGGAATATTGTGTAATTATTGGGCCTCTCGATAATACGTTGCAAGTGGATCGGTTGGTTGAGAAAAGGTCCTTTCCTTGTTGCATCCGTGGGTTCAAACTCTGCCCCTTCCACTCTTTACACTCCTTAAATGGAATTTTGAATTAGTAGTTAGTTCTTCCTTGGACTCCAAATTAAGCAATTAGAAAAGGCAACTGAAATTACAGTTTCACCATGAGAACAATAAACTATGATTTTGAGCTAGTCTTGTAAAATCTCGTCCTTATAGATGGTGTCGTGTGCAAGAGCATGATTTTGAGCTAGTCTTGTGAAATCTCGTCTATATACATTGCGTCGTGTGCAAGAGCATAGTTTGAGGTTCAATTTCTATTGGATTATGGAAATTGGTTTTGTAATTGAAAGATTGAAATTTTTTCATAAATCTAGTTAGAATTAGCAATTAAAAGGTCTAACTAGTTTAATAATAGGACAACAAATATAGGTGTTAATTATACTAAATAGAATTACTTTGAATTGAATGTCAATTATCGCTTTATATCTATACTCCTTATGTTTCCTTTATCAATGTATTTTTCTAGTTAGACTCATTATGCTGCAATTTTCTAAACATAATATGATTAAGTTTGATGTGTTTATGTTGTTTAGTATCTTGTCGATTCAAGATCATTCTTGAAACTCTAGGGTAAATTAAACATATATTCTCTTGTCTCAATTATATTTAATCATTATTACTATTCAAGTTTTAGATTGCTATTATCTACCAAAGTTCTTCACTTTAGTTACACACTATAAAAATAGAAAAAACATGCTTTAATTCAAATCTAATTCAAAGCCCCCTTTTTTGAAATGTTAGAGACCCAACAATATACTCAAATATAAAAATGAAAGCTACATTACCACTAAAATTGATGTGTTTACTTGAGTTGCCTGTTTTGTTTGAGATCTTTGAAAATAAAAATTTCCTTCAATTACAATAGTCCGAAGGACTAACCTTACAAAAGAAACAATCTCTTAAATGGAAAAGGAAAAGTTAGCTTTGGAAAAATAGGCATACAAGAAAACCAATACATTAATTATTACCTAGATCACCAACTGGCCTATTAGCTCAGCTGGTTAGAGCGTCGTGCTAATAACGCGAAGGTCGCAGGTTCGAGACCTGCATGGGCCATTTTTTTTCTTAATTTTAAATTTTATTTTAAAGGAGAATTAGAGGGTATTAACGTAAAAACGCTCGCTTTTCAAAATATGGAGATTCAACATCTCTCTAAAATTCCCTCTCATTACAAAACGGCTCTCAATTTCTCTCCTTTAACTCTTGCAGTCACTTCGTTGTCCGAATTTCGAAGCTGCTGAATTTCTCTTTCAAATTTGTACTCAGTACGTTTCCTCTAAATTCTTTTTCTTTTTTTCCGCTTTCTTCAACCTCGATTTCTTTCAAAAGTTCTTGAATTGCGAGCAGTACGAATATAGAGGACCAAGAATTAGGAAGCCCAACTTTTCAATTGAACAGACTAGTAGATCTGCGGTTACGGTCAGGGATTTAGAAAGAGAAAAGAAATGCTGAATTTATGGCGTTGTTTTTGTGCTTTGATTGTGTCATTTGATTTGGGCATGCTTCACTAGCGGTTGTCTGAAATCCTCGCAGAAGTAGTTCTTTTCTTTTCTTTTCTTTTCTTTTCTTTTCTTTAAATTCTCATACTCCCACTCCCTTTCTCTCTTAGAAGAACACTTCAAGGAATCAAGGAGACAAGATGGTGGCTCCCAAGGTGCATTATACCCCTTGTTCATTCTTAGTTTGTGCCCATTTCCTTTCTCTCTCTTTCTTCTGATGGAAAGCTCACGGAACTCTTTCTCTTGGGAATGCCAGGGAAAGTTAAGCGCAGGCGTGAATGGAGGTGCTGAACGTAGTCTCACTCACCAGAGCGGTACATTTTACTGTATACTGTTGGTTTTGAGTGTCTCTTTACGTGATCTTCAATTGTGTAATTGTAAAAGTATTGATTTGCAATTTATTAGTTGCTTTCGTTGTTTCGTTTGCTGCAGTGGGTGTCAGAAATTTTAAGGTTTATGCTGAAAGTGAAGGAGGTAAAGCCGATCCCAATATCATGTAAGTATAATTTTTTAGTGAATAGATTTTTCCTTTTCGTTTTGTTTTTCCTGGTAATTTGTTAGGCATCCAAAGACAGTTGTGAGTTAGTAATTTGTTATTTTTGGGGAAAGCGAGATCAGGAAAGGAAATGGAACAGTGGTTTTTTTTTTTTTTTCCACTCTTCCGAGAGCCTATCAACTACTATGTAAGCCGTATTAGGGAAAATTGGGATGGACCAAGGTGGGAAGAATATGTGGACTAGAGGGCCTTAAAATCTAAGTAGAAATTGTTACATTTGTCAGCTAAAATGTGGCTTGAAAACTTCAGTTCTTCGATGAAAGGAGCTGAAAACGAGGGAAGCGACTTTCTGGAACTTTTTTGTAGCAATAAAAATGTCAAATTTGCATGATGGTTAGAGGTAGAGGATTGGCTCACAAGTCTAAAGGTTGGAAAGTTTTTGCTATTGGATGTTTCATTGGGTGCAGTAGAGGGTATTTGATTTGACTTGTAAAGAAGGAAGTAAAGAGTGCCCATTCATGGACTACATGGACAGTAAAAGGAGTGCAGTTACATGCCTGTGATACTCAAAATATCATTTCACTAGTACAAGTATTTATTCATGTGTTTCAAGGCTTAAAATCATATAAGGACTCTTTCTTAGGATTAGAATAATTTGGACCGTGAGAAAATAAAAGCAAGCCTCTAGATTTGGCTCATTGCAGGCATCTGCTTATTCCATAGGCCTAAAACTTAATATATCTACCACTTATTCACAAAAGTGACGACAGTGCATGATGTACAAATACTTACAGGGAAATGATTTGAGTGTGGGGTTTTAATGACTCGACCCTCAAAGTCATAAAAATTCACCTATCATCCTACCCATGAAAAGCTATAAATTGTTGAAACTCAAATGTCCCACAAATATAGCTTTAATTTTCCTTTCATGGCTGCATCAATCTGTTTTAATGCCCCCTCAGTTACTGTTTCTATGGGTCCAATTGGCAGAAAATGCTATACATTGGCCGTACTGTTGCTGTGGTAAATTGGATGTCGTATTTAATTCTATGTAGAGTCAGAGGTTTTTATTTATATTGGCACATTTGAAAACAGATACATAAACTCAATATGATTGTAAAGTTATTAGTCTTAATTAGGGATAGTTTGTACTTCTTGGAAATGAAAACAAGAGGGAACAAAAAAAAAAAAAAACATGCTTATCTTTGTTTCTTATTTTATTTCCCTTGTGATCCTCTTGGGAGTATGGATAACTTATTTTTCCCTTCATTTTTGTTGTTTACTCTTTTTCTGCTGTCATAGCGGAGGGAAAGCTGTGACTGTTAACAAAAGAGTCAGTCTGACTACTTCACAGGTACGAGTACTGCAGTTCCTTTTGCAATAAATGATCATTTTGTTGTTTGTGGAAAATCCTAGATAATTTGGATAGTGACTGAGCTTACGTGTACTGAGTTTTACATTTATCCTTAGAACACTATGAAGGTTGGTTTGAATACTATGGAGAAGAGCAAAGGCAAAGTTGCTGGTACAGGTAAGGCTTAACTAGCGTAAACAGTCAACAGAATTTGAGTTACGCTCCGAAAGCTATATTTAACAGTTTTAGATTGGCCTTTTGCAGCTAGTAAAATTGTCAGAAGAAAAGCATTAGCTGATGTCAGCAATGTCCAGGGCAACAATTCTAGGAAAGTTGTGCATGATAGCCCCAAGTTAATGTCAGTATCCGTTTCATTTTGTCAATATTCCCTTCTCTTCGTTCCTGGTTGTAGTTTTCAAATTCTTTTCACATATGCCAAGAGTTAAAGTCAATTTGGATTAAAAATTGCTGCTTGCTTCCTTTGATTTATAGTTATCATTTTTCTTATGAAAAAAAGAGGACAAAGTGATTTGATCGATTATTTTTAGCCTTTCTGTCCTGTAGTTATGAGCTTTGATGTTCCATGCTCTATTGCACTGCAGGAAAAGTAAAAGTGAGAGAACAACAAGTTTGCAAAGGTTAGCACTCTGACCCATGAGGATCAGGACCATCATCATCCTTTTTCCTCTTTATGCTTTTCAAAATACCTTACTTCTACTCTCAGCAGGTAGCATGCTTTTGTAGTTTTGATTATGAAAACAATCTTTAATGAGATTTTTTTGTGTGTGTGTGTGTGTGTGTGTGTGATTTCACGGTTTGAGCCCTTAGTTTACTTTGGGGCTTAGACAAGTATTTCTTGTTTTTGTTGTTGGTAGTGCAAACCCAATTTTACACCTTTAATTTGTCAAACTTATTGTTAGTTTGTTAGCTTGATTTTGATGTCTTCCTTAGTTTTTATATTTAATGAACTAAATTTACAACTGAAAATTAAGTCAAGTTGACTAACTCTTGTGCTGCATACTCTCTTTCTTGGATCTTTTTGGTTTTCAAGGGCTGAAGTGGTACATACATCTACAAGATTGCTTATCACACTCTTTTTTTTTTTTTTTTCAAAGCTACATGATGGGAGATTAAATATTTATAGTTTTGTTGCGATACGGCTTTTTCAATAATTATCTATATTTTGATTATTTGGTTTCTCCTTTCTAATAAATCTTGTACGAATAACATCTATGACATTTCTTTCTAGGGTTTCAATTGGTCTAGGAAGAAGTATTGTGAAGGAATCATCAAGGAAATCCTCAATGGTACAAAACCAAAACTAGAGTATTCAGTTAATTATTGCTTCTTATCAGTTTCATTGCATTGATCATACTGAACAATTACCCATTTATTTCATGGTGTTTGTGCTTCCCTGAAGTTTATAGCAGTCATCGTAGTTTTTTGGTAGTGTATGATTGAGTGGAAGAGCCAATTATTATATTGCATGATCGTTGCTTCATCTCTATAATAGTGGTGAATGGTTCTTAACCAATGTCAAGTGCCTTTCTTCAGAGATTGATATTAAATTGAAATGACAAGGTTAGTGAAGGTAAATGATATATGAACCTTCACTGAAGCATTTGGACCTTCAACCAGTCATCCTTCCACCCCCCAACAAACACCAAAAAAAAAAAAAAAAAAAAAAACCTTTACCAATAATATATTTTTAAAATAAGGATTAACAAATAGGAAATAAGGGGATATAAGACTGCATATCATAATGGGAAAGGCAAAGGATGACAAACAATGTGTGTAGAAGCAATGATTTATTACAAATGAGTTCTAGTATATGATTCTATATCTGAAAAGATATGTAATTCTGTATGATAGCTTGAATAATTTGTCCTTTTTTTTTCCCTCTAAAATTTGAGTTATATGCTATTTAGTAAATATCTAAGTTCGCAAGAAACTCCTTTTCCACTTTGGTTGTTGATCATTCTTTATCCTATGTTGAGTCTTTGAATCATGGTTAGTAGACATTGCATCGATCATTTTGTCTTTTGTTGGTATTTGCTAGCAAGAAATACTAAAATTTCGATTGTGCAATGTAGGGAAAAGAGCAGGAAAATGTTAGTCAGGGAGTCGATGCCATGAGAGGTAATTTGTTGTTAGTAAGTTTAATGATCAACTTGTCTATGATTCTGCATAATAGTAGGTGGTTACATGTTATGCAAAATATTAAGTCCTGAAGATTTAAATCGCTATTCAGCTAGTTCCAGGAACAAGTCCATTGGTCAAAGCCATGCTTCTGCAGTTAGAAATTGCAGGTATGAGTGACTCTGGTTTTTCCTTCCCTTGTCATGAGAATAGCACTCTAATATTGAGACAAAGTATTGTTGAAGCTGAGAGTTCTTGAAACTATTTCATAGCTTCAAATATATTAGAACTTAAATTTGCAGTCTCCTACTTGATGCCTTCTCTTTTAATCAGGACTACAAGGAGCTCTCTTTTATCGGACAGGTATGTAGTTATTCAATATAATATTTAGTTTATCTGATACGGAGAGATATTTGTGCACTAATAATGCAATTTTTTATTACCCTCCCTGCTTGAAGGAAGTCTTTGCCAACAGTAAAACAAGCGAACCAGGCAGATGCAAGTATCATGAAGGTTGTCATATTAATATGCATCTTTTGGTGTCTTCTTCTAATTGTAGATTTAGAGCTTCGTTTCAGAATTTTTTTTGCTACTTTTTCTAATGAATTGTTTCTTTCTCCAGTTCAAGTTTATTCTATTTGCAGGATCTCTCTCTCTCAGTCTCTCTCCTTCTTTCCCCATCTATCTATCTATGTCTAGAAACAACTTGTTGACATTTGATATGGCTTGCTTGTAGGAAAATGCTGGAAGTTCTGGCAAAGGCAAAGAAAGGAGTGGGTATTTAGGTAGATATTGTGATTTTTTTAGTTGTTGACATGTGCAATTGCTAAAATCTATACTGATCGAGATGTTTTCCTGAGTTTATTTACTTCTTTTTTTCACTTTAATGCTATAGTTGGCGAAAATCTATTTTATAGTGATACAGTATAACCTATATTAATTATGATGCTAAATTTTTTTGAACTTATGCAGAGTTCGCCAACTTTGTCATTTATGCATTCTTCTTGAGTAAAATTACATTGACTGTGTTTCTGTCTTTGATAATTTATTGCTGGGTTTAGTTGGTAAAGCTAGCAAGAAAGTAGCACCTCGGTTAAACAGCGGAAGGAGCTATCTCTGGAAGAATCGAGCAAGTGATGGGTTCATAACAATGTGAGTTCTGTTTAATGAAGCTCTTGCCCATTTTGAAAGCTTTTCTTTGAATTTATCTTCTGCATAAATGATACATCAGTATGCTTTCTTGCCCATCAGAGTTCCACTCTAAAAGGCTTGCAAGTGGAATGCAAGTTCGTTTTATTTTCTATTACTTTCAGCTGAATCTATAATCTTGTTGTGGGTCATATACATGACAGTATAAAAAGGGCAAAATGTGATTCTAGCTAACTTTAGATTGATTATGCTTTTCCTAATCATCTTTTTAAGTTGGTTACATTCTTATAGCTTTAGTCCAGATTGAATGTTTAAATCTGTACCTTCTACTGTATATATAGTACTTCTAGAAGAGCTTATTCTATAGTATGACAACTTTGGTCAGAATCTGGTAGCAATCAGGTAGAAAAATAAGCAGTGACAGTCAGCCTTCCACTGGACAAGAGACCACTGAATGTGACCAATAAAGTAACATGTGAAGAAGTTTACACATTTTTGGCATTTAAAGCTGTTAAATACTAGTAGATTTGATCTTATGCAAGGTTTCATGAGTATCAGGATCTAGTCTGTTATTTTGTGCTCATAGAACTTGGGAGACATTAAATGTTTCATGAAGTCTTTTATTCTTTGTCTTTCAAACTATGGTAATTTTTTTAGAACTTTCAACGTTTGGAACTGAAATTACCCTTTCTAATACAAATTGTTTTCTGATGACTCAGGATTTGAGGAAGATAAACAGTTTTCTTTTTACTTTTTTTTTTTTTCTTTTTTTTTTTTGTTCTTTTGAATAACACTTATAAGAATGTTAACCGCCAGTTTCTCCCTACCATGTTTTTTCTTTACCACTACTTCTGAACTGGTGCTTGACATTAAGTTTGTCATCTCATGTACATGGCACATAAGATTTCAACCATTGGAGTTGTAACAAACTCTCAGAGGAACTTGACATCTACCTTACTAGTCTCATCTTGCTACTGTCCTATGGAGTTGTGCGCATATTTGTCTAATATTACTTGGTTGAATTAGAAACTTAAATCCTTTCATTTGTACATATGGTTCCAGGGGCCAAACTAACATAGAGGCTCATCCTTTGCAAAGAAAATCTATCAAGGTATGTAGCATGTCTAGCTAATCTGCTTTCTTTTGATGCTAAGAGTGCTCCATGTTGTTGTGATGGTTTTGTTCCAGATGTTTTGACTTTTCATTAACCGTATCAGAACTCCCTTTGCTTCAAAGTATTTTATCTGTTGCTCTAGTAGTGAAGTTGTGGTTGATTAATTTCTCTTGTTGTTACTTAGAATTCTTTAGAGAATGGCCTAGATTTGCTCTGCAAGAGTATGAACGGTATTTGGTCAATTATGATTTACAGAGCACGAACTCATTTATAGAGTTCCAGCAGGGTTACATTAGTCTTTATGCTATAACTGATTAACAGTTTATACTCTTGATGTTGGCATTTTGAATCATTTCCACTGTATTACATTATTCAATAAATGTAGTTTATCTTGAATTGTTTGATATATATGTGTGGAATAAGTTCATTTTCCACTGCTAAAGATTAGTTTTACTGGACAGAATCTATAATGTGTGGATCATAAAAGTTTTAGTATATAATGAAGCTCTGTCTGCTTTGGAAGTGTCTTATTACTTTTTGAGGTACATCTTGCTGCACTTAGCACTTTGGGGCATCACATCAGCACTATATCTGGAGTCTCATGAAAGCAAATTAAAATGTGTTGGTGTTCATGCTCATACCCGGACCTCAGGTTTAGGCTGTTGGTTCTGGGTGAAGTTATTTTGAGTGGCATTTGTTTTCATAAGTTTCTCTACTCTGCTAGACCATCTGGGTGGTTCAAGCAACTAGTAACAGCAGCCAATTTAGATGAACCTTTCTTTTGACTGTTTTCAATGTTGATGAAAGACAATGGAACATAGATTTAGTTTATTTGTGATAGAGCTTTACACGATCCCCTGAGGACTTCCTTTTATCCTCCCGCATTTTGAATATTTTAGTTGGTATCCTGTTATGGGTGAAGCCAAGTTTTGCTTCTTGATGCCAATCCGTATATTAGCACTGGGTGAATATTTTAGTATCACAATGCAATCAGTATATTAACACTAGTGTCTCACTACTTTTTGAGAAATTTTAGCAATTTGAATCCCTTTTAATGTTTACTAATGACACAGCCAATTGTGAAGACTACACTCCAGGCAACCCAGGCTGAAAGGACTTCAAAACTCAAGAGCAAATCAGGTCTTAACAAATGCAGATCTATTGTTGAAATCTCATCCAAGAACAAGAAGGACAATGTGAGATCTCTTCCTGAAACCATTTCAACAGAGGTTCAGCATGAAGCGGGTCAAGGACAGCAGCATCGACCTGATGCTGATGGCAATCTAAGACCTGTATCAGATCTCACTGTGAGGAGAAAATCAGATCGGAGGAGATCTTTTTCGTCTTCCCTAATCACAAGATCAAAGGTCATAATCTAGACTTAAGCATATTTACTCTTTTCTTGTGAATTTCAGCCACAATTGGTGTCATCTTGCAGTTACTAGAGAAATGTGTTGAAGTGATGAAACTGGATAAGCTTCCAACAATTGATGACCATCACAATCAACTGGAAGTTGCGGAATATGTTGATGAGATCTACCAGTACTATTGGGTGATGGAGGTGATGTTAATATTATCCTCTTTTACCTTAAACTTTCTCCCCTCTTATTTTTATTTCTCTAGTCTGCATTGACATTGGCTTTATATTTTTGAGTGGCGTTAAGTCTGTACTGATTGGGAAGTAGAAGCGACAAATTAAGAATTAGAATCCCAATAAAGACATGGATCTGAAAATTTTTCGTTTTCATTAAGTATGTCTGCTTCTTGTATTCCCTGTTTTAGATTTGTTATCTTTTTATGATAAACTGACCCTGCAGGATAAGATGCTCAACATTCTGAAATATTTAAAGCTAATGGTCTAGATGACATATAGTGCCTGTAGACTGTGATAAGATGTGAAAAAAAGAACGAGTAACACTCTGAAGTATAATAAACTGGACTTAAGCGAGCTTAGGTCATCTGTTACTAATAGATCTTATCCAGAGAAGTGTGCAGGTCCCATATAATTGGCTACCTTTTGTTGGAGTGGCATTTTTGAATTAGTTGGCATTCTTTGCTCTGCTGTTTTTTAGTTAATGATCATCAAGTTATATTCCTGCCAAGATTGAGGCTGTTAAATAATAAGCTCTAGGTCATTACATGAATTTGACATTCTATCTCTGCTGCCTGAACCAATTTTACCTTGATTTTATCTCCTTTGCCAAATTTACTATTAAATGCAGGCACAGAATCTGTCTTTGGCAAATTATATCTCGATTCATACAAACATTACAGCTCATATGAGAGGCATATTAATCAATTGGTTAATTGAGGTACATATTTCATCTGATGGACCTTTGATTACATCAGTTTTTTCTTCTTTCTCTTTGTAATTACCATTTACATAGAAAAATGATTCAACAGTTGATCAGGAAAGAGATAGAGCTTTTCTGATATTGGTGATCAACTGATACTGATTGCAACGCCTAGCTTATTTTCTGAATTGTCTGTCCCTCTTCTTACAGGTACACTTCAAATTTGATCTAATGCAAGAAACACTATTTCTCATGGTAACATTGTTAGACAGATATCTCTCACAAGCTACAATAAAAAAGAATGAACTGCAGTTGGTTGGTCTTACTGCCCTCTTGCTGGCATCAAAGTATGAGGACTTTTGGCATCCTAGGGTACATATCAATATGTCCAATTAAAGGCTAAGTTATAAATTTTGTTTCAGTATGACAAGTTTTTGCTAAAATTCATGGTTTTGTGATTTATGCTCCATATGATACAGGTCAAAGATTTAATTAGTATCTCAGCCGAGTCATACACAAGAGACCAAATGCTTGCTATGGTATGTTTGTCTTCAAGTGGAAGTTTTAGGGTTCTTCTCTTTACTTTGATTGTTGGCACCCACCACAGACAAGATGGGTTGGTTGGAAACTCAGAAATAAACACACACATAAGTGCACACAAACACATGGTATCTCTATCAAGTCTGAAAACTGTAGTCTTAGGTTTGCTTGTCTCTGATGGTGAAAAGAGATGAGCCGCAAGTATACAGTATTAACTTTTTAGGTTGGGGGAGCTTAGCTTAAGCGGTGCATAATATACCCAAGTTAAAACCATTTTAAGCCATAAGGTGAAGAAGTCCCAGTAGTGCATAAAGCTCATAAAACGCAGAGCAAATTAGTAGATAAACCCATAAAAGGTCAACACCAGTCAGATTATCTTTTGACTTGTGGAAAATATGTTCTAGATAAAAGCTTTCTTTTGTATTTTGATTTCTTTTAAGTTATTTGTTATCTTTTTGAGAACCAGCAAAAGAAACTGAGTTAAGATTTGGGAACACTATTGAGTATGGCTAACCAAGCTTCTGGAATACTACGCAAATGATTTGCTTTTGGCTTTCAATCCTCCTGTAACTTCCCCTTTGGGTTGTGGTTTACGTGCACATATGTTCAATATTAACTTGCTTTTAGCAGTTTGAAGAATGCCCTTATTGTTACTTTTTTTTTTTTTTTTTCCTTCTCCTTTTGCATACAAGTCTTTGCAAACTACCATCCATAGTTGCACCTGCTTGATCCTAATGATATGTTGGCTTTGGTTTCCAGGAAAGACTTATTCTGAAGCAATTGAAGTTTCGTCTCAATGTAGCAACTCCTTATGTGTTTATGTTACGGTTTCTCAAGGCTTCTCAGACAGATACAAAGGTATATAATAGCTTTCAGTAGCTCCCTCTACTAGTTGGTGGGAAAAGGCTCAACTGTATATTTTAATCCTGATGCTAAATGATTGTAACATAAATTCGTCAATTGTTTCTGCTCCCAGCTCGAGCACCTGGCATTCTACCTCATTGAACTCTGCTTAGTGGAATATGAAGCTTTAAAGTATAAGCCCTCATTGTTATGTGCATCAGCCATCTATATTGCTAGGTCTACCCTGCACATAACTCCAGCTTGGAACCCCCTCCTTTGCAAGCATACATGCTACGAAGAATCCCAGCTCAGGTACTATTCCGATTTAGTTCCTTCTTCATTTTTGCACCTCCCTGAGACTCATTATATTATATATTGGATCCCTGTAGGGATAGTGCAGAGATGACAATACTACTCCCATTTAGTTCCTTCTTCATTTTTGCATCTTCCTGAGACTCATTATATTATATATTGGATCTCTGTAGGGATAGTGCAGAGATGGTATTAGGATTCCATAAAGCTGCTGGAACTGGACAGTTGAGAGTCACATATGAAAAGTATTTGAGGCCTGATTTCAGTCGTGTTGCAGCAATAACAGCTTTAGATAGACTTCGTCTTTGACTTGACTCGTGTGGATAGCCTCTCTGTAATGGATCATCAAAGCTAATGATTCTAGTAAGTGTGCAGGTCTTTTGTTTTTTCTCCCACAAAAGGGAAAAATTCCGTCCCTGCTGGCTCTTAATCCTGGCCATTCTCCAAATTATTTCCTGGAAGCGCCTTGGTTTGCCAGCTGCTGTTGCTCATGTATTGTAGTTGTCATTCGGTCTTGCAGACAACATTTCAAGATGCTTGTAATTTCATGTGTTCAACTACGTTATCAGGTTGACACTATACACGGTTTGTAGATTGGAAAGTTAAGATTCAAAATCCAGGGTATGCGTGTGTTGAATTTTCACGTCCACCAGTCTACTTCAACTTCGAGCGAAGTTAGAAAAGGAGAGGGTGGTGATTTCAAACAAGTGGGTTGATAAAAGCAAGATAACAGGATGTACTCGGACTGGCTCAAACAAACTCAAGAAATCCACCGACCAGCTTTTTCAAACTGCTAGAAGCTTAAAGAAAATGGCCGTAGAATTTTAACGAAATCAGCAACTTTCAATGTTAGACAGCACTTAATAATCAAAACTCTTGAATCAGTCAGCCTTTCCTTGTTCAAAGGATTGACAAGGCTGTGCAAGAAAAAATGGAGAGAGTGAAAGTGATAATGAAGATCACGCAGAAGCTTTCACATACGAGATGCAAAGTTGGCAATCAGGGAAAGTGTTGCACCTAAAACCAGACTTTAGAGGTATAAACATGAGCTTCCACAATGAATTCCCCGTAAGAAACAATCAAGGTGATGAACATGATATGGAACTGTAGACAAAAGCTGTAGGATTACATCGGGCAAACTGGATCATACCTTTCCAATCGACCAGCAAGAGGAAGCTCATCTTAAAGCAAGCAATTGATGAATATAAACTTGAACATTGATAAAACATAGGATTCTATTTAGTTAAAGAATAAAAGCAGAACTAGAAAACTGTCTCAAGTTTTGTGTATACATACATGTCCGGGCTCACCATATATGCCCAAGATTCTTTGCCTCCACCAAAACAAACATTGACATCTCCAACCTCCTGCCTATGTACATACACCCTTGTTCTTCAACAATGACCATTATTTGCTATCTGCTAATATAACATCTCGTACAAAATGAAATCACTAAGTACTAATACATGTTTCATGTGATTCTAACGTATAAATTGCGTATGAGTAGCTCACTGGCTATGAACAAGTGACCAAACCATCTTGTGAAAGCAAGTAGCCATCTTGATCCAAGGTCTCCCTCACCGCCCGATAAAACTCCACCCATGAAGATGTATATACATCGACCGGCCCGAACAAAAATGTTGGGTTAGGACTGGCCGGGCAAGCACCCACCAAATCCAGCACAGAAACAGCCGGTTTGAGCTGCTTCGGGAAATTGAATGCCAAGTTGTCGACTTTGTGTTCGTAAATTTTGCCATTTCGATCCAGTTTATACCTCGAGGTGCCCTGGAACTGCCCTTTGGCCTCCCATGGAACCCGAGGGACACCCCTCAAGTTCCACCTTATTAGAATCACATTCTCTGCAGGTTGCCAAATCCTATATACCTCAAGTGAAATCTCTCGGAACAAAATTCTGCCGTGAAATCTTAATGCCCAGAAGATCAATTTGTACTTTTCCATACCAGTAAACGTGTTTAGCGGGTCCACGAATGTAATATCATCCCTGGAAACAATCAGAAACCAGAAAGTCCAACATTTTCAGAATCCGAATGCGAAGACTTGAAATTTTCACAAACCCAGATGAGGAAATCACAGAAGACAAAGACGAGATAATCACCTGTAAATGCCATAATTGAGATCCTTCGTGAAGAGCAAAGGGATGTCTTCACGGAGTGTCCGCACGGCAAGGCCAAGGTTGACATAGAAGTCGTCCCCTTGGGGATTATCCTGCGTACCAGGAAGAGTATTAGCCTGAGACGCGCCTTTGGCTGAAGGGTTTTGGAGACTGGTGGAAGCAGAAGGAGAAGTGACAGAGAGAGCAGAGATATGGTGAGATTGAGAATTGGGTTTTGGTTGGGGGGCAAGTGATTGGTGAATGGAAGTCTTTTCTCTCGATTTGTGATGGAGAAGAGAGGGAGAGAGGTTGGGTAGCAGAAAAGCCATGGCCTTTATTGCTTTTCACTTGCGTCGCTCAAGTTTTAGCTCTTCATGTGGAAACCAGAGAGAGAGAGAAAGACACACAGAGAGAGAGAGAGAGAGAGAGAGAGAGAGAGAGGGAGATTTGTGTATGCTGTTTTGAGCTTGTGATGTGGAAACGAAGTGAGGTTTGTGATTTTGGTTTCTTGACTAGAACGTGGCCATGAAATCGACCAAATGGCAACTGTCTTCATTTTGCAGTCTACGCCCCCATATTTGGTGTAATTCTCTGTGCCACAGGAAGATATAAAATCTTTGTGCTGTTGTTTTGGAGTCACATAATCTTTACCATACGTGCACGCAGAGCCTACTTCCTCTTTCCATGGATTTACAGTGGAGGGAAGCCTTATCGATGTTTTACAGAGAGAGGGCAAGTTCAGTGAACAATGTAGATGAAGACTTTTCCTTGACTTTCTATGCAAGTGGGTTTTGCAGGCTTGGTCAGGACAGAGTGCCAGGGCGGCCCGGCGGGGAATGATTGATGTCTGCAGAGGTTATGCACGTTCTATCATTTGCAGGGCACAGCAAGAAAGTTGAGTTCTGTTTTTTAGATGACCCTAGAGACACAGGCATGCTTGCAAGAATGGCTTCCAAGGGTCCCAAAAGGGGTGTCATCTTATCGCGGATCTTTGGTGCATTATCAATGTAGTGTTCTTATTCATACATTTCTTTACAGAGTTTTTTTTTTTTTTTTTTGTGAAAATGTTGCTCATGCACACCTTGAAGTTACCATTACTTGAAACTAGTATATTTTGCTTGAAAAGCAATTAATCAGTGAAGTTTGTTCATGGGATGCACAATGTGATTTTGGTGGCTAATTGTAACACATAGGTCCAATATATGCAAATGGTTTTTTATACTAGCCACACATATAAAAAAGTTATTTATTTACAGTGAGTAAATTAACTAGACTTTATCTTTTTATGAAAGTTGCTTTTATAAATAAAAAAAAAACCTAAACTATACCCAAGTTTTGTTTGATAACTTAAATTAGGAAATAACCTATCTTAAAATATACTTAAGTTCAGCTAGAAATATAATAAGAGGGATTGGATGATATTTGGTTTGTAAAAAAATAATTTTTAGTTTGTAAAAACCCAATAAGTCCTTTTTATTTATTTATTACAAGTCACAAAATGAAGAGCCCAAACCTTACATTTAGAATCCCTACTAGCTCACCATTCAACTAGTAGTCTAGGCAACAATGAAATTTTTCTCATTTTCTAATAGAAAACTTATAACCACAACCTTCTTTTCTCAAAGTTCTTTATCTTTAACGCTCTTATAAAAAATTTTAAGTCACCATTAGCCTTTTATTGTACCAGTCATAATTATCATCCTTAATCTCTATTAAAGAATGAAATTTAAATGAGCTACAAGTTTCAAATAAGAATGTACTAGTCATAATTATCATCCTTAATCTCTATTAAAGAATGAAATTTCAATGAGCTACAAGTTTCAAATAAGAAAACATATGAGCTGTTTTCCTTTTATCTAAAATCGTTTGAATTTCATTTCTTGATAATCTCTTCCATTTTTTTATTTAATAAATTATTATAAACTTACAAGAACTTGATTAGATAATCCATTTGATGGTGCCTTAAAGCATAATGAAGGAAGTCGGTGAAATGAAAACCATAAGAAAATGAATAATAACCTAAAACATCAACAATTTAGATAGTATTAAATATGCTAAAGAAATCAAACTTCTAGTCTTTCTTTTGGTGAGCTTGAAGTAAATGATTATCCTTCCCACAGTTCTTTCTCATCCTGCTACCGGGTATTATGGAGCTCTTTAAGGCTATTTGTGCAAAGCAACTTCAGCAAATACAGAAGTGTTTTATCGTTTCCCACGTTGCTGGCTATGCAATCAGGTGGTTCCAACACAATATAGACAATGGTTCATACTCCAGGCGACCTCCCTGATGCCTGAGCCATCGGACTCAGGAATCCTATCCTAATAGTGAATGGTCAAAATGGAAACGCCCCAGTGCTGCACTGTTGAAGCTTTGGATAGCTAATCTTTAAAGCAGTCTGGGACTCACATTTACTGCCCAACAAACCGGCAAATCTCCAATGATTTTCGAACGCTTTCCCCCCAAGATTGACGTTTCTGGATAGGTGTCAACGACTTTGACATGAGAACAAAAGGAGTGGGGCAGAAAATGATACTTTTGAGAGGGCATTCCAGAAGGATATTCTTCTGGGCTTTCTCAAGAATCCGTTCAGAAAGAGAGCACATTCCTTCTTGGATGCTCCAACTTTAGTATCTTGCATAGTCTCTCCCTGAAAACTAAAGAACAAAAACCGAGCACTTCAACCAAAAACATTCATAAATGCACCCGTTCTCAATCCATTTCAAATATTATCACATGGGTTTTGCCCAAATGCCAACACGTATTTGTAGCAGGTTTACGACTTCTCGAAGAACAAAAAGATGTAGTTTCTCGAAGAACAACTGGGGAAGGTGGATGGCTTTACTTTTAATATACGAGTCTGTGGTATGGATAGAACCCCAGCATCAAAGAACCCAAGCTTAAAAGATGTAGAAAGCTTCTATGATAAGCTTAATTTAAGTTTAGTGACAAGACTCTCGACGGAAGACGCAACCTATGAAAACACTTGAAAGTTTCTTCTGATTGACATGCTTCAACTTAATTTAATTCCTTTGTGGGGTTCCAGCGTTGTAAACAAATAAACCCAATTAGTACGTTGGAATCCATTTAAGAAAGTGTTCCTCGAATCTACTTCTGAAACTGTAATTCAAAGAAACCCAGTTTTATTAGTACAACAGCTACTTCCTCTCGGCCCTCTTTGTGGTAAGGCAATGTTAAGGTTATGGACATTCGCAGAAGTTGGATCTGCCTCCAAATTTCGATAGGCTTGATACGCAGTCCTCCTCAGGCCCACCTCAGCAAGAATATGAAGACTTCTCATGGGCCATCTTTTGATACGCACGGCACACTCAGTGCCTCCTCAAACAAATAATCACAAAATTCTTTTGAATTCTTGAAGCCCATGCATCCGATATGCAATCCATACTATACTTGTCATACATCTGATAAACATACCATAAGCGTTCGTGCATTAGTGTGGACTCTAGGGAACCAGTGAGTTAATTCAGATCCGAAAGCACAAAACAGAAATCAGATAAAGGTACTTCACAGATCAGATACATGCTTATGATTCCATTCCCAGACCTTAAAAGGTCTCATAATGAGCTGGGATAAACATTTATCATCATCTCTGAAATTACCAAGAGTAAATTACCATTAGGAGTCAAAATTGAGAGCAAAATGTATGACACTGCAATAGCAGAGACACGATTAGACCTCTTTATTCATGCAGTAAAGTAGAACTCTTTAGGAGTTTTTATTTTGGGTAGGAACTTAGAATTAGTCAAATGTCATTGCAGCTTAATAATGAATTACAACAATGTTACGAAACAAGAAAATTCTGACTACCAGTTTTCACTATACGTCCAATAGTAGTGTCCTGTTGTGGCAGTGTTCAAACAAGATGTTTAGCCAAATTGTCCCAAGTTCCTACTCCAGCCAAGAATATGAAACACCATCGTTCTTGAATTTGCTAAGAGCCTCCAACAATGAAAAGCAAATCACAACATATTTTTATGTCCAAACCGTTCGGAATTTATAGCTTTGGTTAAGACAAACAAAAAATGAACTGTTTACTTAGGAGGATTGTTTAATAAACTCAACTCAGACCAACTGGTGCTTGTTGTCAATTCACTTAACCAAAAATCACTAAGTTTTAACATTCAACATAATGTAGAAGCATTGATGCATGAGCCCCATTGGGAAAAGAAAATGAGGCCAAATGCAAGAATCTCAACTCCCATATCACTATAGGCAACGTACAGCACTGAAACACTATTGAAAAGCTGCATCAGAGACTCTAAATTGTTGCCTTTCGACATCACCTCACTCATAACAACACCCCTAACACATTTTCTATCAAAGAAAAGGTCATAAAACCTTTGCATGGGATAAAAGCCACTGAGCAATAATTTATGGAAAATCGATGCCTCTAGGGTAGTATAAAAAAAACCATACCTGAGATAAAAACAAATTCTTTTAAGAGAAAACTCAAATAGAAGGAGAGAAAAAAGATTTGGCCTCAGAAAAGGCGAAAGTTTGTCGCATCAAGGATACACTTCTGCAAGAGTACCTCAGATGGTACGGACAAATTGATGCATCATAGGCCACCATCAAGAAAATCACAAACACATATGAGTAAACACATTGCTACATCCTTCAAGAAGCCATTTTTCTTTTGAAAAACTAACCGCTAGAAGTTCCAATCATGTTCACGATTAAACTAACACAGACACTACCGCAGGGAGAACCGTAAAGGCTTAGAGAATTGATTGTAGGAACATCTGAATGCAAAAGCCTTACGAAAAATGCGAGGCAAATGCCAGAATCTCAGCTCCCAGATCGCTGTCGGCAACGTACAGCACTGAAAACGCTATCACAAGAGCGCATCAGAGACTCTAATTTGTTGCCTTTCACATTTACTGTGCCTAGAACAAAATACCCAAATCAAAAAGATCTAAAAGGAATTCAACTGAGCAGAAAAGGAGTCACATCTCATTACAGAAAAGGCTCAGTGTAATTATTTGAGTGACATCAACAAGCCCCGCAGAGCTTTCATAGTTTGATGGTATATAATTTCGTCATCACAGCCCCCATCACAACAATTCACGCCAAAACAAACCCAAATCGATATCTTGCCAAATAATAGAAAACCAAAAAGAACAAAACAAAGAGAGAAGAAAGACTAAGATTTGAGGCGCAAAGGGAAAACATCTTAGATGTACTCAGAAAATTGCGCTGATGGAATGAGAGAAGTGACTCAAGGTTAGACGGTGGTAGCCGGAGGGTGGCCACCATGGTTGGGCCGTAGGAAGTCTCGTATTTTGATTTGTGCTGTGAAGCTATAAGCTTTGTGGGACTTAAATAGCAGAGTCAAAGAAATGAAACCCTAGTCGCACTTTGCGCCCTAGAGTACAAAAGTACCCCTAGGCTATAAATCCCACCTTGGGTGAAAATAAATCTGTGCTTTTTATTGTTATTTCTTTGATTTTTTTTTTTTAAATAGGCCATCATAAGTTAAGTGTATATGCTTTATATTTAACTTTTGTTACCTTGAGTGATAACCTGACATGTAAGCTTTTTAGTTAAATTTAAAACCTTAAGCTTACATCTTATTCATTGTATTTTATTCGTAGTATAGTTTTTATGTTTAATTTTGTTATTATTAATAATTCTATTAAAAAAAATGACCTTTAATATATAAAAAATCATATCTTATTAACATGTTTTTGGTGGGGAAAAGATTTTTTCAATAATTTCACTTTGCCAATAAAAAACAATTATGACTCTTATGGGTTCTCATGATTAAAAGAGGCCTTCCAAGATGCATGATTAGGATCTCGGCCATTGTTGATCACTTAATTAAGAAACTCAATTTTAAAAGTTCATATCTACACATTTTATTCAAATATCATTACTAATTTAAACTCTTTTAAGCTCAAGCCAGTAATAGTCTCTATAAACCCATAGCAAACCCATAACAGCCTTCATAAGCTCGTAACAAGCTAGTTAATGTGTTTGTACTTGTATTGAATTAATTATTTTCAAAGTTAGAGACTCTTTCGCTCAATGTGTAGGGTTGTAAACTCTTTCATTAGAAAATTTTAGATAGCACTCTTTAGTACTATTCTTAAAAGAATTTAGGAAAATTTTAGTTCTTCACTCAAAAGCTTAGACCCGTGAGAAGTAACCAAAGAGCAAACAGGCCGCAGCATTGCTTACAGGCACAGATAGGTGTTTTTATGGATGGTGGTAAGTGCAAAAATGATGACTATTCAATTTTACTGAATTACCTGAAGTCATCAAATATTGCATTAACAAAATGAAGTACAATTTTGGAACGTTTAACTTGCAGGGCAGACTAACACATTTCAAGTCATTTAAGATCCTGGAGCAAAAAAATTAGATTCAAAATATATAAGATGGTAGATGTACTCACTTTCTGGCAATCTCAGCTCTTCTGTAATCAAGCCTAAACAAGTACTATTAATAAATGCTTCTACTAGTTCCATACTACAGAAGGTAAATACAACACCTATTGTTAACTACAGCGGAAACTTTTCTAAGGCCTTGTTGTAGTGGAAAGCTGAACTCTGCTTATAGCGAGGACCATCACCATCCTCATGCCTTGGCTTTGTGTTCAGGCCTGTGTGTAAACTCGAAATCTATATGCACAAAAGCTCGTTCAACTTCAGGGAGTTGTTCAAGCTTCTCTTGAAGTGTCTCGCCGATATTGTGTGCTTGGTTCAGAAACATGTCTTCTGGCAAGACGATGTCCACTTCCACGAAGTAATGAGAACCAAAGGTGTATGCTCTTACTGTGTCAATGTGCTGGATCTTTTCGTGGTGATTCCATACCAGATATGTTAGCTTGGCCAAGAAGTCAGGTGGGGCTGTTCTTCCAATTAGGGATCGGACATTCTCAATCACTGTTTTTGTCCATGTATTGATAGTGTACAACGCTATCTGCATTGTATTTTTGAGAAACTCATCAGTGGCGAATAAACTAAGAGTAGTAGTGGAAATTGCCAATCTTGTAGCACCAACTCAAGGCACAGAAAGGCATATCGGGTGTAAAAACATAAATTCAAGTTTGGTTCAGAACTCACTATAATAGCTCCAGTAGGATCAATCCACCAGTAATATTTGACAGCTAGAACAACTGCTGCTAAACCAACTGAGTTTGTGATCACATCAAATAAATGATCTAGTGCGAATGCTCTAACAATTTCGTTTTTAAACCTTCGACAGTAAACCATGAGCAGAAACTTCACTGCTGTGACAGAGACCATAATCCCAATTACCCATATCTCTTGTTCATGGCTCATTTTAATGCTGGACTGCAATAGAGAAAAATGTTAGAGAAGATAAAAGTGATACAAGTAATGGCAGAGAACGACATATATAAAATTAGCTCCATGGAGGCGAAACAGTTCCCTTTACAGTCAACGAACAAGTAGGAGAAGAGACGGCCATTCCTTTTTACAGGCAGAATTCAGAGTAAAGAAATGTCTTTAAACAACCAATTTAGGAGTTCTACATCAGACAACACATCTGAATTGTAGCATTGCAACGTCTAAAAGCTTTCTATATTTGAGAATCATACTTAAGAACCACAAAAAGTCATTTATATAACATAAGAATCGACCAACAAACCATCCTAGTTCCGAGTTTTCCTTTCTAGTAGAAGGTGCGGGTGGATGTTTGCCTTATCTATACAGGGAATGGCAGTGAATCATGCTCACCTGTAATCTATGAGGATGAGAAAAGGCAAATTGTGCTTTATCTATTAATAAATTAATACAGCCGTCATACATTTCTCTGAGTTAGCAGTCATAGAGGACAAATTGGGAACCCAAGCAAGCACTTAGAAAGCGTGCATATCATATCAGCTCAAACCTTTCTTAAAGCCAATTTTGTGCTAAAATCAGAGTCAAAACCCCAAGGATATTTCCTGCAAGATTCATCATTGCAATGTCAGAAAAGTTGAAGTTGCTTACCTTCTCAATGAGTTGTCGACCAGACTCAAGCAATATCTGTAGTCCAAGAGTTGCCATCACTGATGCAAAGACGATGATACCCTGCAAGTTCAAGCTTGGTTATTAAACTCTTGTTGTAATTTAAAGCCAACTAGGAAAGAAAAAGCAGAATCTAAAGGAAAATTTTGAAGCTACCGACGTAGGTTACATGTTATTCAAACAGAGCTTTGCCTAACGTTAAGGCTCGTTGTCACACAGCAGTTCTATCATGCCAAAATTCATATTTTCTGTTGAACCTACAGTTCCAGAACTAAGTTATCATCGGTATACTTAGAGGGCCGATTTCTTTAGGTTCTAGTCTTACCCTGAACAGGATTTTATCAATCCATGGTATGAGAGACAATAGATAAAACACAATTGCCCTCCCATCCTCTAATCAACATTTGTAACCAATGAACCTTTCGAACTAGTTGCAGTAACTGAAAGTCTAAAACTCAGATGAACTTTATAGTCTTTTCTGACATGCCAAAAAATATTGGTTGGAATACCTAGGAAGTTTGATGTCTTACCACTGGTTGCATCCGCTTCTTTCCAATTGGATAGTGATACTGGTTAGGGTATCTCATGGCATACGAGGTGAACCATAATATGAACCCTGACAAGAGATCCAAGAGGGAGTCCAAGGTTGAGGCAATAACCGCCAGTGATCTGCTCTCAATGGAAGCGAAAAGCTTTGCTGCAAAAAGCACTAAGTTTGCTATGTTTGATACATGAACTGCCATCCTCTCACTCCGGGCAAGCTGCTTCATTTCATCCTAGAAGATAGCATTCAATGAAAAACAAAAATCTAGTTGAGAAAAGAAATTATGTATGGGTCAGTGGTAAACCATGAGCTATTGAAAGACATTTTAATTGACCAACTTCTTCATTAAATTGAAGTGGGCAATGATATAAACACTCAAGGAATGGTTGTCATTCAAATGCTTCTGTCTTCTGGTTTGCATCAGCATCCAATTAAAAAGAAAAGCTTCCTTTTGTTGTTCCACAATTTCAATCTAGATATAATATATGTAGCAAAGCTAGGTGGATCAGAAAGGTATACAGAACTCATGCAGATTTATGTCTCAACAAGGCCTACACGTATAAAGATATGCTATCCTAAACTCGAACAACTTTTCATCATCTTGTCAACATCCCAAAATAACCATGTTTCGTTTCCTTAAACTAATGCTAGAAGTGTTCATTTGCCATTCATCTAAACTAAACCATCGGGGAAATGATACCAAAACAACTGACCTCTGTGAGACTTCCAGGAAAAACACCTCCCTCTGTTATCGCCTCCATCTCATTAAATCCTTCAAGGAGCTCTTTCTGCTTCCGATAATATTCTGCAACCTGGGCTCTTTTCCCTGATCATGCATCAAAGAAAAGTTAGTCAATTTAAGGAATGATTTTATCAAGATAGTCCTTCAAAAAGGGTAACAAACAGGTGGAACTGTTCCTATTTATCAGTACAAAACCAAGCTGACGAAGTAATTGAACATAACGGAAGAACACCGAGTGGAGTCATTAAGACTTGATCTGATATCTGAAACTGAAAACATCCAGAATGGTTTATCAAATTGCTGTCTGCCCAAGAAAACATTCTCTATTATGATTTTAAACTCGTTATATGGAATAAATATCAGTTAGAACAAGGTCTTTATCGATGGCAACACTACGCCAGCTACCAAAAAAATCGCATCAAATTCCCCGGGAAAGCGTTGAATAAATAGCGCTTTACTCAACCAGAGCTACAAGGCGGGCAATAACATCTCAAGAGTTTCCCCAGTATCTCAGCTAATCCGGCAATTTTGTTCGATTCTGCTGCATATGAGCAGCCACTCCATTCTTAAACCATTTCTGTTAAACGACGAGGAAGGCCAAGAAGGAGGACAAGCCGGCGAGTTTGCTCCACAAGTTGGTCATGAGAAAGAGTTCCCTCGAGTTCCCTCGAGTGGCTAAGGTGGTTGTCAATCAGGTGTCTGATAACTACAACAACGACAGACCAGATTTGAAGAAGACGCCTTGGCTAAGCTTAACGTTGTTCTTGGTTTTAAGACAGATGTATTCATGATATGATATTATAATTCAAATTCTACGTATTTTTATGGGCTATGTCGATGTTTGAGTCTACGATTATATTATTACCTTAAACTTCGAAATGGATTTGGGTTTATCACACTTTCCTAATCTAAGCGACCATAATCAACAAACTAAATAAAACCAAATATGAATGCTATAATGATATTCCAACAGAGGTGATCCAAAACAAAAGTTCATTTGTTTAAGTTAAAGATTTTTGTACTTTATAGCCTAATCTCCACCAGGCATATAGAGAACATATTTTGATAACTAAATCTCTTATTTTTTGAGATAAAGAACGAAAACTTAACCAGCAGAAAGCTGGCATGGGTGGTCATCACTATGCAAAATTTCTGGCCTTGCCTAAGACGAGTACAATGGTATAAGATCTACTTGGGATTTCTCCTTGTTTTTGCCGTGAAAGAAGACCTCACAAAGTCCTTACACCAAAAACAGCCTGAATAGCTGTCTAAGCATACTAGAGATCAGGGGAAACAAGAACAGAAAGATAAGCCTTCAATTATCAAATTCAAAAATTTACTTGAAAACCGTCTACCCTTGAATCCTATTTTTCCACGCATGTTGATGCCCTTAATTATGAGCCTGTTTTCTGTAGCTTGTGTTTGAAGGATTTCATCCCCGATCATCGCAAAACTATCTCTGCGTTGTTTTTCATACTTCAGTTCTCTTGCGGCTTCATGTTTCTGATCATGCAAGCCGTGTCGTCGTCAGTTTTACAATATCACCGATTGCGTTCTCTAAAAGTTTCTTTCTTTTTAATGAACTACTTCTTGGTCCCGTCAAAGGGAAAGGAAGAAAAAGATTCAGACAAACGATCTCAAACTTTATGAAACATAATGGTAGTCGATGATGAAAAGAAAATGCTCACTCTTAGTACGAAGGCGTCGGAAAGTGAAGGGACGGTGACGGTGCTGGTTATCATCTGGAGTCTGCTGGGGCAGACGGAACTCCTTGACATCGAGTCTCCATGACGAAGTCTGGTTCGGATCTTCCGCAGCCCGGGCATCCGGCGGCAGAAGAGGTTCCCTTCTGCGACATTCAAGTGTAGGACCAGAGACAATCCCATTCTCCCTCTCCATCGTGCTTCTCTCACGCTTCTACAGTGACACAATGCCTGCAAAAGCCCTGTAATGCACGCCCAACGCCAAGAATTGCTGCAAAGCTTCGTAACCACCCTCTGTTATAGGGAGGGAAACGGGGAAGAATCAAGTGCAGACACTTATTCCGTAGAATATGGCACGTAGGGAGATGGTTGCTTGGCCCACAGACCACTTGTGGCCACACATTCTAGACGCCAGTACATTGGAGCCTGACAGGAAACAAAGAGGAAGCAATGGTGGAGGCGTGAGCTTGGGAAATTCTAGGTTGTATTGCTTTATACAATGAAGATCTATTCCATAGTTAGAATAGATACTAGGGCAACTCGTATCTCCAACAGAGCCAAAGCCACCTTGTTATGTTCGAGATTTTTGTCAGTCACTTGTCTCCTTCGAATAACAATCCGGCGCTCTTGGAAACTTTGGATCCTACATTGCTCTTAATCTGTCCATCTGGTGCTGCATAATTGGCTCATTATAACCCAAAATAGTTAAACCTTTCTTTATCTTCCGTTAACTATTCTTTCGTCTCATAAGCTATATTGAATTTGTAATGGCGGCCAAAATGAAAATTAAAGAAAGACAAACCCCATTGAAGAGGTAAAGGACACCCTTTTTTCTCAATGAAAGAGCAGCCTCGTCTACATCACATCCAATCACCTTGGAAAATTTTCAGCGCCATCGGCTTCTGATACGAGGCTTGCTTATCTTCAGTAACCTACCACCCTCAAGGTTTTTCATATCGTTGTTCAATGCATCTCTTTTATGGCTCGGGCGTAGCAAAGATGCCCTTTTCTACTTATGAAAGATCCTGTTTCACATTGTCATCATCTGTTTAACATGGCTTCCGCAAGAGACAGTAGTTGCAATGTATACATCATAGGTTTCTGCGTCCAAGGCCTCCGTCTAGTTGCGAGAACCACTAATGAAGGATCCTATGATGTGTTCAAAACAATAATCACGAAGATATGCAAGAAAACCGGAACATCTTGTTATATTCTTAAACAAAGCAATCTTCCACTTTCGGAAAAAGTGGGGCTTTAGAAAAGTGTTACGGGAATCTCTCAAGCCTTATCCCACTACATCATAATGCAGACAGAAGTTAGGTAAATCATTCAGGAAAGACAACTGTGGCAAAACCGGTTTGAACGCCGCTTGCTCAAATACGTTCGGCCACCTTTCAATGGTGGTGGATATTTAAATGTAATAAGATTTGTGTATGTCGCAGACAAAGCATAATACAGAAGCAAATGGTGGAACCAAACTTGCAGGAACTTTTCAGAATAAATTTAGTTTCATTCGTAAAAGAACAGTGAGGAGGACCACTTCTGTATCCTGTGGAAGATGACTGCTTGAGGCAGTCAATTGTTGGGAAAATATCTCGCCTTGTCCTGTTGCTGTGTCCTTTTGTTTTCTTCTTCGTTTGCTCAGCAAGAAAAGAAACCTTTACGAAAGAAAATAAGTTGTGCAGATGTCCAAGTTACCTAGAAAGTCACTTTATGAAGCTTTTCAATAAGTATAGAGTATATAATACTTGAAATATCTGCGTGGGTTTTCTGGGATTGAAAAGTTCAAGCTATGAGTGTTGACGGTGAGAGAGTAAAAAAGAAAGTAAGAGAGAGAGAGAGAGAGACAAAGAAACTCCAACCACCAGCGCACCCAAGAACAGCACTCATCAAATGCATCTTGCCAAAATTGGATCAGAAAAAAAAAAAGAAAGATCTTGAAAGCAAAACACTAGTGCATATAATATCTGTCTGGAGATATCCAGATAAAAAAATCAGTAGTAGTGTTCAAAGTGATTGTACCACTCGATTGATTAACTATAGAATTTGGAATCAACAAATTGCCAGTTGATTCAGTACTGCACGAAATGTTATTCATTCTGCATATTGTGCAGGTTCCTTCAATCATGCCTTTTGCATTCTGAGGAATTTTTCGGTCTAGGTGAGACTCAGGAAAACCTCTTTGACCCGAATGCTTTTTCCATAATGCAATGCTTTTTGCATTGATATGTGATAGCTACTGATGGAGATCGGAAAGAAGAATGGGTAAAGTTTCGTGCATGACCAAAAAAGAGATGACAGTGCCAAAGTCATGCATTTCACTGGAAGGAAATAATGACTGAAATCAAAAGGGATTCATTTAGTTCAAAGAAACAAATCTATAGTTGTTAGAGTGTTGGTGTCCCTACGGATGTGCCAGGCATTCCTCATGGACTGGTTCATTCTCTTGTGTCTATTTTTCCCTTCCTTTTTCTTCCCTTGCTGGTTCAAAGTGACCAGATTCTTTATATTCTTGTTTTCATTGGGATGACATGTAGTTAAATGACGATAAGCAATTATTCAAGAAAACGTAAATAACTTAGCTTCATAATCCATTTACTTAATCCTAGACTTGGTTTAACAGTTTTGGTTAATGTAACCTGATCTGTTCAAATTCTTAGTCTGTCTTGTCAAACCATACATCTTTCTGCAATTGCCCAGTACCACATGTTACTGCTAGTTGTTTCGGATATTATTTACTAGACCTATAAAGGTTAGACACTACTTAATCTCCCTTGATAAGGGATTAATCTAACCATGATATTTCAGATTGTGATAATCTAATTTGAACTATGAATGAGGTCTTGATCGTTGGAATTATTGTTTTAGGGATTAATCAAGAAATATTTGAGTTGATTCACATGGTTCATTTGGGGACCTTATAAGGTCCACAAGCAATTAAGTGCAAAATATTGTGTCTCTATTATTGATGTTTTTTCATGAGACATGTGACAATCTTCATGAAGATGAAAATTGAGACATCGGCCAATATTCAAACATTTTTTTTTTTCATGGTTTCCACATGGTTTGGAACCAAAGTTAGACACACTAGAACATACGATCCATAAGATTTTTTTGGGCATAAGTCTACATCCTTTTTGACTCACCTGGTACTGTTCGTGAGAGTTCATACTCTTATAGCCCACAATAAAATGAGGTAGTGAAGAGAAAATATCATCTTTTAGATGTTGCATGTGCCTTGAAGTTTTAGGCACAAATTTCAATATAGTTTAGGGTGAGTGTGTACTTACATGATTAATGGAACATTTATTCGTGTTCTCAAAAGCAATACACCTTCTCAATTTGGGATATTCTTTCACACATAAGGGATTGATTATTTGATTTAAAGGGTATGACTAACAAGAGGAAAATGATTATTGAGACACTTACTCCTACGGAGGAGAGTGATAGTGTAGCTCTTGTTGATCCTTGCTATGAGAAATGGTTAGTAACTACATTAGATATATGTCTATAACATCTTCCTCTAAGGTGATCTTGGTAATGAAGATAAGGGTTCCAAAATGTGCAAATCATGAAAATCATTATATAGACTAAAGTAGGTCCCTAACGAGTAGTATCAAAAGTTTACCAAAGTCCTAATTATGAGTGATTTACCATTTCCATCATGATTACTTGTTATTCATTAAGAAAATTAGTAAGAGTTTCCTAATTGTCTTTATATATGTAAATGACATAATTATTATAGAAAATGATGAAGTTTCAATCTGAGTTGAAAGCCTATTTACACTCAAAGTTACACCTAAAAGACCTACATATAGTGAATTTGTACAGTCAAAACTTGGGATACTACTCAACTTTGGAGACTCTTCTTCTCTTTTGTCTCTATCCTTTCACACATGTTGTACGGAAATAACAAAAGGTTTGAAAGATGGAAGACAAGTAACACGCTACAGAATTCCAAGCTTTAAAATTTGATTTTATTATACTGTAGGATCAACCTAGGGAAATCCCGTATACAGAATTCGTGTGATGGAAGCATGTGCAAAATTCTGCTTTTTGGAAGGGTCATTGTTTTGAGTAGCGTTTAACATAAAATATGCTTCTGAGTAAGCCAGAGAAGCACGGCTGTCTCTGCGGCCGCTAGACCGCGTCCACCGGATGGTCGAGTTCAGAGCGTCATCGTCCATTGTCAGAGTGTCATCGTATGCGTCAGATTTTACAGTGGAGCAAGCCCGTCTGGTCCATGTCAGGCGGACACTGGAGTAATTTCGACGTTCAACAAACGCATGCGCAGTCTTGTCAATGGAGACAGGTGGGAAACATTTGCCACCAGCTCAACTTTACTTTCCTTTGTTCCTACTTTTTAGCTTCCGTTTTGGTGATTGCCGTGTTCTTGCTTGTCCTATAAGACGAGGAATTCCAATGAGCTGGAAGTGCAACCAGCTAGACAGGCCAATGTTGAATGCAGTCCCTTCTTTTTCCTCTGCACATATCCATGAAATCCCATTATGGAATCATACAATACGTCATCTGCTATTGGGGAAGAAGGTTCCCATTACATCAGTGCAGTAGCAATATTCTCTCTTCAAGTTGCTGCCTTAGAATAGACTCATGGATCACTTACCATGTCAAACAAAAGTGGCTGACATTGTGAACTTGCGAAGAGAGCTTCAGCAGAATCTGGTCCCCTAAATTGACTGTAGCAAAAGCCTCTGGATTTGTTCAACTATTCGAGATAACTAAAGATAGTAAAGGCGTCGACATTCTTCAACCATGTTATTATATTCAGCAAGAATAAAGCACTCGTTTTATATATATATACTGACACAAACACATGTATGATAGGACCTCATTATCCTCTACTAGATTTTTAGTCTTTGGATCTTACTTTCCGAATATTCCGTTCATTTTAGTGTGCAATAATGCCTAGGTAACCAAGCCACAACAATGGCATGTCGCACCTCTTCATTATTTGTTGGTTAATCTAAGCATAAACATAGCTGGTTTGCCATGAATGGCTAGGCATATCTTAGTTTATGGAATGAGTGAGAGCTTAGTCATATCCAACTGCAGTTTGGTATGAGCCAACCCCTTAGGTAGAGGTTTCCACCACTATTTACGTGTAAGGTTGTACGTAGCTGATGTCTTTGTTTATGAAAAAATAGGCCACTATTATTGCTTTTCTAAAGAGATGGAGGGGGTGAGAGGTGACCCAACATCCTTGCGTCTTTATCTAAACCTCTTCAATCTCTTTGTTCATTTTGAGAAAAAATATTTTGTTTAAATTACTATTCCAATTTTATAGGACTTCTATGAAAAAGAAAAGAAAAATGGGATAACAACACAACTAGATAAAATTAAAACCATGACCTCAAATACAAAGGTTAAGGATTTTTCTTTTCTAATTTATAATGAAAGGCAAGTGCTAATATCATTTATCTCATCTTTTAAAGATGTCAAATTACTATGTTGATGTGAGCTTGAAGCTTATAGTTATCTATTCCATTTTTAATCCACTCACATTATTTTTTATTTGTGAAAAGTGGCTTGAACAAAAGTATCTTTGCATGCACCCTACTCAAGCATATAAAGTGTTAAACCCCAAACTTTATAGTTAAGGTCTCCACTAACTCATCACTTAAGCTAATTGGCTATTGATATGTGTGTTATGATTTACTTGTTGCATTCCTATTTGTGTATACATTTTGATTCAATATTTTCATGCAATTTGATATGCATGTAGAATACATCTGTGCTTCAATAATAACCAAAATTTACACCCCCCACATCCCTCCCTCTTTTTTGGTAGATAAAATGTTAAGCAAAAATGTGATTGAGGAATTCAATAAATTGTAATAGACAGGCCAGTGGAGGCATATGAGAAGCAGTTTGAGGCTTTGAAACCTTGGGCGTTGGCAATAGCCCCAGGCTTATCATACGAGTACTCTATGACTTTTTTTTTGTTGGGGCTCAAGGAGAAACCCAGAAATGACTTAGTTTCAAGCCATAGGATTTAGATAATGCAATTAAAGTTGACTTAATTATAAGAGATAGCGGTAACTTTGGGGCACAAAAACTAAGCCCTAACAAGTACAAGTCAATGCTTCCACTTCTTCAATACATTAGCAAGGTTAATACGACCTACTATTAACAAAGCATAAACTCGTTAACCACATCGGAAACTTTTCTCAAGGTCTTATTGCCGTGGAGAGCTGAACTCTGCTCCTTGCGACGACCGTCATAATCGTCATGCCTTGGCTTTGTGTTCAGGCCTGTGAGTAAACTCAAAATCTATATGCACAAAGGCTCGTTCAACTTCAGGGAGTTGTTCAAGCTTCTCTTGCAGTGCCTCGCCGATATTGTGTGCTTGGTTCAGATACATGTCTTCAGGCAAGACTACGTCTACCTCCACAAAGTAATGAGAACCAAAGGTGTATGCCCTTACCGTGTCAATATGCTTTATCTCTTCGTGGTGGTTCCATATCAGATATGTTAGCTTCGCCAAGAAATCTGGTGGGGCTGTTCTTCCAATTAGGGGTCGTACATTCTCAATCACTGTTCTTGTCCACGTTTTCATGGTATACAACGCTATCTGCATTATATTTTAAAAGAACTTATCAGTCGTGAATAACCAAAGAGTAGTTCCATGGAAATAGCCAATCTTTTAGCACCAACTCAAGGCGCAGAAGGCATCTGGGTGCAAAAACATAAGTTTCCTTCTAACTGCAGGGCACGACCGATGGCAAATGAAAAAGTCTATGGAAATGAAGGCTTCTGCGCAGTATAGTGAAAGTTTTGGAGAAAACAAAGAACAAAAAAACAAATAAATTCAAGTTTGGTTTTGAACTCACTATAATAGCTCCAGTAGGATCAATCCACCAGTAATATTTGACAGCTAGGACAGCTGCTGCCAAACCAACCGAATTTGTAACTACATCAAAAAAATGATCTTGTGCGTATGCTCTAACAATTTCATTTTTAAATCTTCGACAGTAAACCATGAGCAAAAACTTCACCACTGTGACAGAGACCATAATCCCAATTACCCATTTCTCTTGTCCTTGATCCATTTTAGAGCTGGACTGCAGAAGAGCAAAATGTTATAGAAGATAAAAGTGATATCAGTAATGGCGGACAACAACTTATATAAAATTATCTCCATGGAGGCAAAAGCGTTCCCTCCACGTTCAACATACAAATGACAGAATGACTATATAATATTAACAAGTAAATGTTATTTTCTTATGATTCTTTTTCTTAATTTAGACTTCTACATAAGACAGAATGACAGCAATTGGTCCAGGCCACATGGAATACATGGAGGGTCACTCCAGTAGTGAGGGAGGTAACTACATCTGAGTTGTTGAGATGTCTAAAAACTTTCGATATCTCAGAATCATACTAAAGTACCGCACAGTATAGCAGGCGAAATCATTAAAAGGCATCAATATAACATAAGAATTGACCAAGAAACCATCCTAGTTCTGAGTTTTGTTTCATGATAGAAAGTGCGTGGGGGTTATTTTCCTTACTCCGAATTACAGTCATAGAGGACAAATTGAGACCTCAAGCAAGCCCTTAGAGCCAATTTTGAGCTAAAATCAGAGTCAAAACCCCAAGGCTACTTCCTGCCAGCTACAGCATTGGAATGTCAGTGAAGTTGAAGTTGCTTACCTTATTAATGAGTTGTCGAACAGACTCAAGCAATATCTGTAATCCAAGAGTTGCCATTACTGATGCAAAGACAATGATACCCTGCATGCTCAAGCTTGGTTATTACCCTCTTTTTGTAACTAAAAGACAATTAAGAAATAAAAAGCAGGGAAAATTTTTAACACATTGACATAGGTTACATGTTCAAATCAGCTTTGCCTAATGTAGATAAAACAAACTTGTCCCTCCCATCTTCTTCTAATCTACATTTGTAACCAATGAACCCTTCCAACTGGTTACTATAAGTGAAAGCCTAAAATTCAGGTAAACTCTAGAGTCCTTTTCTAACAAAAGCAAAAGATGCTGATCGGAATACCTAGGAAGTTTGATATCTTACCACTGGTTGCATCCGCTTCTTTCCAATTGGATAGAGATACAGGTTAGGGTACCTCATGGCATGTGAGGTGAACCATAATATAAACCCTGACAAGAGATCCAAGAGGGAGTCCAAGGTTGAGGCAATAACCGCGAGTGATCTGCTCTCAAAGGAAGCGAAAACCTTTGCTGAAAAAAGCACTAAGTTTGCTATGTTTGATGCACGAATTGCCATCCTCTCACTCCGGGCAAGCTGCTCCATTTCATCCTGAGAAAATAGCAGTCAGTGAAAAACAAAGCTTTAGTTAAGAAGAAACTATGTATAGTTCAATGGTAAACCATAAGCTATTCAACTTTTTATGTGACCAACTTCTTAATTATAGTGTAAGTGGACAATGATATAGAACACTCATTGGGTCGTTGTCATTCAAATTCCACTGCTTTTGCGTCAGCATACATTTATAAAGAAAAACCATCCTTGTGTTTTCACTGACTTCAGTCTAGCTAGAATATATGCAGTATCGCTAGGGGAAATCAGAAAGTGAGAAAGAACTTGTCACCCCAGCTAGTCATCGTACCACAGATAGGTTCCAGAAATCCTACAGACTACTCCTGTGCCCAGGGGACCTTACTGATCAGCACTTCCGCCTCACGGATACTAAGACAGACGCAACCTCAGTTTGAATTTTGAATCTTTCACTACTCCAGCATGTTACATTGTACGGGATTGGTTATAAATACTTGTTCATGTCTACATCGTAAATCAAGGAAGTCTGATAAGATACAGAACCCATTTTTCACATTTCTATGTTTCGTTGTTCTACTAGGCTTCTGCTTCTTCTTTTGTTCTGTTTTGCTTGCATTTTTCTAACTTTCAGTCACTCAAACTTGGTATTGGGGCATCTCTGAGCATGCATTCGCAGAATGTGGCTTCTACTTTATCAATTCCTTCCTCTGGCCCTGAAAATGCCCCTGTTTCTGCTGCTAATGGATTTAAGTCTCTACAAGGCCTAAATGTATAAAAGTATGCCCTCCTAAACTCGAACTACTTTTGCATCATATTGTGAAAATCATAAAATAACCATTTTTCGTTTCTTAAACTAATGCTAGAAGTGTCCATCTCCGATTCACCCAAAATCAACCTCTAGGGGAAATGATACTAAAATAACTGACCTCTGTGAGACTTTCAGGAAAAACGCCTGCCTCGTTTATCGCCTCCATCTCAGTAAACCCTTCAAGGAGCTCTTTGTGCTTCCTATAGTATTCTGCAACCTTGTCTCCTTTCCCTGATCATGCATCAACGGAAAGTTAGCCAATTAAGGATCATTTATTAAGAAAATACTTCAAAAAGGGTAACAGGACAGATTGTTATCAGTACAAAACCACGTTGACAAGTTTACAAAAAAATGATATTGAACACTGCGACAGAGAACGGCCTGAAGAAAAATCAAGCTTACAAAAAGATGCTCCCAAAATTAACTAAAAGCGGCATAAGATCTACCCAGCATTTTTCCTTGTTTTTGCCGTGAAAGAGAGACCTTACAAGTTCCTCAGTGGAAATAAAAAAGTTAAAAAACTGTCAAGCATGCTAGAGATTGTCGGCTGGGGAATTTTTCAGGGGAAACAAGAATAGGAACATAATAGAATGATGAAAGAAAGCGCTCACTAGCAGTAGGAAGAAGGTCTCGTAGGGTGAAGGGACGGTAACGCTGGTCGTTATCATCAGGGCTCTGCTGGGGCAGACGGAACTCCCTGATATCGAGTCTCCATGACGAAGTCTGGTTCGAATCTTCGGCTGCCTGCGCATCTGGTGGCAGAAGAGGTTCCCTTCTCCGACATTCACTTGTCGCATCACAGATAACCCCTTCCTCCTTCTCCATCGTGTTTTTCTCACAATTCTTCCCGGGGGAAAGATTTCTTAGAGGTGGCAATGCCTTCAAAGTCTTCATGCAGATACCTCCAAGAATTGCCGCGAAGTTTCGTAACTCCGTTTGTGACAATGGGAGGGGAATGGGAAGAATCCCGTGTATGGCACGTAGGGAGATGGCATTTTGGCCCATACAACTTGCTGTCACATATTCTGGACGGCAGCATAGGATGCCACTTTTAGTAGTAGGCCCAAGAATAATCTAACAACGCTCTTTGAAAGAGGAAGTACCCTTAACAATGCTCCTCGTAACTTATACATATGGTGTTTCATGTAAATTATTTTTCCTTCATATGCTATGTCGAATTTGTACACATCATAAATTTCTTGCAAGGCCTTCCAATAGCATTGTTAGAGGGTCAAATGTAATGGACTTCATTTTTCTACATTGAAAAGTAGGATAATCTGGCCATATAAGAAAATTGACTATTCTTCATAATTAAGATTAACCTTTTGAGATGAAATTTATGTTCGTGACAAGTGGTATTAGAACCAAATTACAACACGATAGATCCCCTGGGGTGGGGTTGGCAGGGTTCCACCCGGAGTGACTTTCGCCCTGCGTGTATGCATGAACAATTAATGAAGGATCACATAATGTGATACATCAGTAATCACGAAGATATGCAAGAAAAGCCGAATATCTGACTAAATTCTTACACAAAGCAATCTTCCACTTTCGGAAAAAGAAAGGCCTTAAGCGAAGTGCTAAGGGAATCCTCAGGCCTTATCCCACTACATCTTAATGCAGGACAAAGTTGGGTAACCATTCATGAAAGACTGAACTGTGGCAAAATCGGTTTGAACGCGGCTTGGTCAAATAAGCTCAGTCCTGTTGTCAACGGTGGGTGATATTTAAATGTGGCAGGCAAAGCATCAAACAAAAGCAAATGTTTTTCTCTTTCGCATACATCCAGCAGATGGTGGAACGAGACCTGCAGGAACTTTCAGGATAAATGGAGTTTCATTCATAAAGAGAAAAGTGAGGAGGGCCACTCTGTATCCTGAGGAAATATCGCGCCTTGTCCTATTGCTCTGTTCTTTTGTTTTCTTCTTCGTTTGCTTTGGAAGAAAAGGAAGCGAGATGAAAGAAAATAAGTTGTGCAGATATTCAAGTTATCGAGAAAGTCATTTTAAGGAGCTTTAGCATAAGAGTTATAGACTATATACTAATTGAATTGTATGCATGAGTTATCAAAACATTCAAGCTATTTATGTTTACTATAAGACAGGAAAAACGAGAAAGCGAGAGAGGGAATGTCCAACCACCAGCGCACCCAAGAACAGAAGTCATCAAAATGCAAATGCCATAATTGAAAGAAAAAAGAGAGAAGAAAGGTCTTGCTAAAATATATGCCTGGAGGTATCCTGATTAAAAATGACCAAGAGTTGTCCTATCAAGGCATCCATGTTTCTGCAATGCCTTAGTGCCACGTGTTACCATTAGTTGTTTCGGATATTATTTTTTACATCTAAAAAGTTTCTGACACCATACAATCTCCCTTGATAAGGGATTAATCTAAACATTATGATAATGAAAATTATTGAACTATAAATAAAGTCATGATTGTATAACTTATTGGTAAGGAATGATGCTTTTTGTTTATCTAAATCTCATGTCTATTGTAAAGGATAAGTGGGTCAGTTTGAAATTTGATTGGATTCCTTCCAGAGATACAAAGATAGTAAAGTCAACACTTACAAACGCAAGTCTTAAAACAAGGACTAAATAATTTAGTTGCTCTGGTTAGTGATGGTTTCTCTTTTTGTCTCTTCTCATTCCATTCATGTGTATTGTTTGATCCAATGATAGTTTACATCAATATGCTTAAATTTTGAATGAAACAGTATTTTGACTGAGGTGAATGGCATTTTAATGGTCACTATCGATAGTAAATTTCTCTACCTTTAACCCAAGTTCTTGTAAGAATTTTTTCTTCTGCAGAACTTGTTTATCAACCTTAATGATTGCTATGTTTGTGTTTTCAAAAAAGAAGAGACATGAAGAGTAAGCCGGCCTGCACTGCACGGGGTTCGGTTCCCAAGTCTGACCTAACATTCTAGCAGGCATATTTGATTGTCTTGAACTTCATAATTTTGTATCCTTTGGAACAATGTGTACGGGTGTTACCTCTTTGGGCAGAAATTGTTAGATGGTGTTCTTTGGTACTGGTCATAAAATAATTTTTTGGACTGAGGAAATTTCAGTTCTTTACTTGAATCCTTAGATACCTGAGAGGTAAGCCAAGAGAGAGCAGGCCACAGCATTTGTTACAGGCACAGATGCTGTTTTTATGGATGGTAGTAAACGCAACAATGATGGCTATTCAATTTTACTGAATCACGTCAATTCATCTAATAATGAAAAATAGGACAGACTAACACATTCCTAAAGAACAACGAAAGATAGGATATTCAATATAACTACGGATTGATGGTCCTCAAGTCGTTTCAGACCATTTAGCAGAAAAAATTAGATTCAAAAGCTTTGAGATGGTAGTCGTGCTCACTTTACTGCAATCTGAACACTTCTGTAAACTTTTTTCAAGCCTTACTGCGAGGGAAAGCTGAACTCCGCTCATTGCGACGACCATCATAATCGTCATACCTTGGCTTTGTGTTCAGGCCTGTGAGTAAACTCAAAATCTATATGCACAAAAGCTCGTTCAACTTCAGGGAGTTGTTCAAGCTTCTCTTGGAGTGCCTCGCCGATATTGTGTGCTTGGTTCAGATACATGTGTTCCGGCAAGACAATGTCTACCTCCACAAAGTAATGAGAACCAAAGGTGTATGCCCTTACCGTGTCAATGTGCTTTATCTCTTCGTGGTGGTTCCATATCAGATATGTTAGCTTGGCCAGGAAATCAGGTGGGGCTGTTCTTCCGATTAGGGGTTTTACATTCTCAATCACTGTTTTTGTCCACGTATTGATGGTGTATAACGCTATCTGCATTGTATTTTTAAGAAACTCATCAGTGGTGGATAATCTAAGAGTAGTTCCTTGGAAATTGCCAATCTTGTAGCGCCAACCCAAGGCACAGAATGAAATTTGTAGTGTAAAAACATGAGTTCCCTTCTATTCTTATTGCAGGGGGCGGTCGATGACAAATGTGAAAGTATATGGAAATGAAGGTTTTTGTGCAGAATAGTGAAAGTCTTGGAGAAAATAAAGAACAAAAAAATAAATAAATAAATAAATTAAAGTTTGGCTTTGAACTCACTATAATAGCTCCAGTAGGATCGATCCACCAGTAATATCTGACAGCCAGGACAGCTGCTGCCAAACCAACTGAATTTGTAACTACATCAAAAAAATGATCTTGTGCGTATGCTCTAACAATTTCGTTTTTAAATCTTCGACAGTAAACCATGAGCAGAAACTTCACCACTGTGACAGAGACCATAATCCCAATTACCCATTTCTCTTGTTCATGATCCATTTTAGAGCTGGACTGCAATAGAGCAAAATGTTATATAAGATAAAGATGATATTAACAGTGGAAGCTTCATCATTAGACAGTCAGAAACGTTGAAGTTGCTTACCTTATCAATAAGTTGCCGAACAGACTCAAGCAATATCTGTAATCCGAGAGTTGCCATTACTGATGCAAAGACAATGATACCCTGCATGCGCAAGCTTGGTTATTACCCACTTGTTGTAATCAAAAGACAATTAAGAAATAAAAATTCCTATTTGCAGGGAAAACTTTTTGAAGCCACTGACATAGGTTACATGTTCAAACACAGCTCTGCCTAATGTGCTAAAAGACTTGTTGTCACACACGGGTTCCATCATGCCAAAAGATTCATATTTGCTCATGAACCTACAGTTGCGGAACTAAGCCATCATTGATGTACCTCCGGGTGCCCATTTCTGTAGGTTCCAGTCTTACCCTAAACAGGATTCTATCAATCCATGGTTTGAGAGACTGTAGATAAAACACACTTGTGCCTACCATCTTCCTCTAATCAAAATTTGTAACCAATGAACCTTTCCAACTGGTTACTGTGAGCAAAAGCCTAAAATTCAAATGAACTTTACAGTCTTTTCTAACAAAAGCAAAAAAATATTCGTTGGAACACCTAGAAAGTTGAATGTCTTACCACTGGTTGCATCCGCTTCTTTCCAATTGGATAGTGATACTGGTTAGGGTACCTCATGGCATGTGAGGTGAACCATAATATAAACCCTGACAAGAGATCCAAGAGGGAGTCCAAGGTTGAGGCAATAACCGCCAATGATCTGCTCTCAATGGAAGCGAAAACCTTTGCTGCAAAAAGCACTAAGTTTGCTATGTTTGACGCATGAACTGCCATCCTCTCACTCCGGGCAAGCTGCTTCATTTCATCCTGAAAAAACAGCATTCATTGAAAAACAAAACTTTAGTTGAGAAAGAAATCGGTAAAACCACAAGCTTTTAACTTTTTATGTGACCAACTTCTTAATTAAAGTGAAATGGACAATGATATAGAACACCCGATGGTCAGTTGTCATTCAAAAGCTACTGCTTTTGCATTAGCGTATATTTAAAAAGAAGACTCCTTTTATTTCCCATGATTTCAGTCCAGATAGAATATATGCGGGAAAGCTAGGTAGATCAGAAAGTGAGAAAGAACTTGTCATCCCAGGTAGTCATTGTAGCACAGAGAGGTTTCAGAAATCCTACAGACTACTAACTGCACCCAGGGTGCCATACCGATCAGAACTCACGCCTCACTAAAACTACTACACACGCAACCTCAGTTTGAAATTTGAACCCTTCACAATCCCAGGATGTTACATTATACAGGATTAGTATAAATACTTGCTCATGGCTACATTGTCTGATAGGATTCAGAACCCATTTTTCACCTTTCTCTGTTTCGTTGTTCTACTAAGGATCTGCTTTTTCCAAAGTTCTGTTTTGCTTGTATTTTCCTAACTTTCAGTAAATCAAACTTGTTATTGGAGCCTCTCCGCGAATGCATTCTATCGCCACACGCAGAATATGTCTTCTACTTAATCAATTCCTTCCTCTGCCTCCGAAAATGTCCCTGTTTCTGCTAATGGATTTCAGTCTCTACATGGCGTACATGTATAAAAGAATGCTCTCCTAAACTCGAACCAATTTTGCACCATCTTGTGAAAATCATAAACTAACCATTTTTCGATTCCTAAACTCAGGCTACAAGTGTCCATCTCGCATTCATCCTAACTTAATCACTGGGGGAAAATGATACCAAAACAACTGACCTCTGTGAGACTTCGAGGAAAAACACCTTCCTCGTTTATCGCCTCCATCTCATTAAACCCTTCAAGGAGCTCTTTCTGCTTCCTATAATATTCTGCAACCTTGTCTCCCTTCCCTGATCATGCATCAACGGAGAGTTAGTCAGTTAAGGAATCATTTTATTAAGAAAGCACAACGAAAAGGGTAAATGTTCCTAGTTATCAAAACAAATCCACGTTGACAAACAATAGGCAAGAAAAGCCTGAGGAAATATTAAGACTTAAATCTGATGTCAGCACTTCAAAGCATCAAGAATTGAATATCAAATTGCTGTCTACCTAAGAAAACATTCTCTAGAAGGACGTAAAGGCAAAATTGCAAAGAGTGATTGAGATGATCTCAAGCTCGCTATATTTAATGAAACCCAATTATAAAAAGGTAGCAACTTTGTTTGATTCTGCTGCAGATGAGCAGGCCACTCCATTCTTAAACCACTTCTGTTAAGCGACGACGAAGACCCAGAAGCAGAACAAGCCAGCGAGTTTGCTCCATAAATCGATCACTTTTGCAGAGCCTGGGGCGGACAGAAAGGGTTTTCAAATATGGATGTTTATAATATGGTGTTAAGGCTTAAATCCTTTTTTAACACCCTTATCATTGAGAAGAAATCTATTCGAAACCTTATTTAAATATGTAAACTTACTACTTTTCATTATCTTGTTTTAAAAATCAAGCTGATAAAAAGATGCTCCAAAAATTAATCAAAAGGGGTATAAGATCTACCTAGCATTTTTCCTTGTTTTTACCATGAAAGAGAGACCTTACAAAGTCCTCAGACCAAAAACAAAATGGTTAAAAACCGTCAAACATGCTGGAGATTGTCGACTGGAGAAATTTTCACAGGAAACAACGATAGAAAGATAAGGCTTCAATTATCAACTTCAACAATTTACTTGAACACCCTCTACCCTTAATCTTATTGTTCAATGCACGTCAGTGCCCTTAATTGTGGCCCTGTTTTCTGAAGCTTGTGTTTGAAGGATTTCATCCCCCATCAGCGCAAAACTATCTCTGCGTTGTTTTTCATACTTCTGTTCTCTTTTACGGCTTCATGTTTCCGATCATGCAAGCCGTGTTGTTCTTATCCAAGGGGAGAGAAACAAAAGATTGACACAAACGAACACAAAGTTTATGGAACATAATAGTAATCGATGATGAAAGAAACCGCTTACTCGTAGCACGAAGAAAGCGTCCGAAAGCGAAGGGACGGCGACGGTGACTGTTATCATCTGAGCTCTGCTGGGGCAGCCGGAACTCATTGATATCGAGTCTCCATGACGAAGCCTGGTTCGAGTCTTCAGCATCTGGAGGCAGGAGAGGTTCCCTTCTTCGACATTCACTCGTCGTATCAGAGATAATATCATTCTCCTTCTCCATCATGTTTCTCTCACGCTTCAACCTAGGGGTTGGACTTCTGAAAGGAGGCAATGCCTTCAAAAGTAGCGTCCTATGCGGATAGCACCAACAATGGCCCCGAAGTTTCCTAACAATCCTCTGTTAATGGAGGGAAACGGGTAGGAAATACAGCGGATACACGTTCCCGTACAGGATGGGACGCAAGGAGATAGCCTTTTGGCCGACAGACAACTTGCAGTCACTTATTCTTGGACGGCGAATGTTACACAACTATTGAGATTTGTGTCAGTCATTTATCTCTTCCACCACTGGTAGGAGCACCAAGAATCAACGCTCCCGCGCCCTTGGAAGCCTTGGATCCTCCTTATCTATGCTCTCTTAGCCTATACATCCGGTGTTGCATAATTGGCCAAGTATCACCCAAAATAGTTATGTTTTCTTTCTTCAACAGGCCTCCTGTTACGACATATGGTTGCCCAATTACATGTAATTTATTCTCTCTTAACCTATCCATCCGGTGTTGCATAATTGGCCAGGTATCACCCAAAATAGTTATATGTTTTCTTTCTTCATCAGGCCTCCTGTTGGGAGATATGATTGCCCAATTACATGTAATTGATTCTTCCTTGATATTCTAGTGATTCCTTCCATGATTGGGATATTTGCAATAACGTATATTTGGAAGATTAGGTCAATTTGTATAGAAAGATATTCTTTCATTAAGTTGCATTGGGATTTCGTTACACATCAAAAGTGCTTGGCTATGTCTAGCTTTTTTGATGATTGACATTTACCATTTTTTACTTATGGGTTTTAGGATGGGCATTCTCACCTTTAACATGATATCAAAGCATTATCTTAATAGTTGAATATCATTTCCTAGTGTGAAAGTGGCATGTTGGAGTTTTGTCTCACACCATAAGAGTCTGGCCACATGTTTGACCTTATTAATGGTTGGGATTTATCACCTCTTGCCTACTCTCTTTGTTTCTCTCAAACCCTATAGCCTTACTTCATCCCTTATTTCCAATTAGTTACCTATGATAAAGTGTTTGGCCACATGTCTAACCTTATTAATGGTTAGGATTTACCACCTCTTGCCAACTTTATTTGTTTCTCTCAAACCCTACAGCCTCACTCATCCCTTATTTCCTGTCAAATACCTATGATAAGTTAAGACTTCATAATGCATCTCTTATGTTACGGGCTTCCACAAGAACCAACTAGCACCAATAAACATACCTTCTTCTACTTATCAAGGATCCTTCTACAAGTCATTATCATCTGCGTCACATGACATCGGCAAGAAACAGTACTCTTACCCACAATGTTACAAACGTAGCGTCCAAGGTCGTCGTCTAATTGCGTGAAAAATCATGAAGGACAACATGACGTGCTCACACCAGTAATCACGAAGATATACAAGGAAAGCCGAACACCTGGAATATGCTTTGCACAAAGAAATCTTCCACTTACGGGAAAAGTAGGGTTTCAGTAAAGTGCACGCCTTATCCTACTACAGGATAAAGTTAGGAAGCACTTAGGGAAACACTTGATTGTCAACGAAAGAAGATATTTAGATGTAATAGGATTTGTTTATGTGTACGTATTTTATTCCTTTATTCGGTTGCTTGTGTGTCCTATAAAGTAGATAGTTTTGTATCTCATTCTTTAAGAAATGGTACAAAACTGCATAGCCCAAAGGCTTCTTTCGATCACTAGTAGTGTTCGGGTGAACACAAATATTATTCATTCTGCATGTTGTGCAGGTTCCTTCTATCACGCTTTTGCACAATATCTAGTGGAGGGATGACTCAGGAAAACAGGAAAGGAGTATGGGGATCAGGTTGACATATACCTAATCAAATTGGTGAAGAGAGTAAGTTTCTTGCTCGACCGAAAAAGAGATTACGACACCAAAGTCATGCATTTTCATTGGAAGGAAACAATGACCGAAAGCAAAAGGCTTGCCTTAGGTTGAAAGAAACCAGAAATCTATCTCAAGAACAATCAATCATAGTTGGAAGGGGTCAGTGTCTCTACTAGTACGGCAGGGCTTCCTTATGGACTAATTTATTCCTTTTTGTCTTTGTTTTTGTTTTTCCTTTTTAGTAACTAATTATTTTCATATGAAAAGAAAAGAATATATGTAAAGTGTCTTATAAGCCTTGAATACCATTTTCTCCAATCAAACCTCTTGAGGAGAGGTGGACCTAAGTTAGGCCTTTCACAACCTTATAAGCCTAAATAACCTCTTTCTTTGATGAGGACTTTTGGGGAGAGGTGGACTTAGGTTTTCAAGACTTTTCTTTTTTCTTTTCTTCTAGCATATAATAAGTGGGAGGGCCCCCTATTTGGAAACACTAAACCCTTTCAAATAAATATTTTGTTATGTTATAATTTGATGATTTCAAATTTAATTTTCTCTTAAATGAACTTATAATGTAAGGATATACCCCTATACTTTTATACTCTTTCATCATATGCATTAAAAAAAAATACATTTAGAGTGATATATCTAGAAATTACTTTTACTTTCATTCCAATGAGTAAAGATATCAGATTAGCATGTAAACTTTGTTACTATCTGAAAATAACTTTTAAGCTCCATACACCATAAGGAGATAAAACAAAAGATTTTGTTTGGCTCTAAATAAACAGAAGCATAAACACGATAACGAAATCAGACACTTCTTCAAAAGCGTTGGCGTTGTGGAGGCAAAGCTCTGCTTATTGCTCGCACCATCATAATTGCCTTCATTTCTTGGCCTTGTGTTCAGGCCTGTGAGAAATCTCAAAATCTATATGCACGAAGGCTCGTTCAACATCCGGAAGTTGTTCTAGCTTCTCTTGAAGCGCCTCACCGATATTGTGTGCTTGGCTTAGATACATGTCTTCCGGCAAGACTATGTCTACCTCCACAAAGTAATGAGAACCAAAGGTGTATGCTCTCACAGTGTCAATTTGCTTGATCTCTTCATGGTGGTTCCATATCAAATATGTTAGCTTTGCCAAGAAATCCGGCGGTGCTGTTCTTCCAATTAGGGATCGTACATTCTCAATCACTGTTTTTGTCCAAGTATTGATGGTGTATAAGGCTATCTGCATTACATTCCAAGAAGTCATAAGGGATTTGAGGATACAAAGTATCAAATCTAAAACTTAGGTTTTAGATTACCCACTCGCTAATCACTGGGCTACTGGCATATTAACTAGAGACACATAGACATCTAAGGTATGAAAAACAGAAGTTTCCTCTTAGACAAACATGAAAATGGTATGGAAATAAACTCTTCTATGCATTATAATGAAAATTTTCTATAGAAGATAATAAATAAATAAAAAACCATAGAGAGATTAGGGTCTTATTTTGAACTCACTATAATAGCTCCAGTAGGGTCAATCCACCAGTAATATTTGACAGCTAGGACAACTGCTGCCAAACCAACTGTGTTTGTGGCTACGTCAAAAAGATGATCTTGCCCGTATGCTCTAACAATATCATTTTGAAACCTTCGACAGTAGACCATGAGCACAAACTTCACCACTGTGACAGACACCATAATCCCAATTACCCAATTCAACTGGACGCTGCTCATTTCAGGATGGGACTGTAATTAAAGAAAAATGGAACAGAAGAAAAATTAATATTAGAATTGAAATGGAGACCAACTTATATAAAAATAGGAAAAACAGTATCCTACACTCAATAAGCAAATGATAGAATAGACAGCAATTCCTAGATAATTGTGTAGCTTAGAACTAAAAAAGGTTCAAAACCTATACTCCTTGATTCCAGAGCAAATTGACTATATACTCTCAATAAATAAACATTATTTTTTCGTTATTCTTTCTTTGGATTCAGGACTTCCACACCCGACAGTATTTACTGCCAGAAAATGGGATATGAGATGCACGAGCAATCTGATCATTAACTATGGACAGTTAAGTTGAAATTGAATACCTTCTTGATGAGATCTCGACCAGACTCGAGCAATATTTGTAATCCAAGAGTTGCCATTACTGACGCAAAGACAATGATACCCTGCAACCAGAAGCTGGCTTAGTAAACTTGTGGTTATTAAGAGAAAACTAAGAAAGAAAAAGTTCAAGCAGCTTTCCCTAGTCTATTACGAGGATTATTGTCACAAAGGGTCTCTCATTCCTAAATTCATACGGTTCCAAGACTAAGCTATTATGATATACCTCCGAGTGCTGATTATCAGAGCCTTCAAAAGTCTTACCCTAAAACAAGATTCTTTCTATCAAAGGTTTAACATTCCATCTTCCTATAACCAGCGTTTGTTATCAATGATACTTGCCAACTGGTTGTGAGAAGTGCAGCAGTTCTGGATTGGACTAACTAGGAAGTTTGATGTCTTACCACTGGTTGCATCCGGTTCTTTCCAATTGGATAGTGGTACTGGTTAGGGCGCCTCATGGCATGCGAAGTGAACCATAATATGAACCCCGACAATAGATCTAAGAGGGAATCCATGGTTGAGGCAATAACTGCTAATGATCTGCTCTCAACAGAAGCGAAAACCTTTGCTGCAAACAGCACCAAGTTAGCTATGTTTGATACATTAATTGCCATCCTCTCACTCCGGGCAAGCTTCTCCATTTCATCCTGAGAATTGTTCAATGAAAAGAAAACTTTAAGTTTGAGAGTTGAACTAATGCACTGCTCAAGTTCTCATTGAGTTGCAAGGCTAAGTAGAGTGAGTGAGTGATTGTCATTCAAATACTATTGATCTTTGCTTTTTTTTTTTTTCTTTTTTTTTTTTTCCAAAAATATGGGATGTAGAACTCAAGACTTAAGTCCTAAGTGACTACTAGCTAACCACTGGACTATTAGCCCATTTCCGTTAGCATGCATGTCATTGAAAATAGCAGTATTTCGTTCTTCCGCAATTTGAATCTAAATTCAACATATGTTGCAAAATATAGGTGGATTGGGAAGTTGGGAAAGAGCTAATGCAGATCCAAGTCTGTATAAAACTAAGCTCTCTTAAGCTCAGCTGTTTTGCACCATCTTGTCAAAAGTCTAACATAACCATTTTTGAGTTCCTAACACTAGTGCTAAAAGTGTTCGTCACCATTTCCAACGCTATTCACACTTGAGGGAAAAGGATTACAAAACAACTGACCTCAGTGAGGCTTCCAGGAAAAGGACCTGCTCCAGTGAGACTCTCCATCTCGTTAAACGCCTCAAGGAGCTCTTTCTGCTTCCTATAATATCGCGCAACCTTATTCCCTTTTCCTGAAATCAAGAAACAGTGGAGAGTAAGTCGATCAAAGAGTGATATACGAAAATGAGTTGCATTCTTCCAATTTTTTTTCTTCTCTTGTGGGTCTGTTTTTGGTTCTTGCAAAGCGAGAGGAAGAACAGTTTCCAAGAAAGGAGATCAACTTTATGAAACGTAATGGTAGTCGATGATGACAAGAGAAGGCTTACTTGAACAGCGAAGAAGGTCTGGGAAAGGCAGCGTGCGGTGAGGACTATTATCCGGGGTCTTGTTCAGACGGAAGTCCCCGACATGGAGTTTCCACGATGTCTGATTCGAAGACTGGCCCTTCTGGACTACTGGCGACAGCAGAGGCTCCTTTCTGCAACATTCAGGCGTTGGACTACCAATAACTTCACTCTCGTTTTCCATCACGTACTCTCTCACTCTCTTCTGTGTAAAGACTACTTAAAGGAAACAATGCTTTTCAACGTTATGTTATATTGCGAACCATAACTAATCTACACGAAGCTTCGTTCCATTTCTTCTCTGTTGTCTTCTATCGTTTGTCTGCTGAAAGGAAATTACATAAAATTACTGTTAGAAAAGTCAAGATTTGCTATGTCAGCAGACAGTCGAACAAGACAAACCCAGGATATATAACAACGATCGTGGATGTGGCCCACAGGTTTCCTCCATTGAACATGTTACCTATTTGTAGAAATCGTAGTTTTGAGTAGTATTGCTACGTGGTGACGTAGGATTTACTTCAAGCGGAGGTAGTTGACTAAGCTTTCTTACATTTATTCTTTGTTTATTCTTTCTTATTTTGGATTTGGTAAATTGTTAAAAATAGATGTTGTCTTACGTTGAACGCAAAAGAATGAGTCATTAATCTTATAAATAATGAGATTTTTTTCATATAATACTTTAAGATTTTGGAATCAACCTTTATACTCTAATATAATATCAACACTAGAGATGGATTTCATTTTGTAATCCCTTACGTCTCAAAGTTGAGTTTCTGTCCATGTACAATGTTTATATTAACATAAACGTGAGAAAAAGTGTTAAAAGTAAGTGTTATTCTATATTAAAAATAAGAAGATGAGCCTTTGATTTTATGAATAAAGATATTTTCTTACATAATATCTTAATGTATTGAAAAAGGTACTCACACTCCAATACCAACAAAAAATCCACTGATTTCTCCAATTCTATGCCTCTATTTTTCTTTTTCTTTTTTAAGGTTTTCCACTGTTTGATTCGCCGTTATAAGTAGTATGTGATTGAGTAGAACCCAATTCTTTATAGCCGTTTCCTTGATTGATCATGACCGTACTCATTGACTAAACCTTATTGGAAGCTTCATAGTATTAGGTGAACCACTTGTGCGGGACCACACGACGTGTATAAACGTTCAGCATACCAAAACCACGAAGATATATGAAAAAGAACAAACAAAGAAATCTTCCACTTCGGGAAAAGCAAGGACTAAAGTGAGATGCAGCTATCATACAGTACCCCAATCTTATCCCATTACGTCTCTGTAGTCGACAAGGGCAAGTTAGCCGCCCAAGAAAGATTAAGATATAGGACTGGCGTGAGCAATCACGCTTGCTCAAACATGTTTAACGCACTCGTTGCTGTTGTCTCTTGCACTTCGGCAAAAGTAGGGATTCAGTGACAAGCAGCTATCATACAGTACCTCGCTCTTATCTCCTGACGTCGCTGTAGTGGACAAAGGCAAGTCGGCTACTCAAGAAAGATTAAGTTATTGAAGAACTGGCGTGAGCAACCACGCTAGATCAAATATGTTTAACGCGCTTGTCACCGATGTCATTTGGTGGAGGATATTCAAACGTTGTGAAGATCAACGTGTACGTGGCACGGGAGGCATCTGAGGGAGGCGTGAAGAAGACCAATTCCTGAACCTTGCAAGATGATTGTTTAAGGCAGTCCTTTTGTGAGAGGCTGTCTCTCCATGTCCAATTACTCCGTCTTGTCATCTTCTTCATTGGCTTGTAAAGAAAAAGGGATATTGGTTGGAAGAAAGAAGCCGTGCCCAGATATCCAAGTTGTAAAAAAGCTACCCAAGGCTCTTGACAATGAGAATTGGTTGGATACTACATGACAATAGCTAGCAGATATTGTTTAGGTCCTTCTATCATGCCTTATGTTTTGCTGAAGAACTTAGTTGGAAGATAGATTTCTGCCGAGAAACTATGGGCAGAAGAAGAACAGAGGTGGCCGGGAACATTGTGCAAAAATTTAAGCAAGACAAAGAGTTAAAAATTTTGAATCCATTACCCACAATTACAATAAATCAATATGTTACCAAGCTGCTTGTATTGTTGTTGTTTGGTGATTGTGGCGTTTTGTATGTTGCTGTGTGTTTTTTGTGTTGTCCTAACTGTGGGCTATGTGTATTGTAAGGAATGTGGGCTGTATATATTGTCACTGTAGTGTTAGGCTGAAGACCCGGTTGTGTTGTCGTTGTACCTAAAATTCAGGAACTGCTCTGTATATTCGACTATTCTGGAATTTCCGATAATCCGAGACGGGTTAGGATTCCCTTTGAGCCCCAAGTTTGTTCTTCCTTGGAGGACTTCATCATTCGAGGTCCATATTACCTGGTCACGAGCCGCTGCGAGCCAGAATACAATATCTATCATAATGTACCCCAAAACTAAACGTTATTGTTGTAAATTTTGTGTGGGCCTATAGAACTATCATGATTTCGTTACCAACATCTTAAAATAAGCGATACATACAAAACTTGGATAAAACAAAAGTACCCCTTTTTAGGATTGAATAATAGGGCGACTATTACAGTCGTAGTTTGATGAAATGCACATACTCGGCCATAACCACTACTCCTTATGAAAAACTCGAGAAACCAATAAGCCAACGCTTCATTTCTAGAAATAAATACCAAACCAATAGCACAGCTAAAAGGGCCTCAAAAAGTCTGGCTAGACCTCTTGCAAGATGGAATCTTAACCAGTTTAGTATACCCATGACCATTGCTGCATTTTGTACTCATATTCAAGGCTCCTCTTCACTCTTATAGAGAACCATTGGTTGGTGCTCTGGCTTATGAGTTGTATCACAATCCACATGGACAAATGCTCGCTCAACTTCAGGGAGTCGCTCAAGCTTATCTTGGAGAGTCTCTCCTATATTATCTATCATAATGTACCCCAAAACTAAACGTTATTGTTGTAAATTTTGTGTGGGCCTATAGAACTATCATGATTTCGTTACCAACATCTTAAAATAAGCGATACATACAAAACTTGGATAAAACAAAAGTACCCCTTTTTAGGATTGAATAATAGGGCGACTATTACAGTCGTAGTTTGATGCAATGCACATACTCGGCCATAACCACTACTCCTTATGAAAAACTCGAGAAACCAATAAGCCAACGCTTCATTTCTAGAAATAAATACCAAACCAATAGCACAGCTAAAAGGGCCTCAAAAAGTCTGGCTAGACCTCTTGCAAGATGGAATCTTAACCAGTTTAGTATACCCATGACCATTGCTGCATTTTGTACTCATATTCAAGGCTCCTCTTCACTCTTATAGAGAACCATTGGTTGGTGCTCTGGCTTATGAGTTGTATCACAATCCACATGGACAAATGCTCGCTCAACTTCAGGGAGTCGCTCAAGCTTATCTTGGAGAGTCTCTCCTATATTATGTGCTTGATCCAGGGACATATGCTCAGGTAACACTATGTGCACCTCAACAAAGTAGTTGCTCCCAGATGTGTATGCACGAACTGCTTCAATGTGCTTGATCTCCTTGTCGTGGTTCCAAATAAGATATATTAGCTTCGCTAAATACTGCGGCGGCGCTGTCCTCCCAATCAATGACCAAACATTTTCCATGACAGTCTTTGCCCAATTGCCCATTGTATATAAAGAAATCTGCATCATGGTATTGTAAATCGTTTTTGTTGAATAGGGACGGGATAAAATAAACAAACTATGTCTAAGGACTTACAAGAATAGCTCCAGTAGGATCGAGCCACCAGTAGAATTTGATTGCCAAAACTGCTGTTGCTAAACCGATTGAGTTGGTAACCACGTCAAAGAAATGGTCTTGAGCATATGCCTTGACAATTTCATTTTTGAATCTTCGACAGTACACCATTAGCACAAATTTTATTGCTGTAACTGAGACCATAATCCCGATCATCCATCTTTCCTTTATGGGATCCCTTTCGGGCTGAACCTGCATGAATTTAATGGTGGCTAAAAGTTGACAAAAGTATATGTTTTATATGCAAAATTAATGGATCTAAAAACTGAACCAGATGATGTTTTTGGCGTATGAGTCTATTTTATCCAAACTTTATTGAACACTCCTACTAGTCCAGTCACATTCAATGCTCTTTCACCCAACCAATAATGCTGAAGTCCAACATCCTTTTGAATTATTTGGTACCATTTGAGTTTTTTATAGTATTAGAGATGACCTGAGATGGGAACAAAGATGGTGCATAAGATTTATCCAGATTTGAGTTATTTTACAGATATTATATTAGAACAAAACTAGACTCCTGAGGTCTAAACCTAACCCCATCTCAAATAAACAAAAAAAAGAAAAAGTTAAAATTTGCACCTAAATGATCTGTAGCCCAATCCCAAACAGATCACATTATGATGAGACAGGAGCCCTCTTAAACAAGTGAGATTGGTGTTGTTTGCATCAGACCTTGAGAAATTGCAGACTTGTATTTACTGGGACTTACCTTTGAAATAATTTCTCGACCAGATTCGAACAATATTTGTAATCCAAGAGTTGCCATGACCGATGCAAAAACAACAATACCCTGCAAAATTTTACATTCTATCATTTGAAGAATATGGTAAAGCTCTTATTCCTATGTTATAGAGTATGATGACATACTCTCTTTTGTTCATCCTGTTAATCTAAAGGTATTGGATCAGAACATTTAACAGCCAGCTCAAAAACACCATTAAATTCAAGTATATATAACCCTTGGCATTTGCTCAAGAGATAGACCCTCATCTTTAAAAGAAAGGAGATACATTTATTTGTAAAGGTCCATTATTGTTTAGTTTTGTCAACTGGGAAAACCAAAGTTCAACTTAAATGCTCTTATTTTTCTTACCACAGGTTGCATTCGGTTCTTTCCAACAGGGTACAGAAATTGATTCGGTTTTCTCATTGCATGATCAGTAAACCATAGGATAAAACCTGATAAAAGGTCCAAAAGGGAGTCTAAGGTGGAAGCTATCACTGCCAGTGATCGACTCTGAACTGAAGCATAAACTTTTGCCACGAAGATCACCATGTTAGCTATGTTAGATACCCATATGGCGACCTTCTCGCTCCTTGCAAGTTGCTTCATTTCCTCCTGAAACAAAAGTTTATGCACATATGACAACGTGAAAAGAGTAAAGACAAGTACAGTTTGAAACCTTGCAACGACCACTAAAACCTACTTTGGAAAAGCAAAGAAAGAAACAACCATTCAACGTCAAGAAGTCACCATATATCTTTTATTTGCATAAAAGTCATTGGATATGACTCGGTTAAGCATTGAGCTATAAGTGCAAAAGGAGATACAGTTGGGCTTCAATCATTAACTTAAGAAGAAACCAAATTTGTGATGGCTGCTCCCTTCCTTTGATTTATATCGTTTATAAAGCAAAAAATAGAATATAAATTGGCAGCAGCAGACAATTACAAAGACATCCCCCGCAAACATTATGAACTGCTATAAAAAGTGTTTTAGTTACTGCAAATAAATTGACCAGTTAAGTTGACTGGGTAGGCTAAACAACAAACCTCTGTCAAACTTCCAGGCAACCGGCCAAGCTCGGTAAGTGTATCTACTTCATTGAATGCCTTGAGCATGTTTTCCTGCCTCTTGTAATATGCTGCAATTTTTCTTCGTGTACCTAACACAATATTTTTGTCGTAATTTGACTAAAACTAAACAGATTATATGAAACTATGAAGAAAAGAAGGAGAGGTGCTAACTTAATGTTTTCAGAAAACGCCCAAAACCAAAATCAGTGTTTATGTCTTTCTCTGGCAACTGAAAATCATCCATGTTGAGCTGCCATGATGGCTCCCTTGTTGCAGCGACTTCCTGCCCTGCTGCGGCTGGTGAAAGAAGCTCAACTCGGTAGTCCGAGGAATCAGTGCGAAGATTGGTCGCCATTTTAGCTACACTAAGAGGAAGGAAGAACTCTCACTCCTTAAATAGAAATCAAATCACTAAATAAGTCCTTAGATATTAAATATTATCTCGCCCGTCAGAAATTAATATAAATGTATAATCAATAAGGACAGCATGGTGAATGCCAGTTTCATGCTGCTGTTCAACCCACTCCTTCTGCCACCTGAGAGGTGACTTTTTCTATTCAATTTTGGTTTTGCGAAGTGTGGAAGGAACCTCTGTAGAGGAATCATGCTGTTCATATTGAACCAAGACAGCAAATTACAGCTACTTCTTTCATGGTGATTAGATATAAATGATAAAGACCTTTTCTTTTTCTGGGACTCAATGATGCTTTAAGTATAGGGCAGAGACATCCGCGTCTCCCGCAGAAAGTCCCAACTTATACAGTAAAGCTTAAGCGACACAGCATCCGCAGCGTTTACGGCCGCAAGCACTGATGCGTGCAGCCAGACTCGTTTTGCGTTGTAACTGGTCAAAGACGACAATGAAGAGCTTAAAAAAAAAACATGGTTAAGAGTGATGGTGGGTGGTAGATGTATTTGAATGGTAGAATTCTGATAAACGATCATACAAGTCAATTGTGAGCAAAATCAATTTAAGAACTTAGTTTGTGTCACCATTCCACGTTTTCAATAATTTAATGGAAACATGTTTTTGTAGAAACATAGCAAAGAATTTAAAGGAAATGATAGTGGGTTTGTTCCATTAGGTTTTATTTTAAGTAGCCTGAAGTTTACAATTTTGTCACATCCTTTATTTTCAATGACAAAAATACTCTCTGTATTAACAAACATGAGTATAAATAAAAGTTCTGATATTTGACATAAATGTTTTGATCATTGCTCTTTGAAATTTTACTTTACACAAGGAAAGGTCATGTCTTGTCCATATTTATTTTGTTGACATGTTTCTCCTTTAGTAAAACAAATATAAGTTACTTTCCTTCCAATGATACAACCAATACATGTTTGTTTGACTTAGTTTACATAGATGTTTGGGATCCCCAACCCTAACCCATGACGGAGTGTGTGTGTGTGTGTGTGTGTGTGTGTGTGTGTTTTAAACTATTGTCAATGATTTTTTACTTGGACTTTTCTGCTTTATTCTAAAATTCAAATTTCTTTAAAAGTTCAACATTTTGTTGATATGATAAGCACTCAATTTTGAACTCTTGTGATGTGTATTCACATTATAGTGATACTAAATTTTTTACATCTAAAGTCACTTCTTATCTATTTAGAGAAGAAACAATCAATGAGAGTTTTGTATTCACAATTTAAAGTAGAATGAGGTTGTTATACATAATCATTGATGTAGCTTGAGCTTTGATGGTTTAAGGCTTATAAGCCACCTATTTTTAGGCAAATATGTTCTCACTAACATCTATCTTATAAACTAATTACCCACTCCATCTCTTGAAGATTACAATCCTTATAAGTTACTTTTTGGTCAACCATCTATCCCTAGATTACCTATGAGTCTTTGGTTATTATTAATGGGATCCTACTACATTGGGACCACATGCAAATTTATCTAACAACCCATTACATTATCTTCACAGGCTACCATTCATTTTAGAAAGGATATCACCTCTTTGATCCTACTATCAAAAAATTCTTTATAAGTTATGATATTATCTTTTGTAAAGGTGAGTTTCCATTCTCCAAAGAGCCTTTGCCTATACGCCTAGTCAATGAGCCTATTCCATTTGCTCTAGTCATACTACCTAATGATGCATACTTGCCTACACCCACCATTATGCCTAAAAGCATCATCCCTTATATAAATACATCTCATGATGACTCGCTACCCCAACCAAACTAATTATTCATACACCTAGCCCACTACCTCCTTGCTGCTCTAACCTCTGAACTTGTCCCTTAAGCTAAATCTCTTACTATCTATGTCCTACTTTTCCCTCAATCTCCTTCACTACGTTTTACCACCATCACTCTATAGCCATCACTTTACCTCTGCCATTTATGAGTCATTTACCTATCCGTTGAATGATGATTAAATTGGTGCCTTGGATATATAGCTTATTATCCTTAAGGCTAATCATATATAAGATGTAGTTCATATGCTTCCTAGATAACACCATGTTAATTATAAATGGATTTACAAAGTTTAATATCAAGTTGATAATGTTGTTGAGAGATACAAGACTAGACTCATTTTCAAAAGATACAATCATCATGAAAGTATTGACTATTTAAGATAATTTCTCCCTTACTGCCATAAATGTTACTGCGTGTTTGGTCATTGTTATTATTGCCATTTGAAATTGGCCTTTCTTTCAAATAAATATCTAGAATACTTTCCTTCATGATGATCATTAAAAAGAGGATTTATGGAGCTTTCCTTAGATTTTGAAATCATATGGAGAATCTAATCTATTGGTTGTGGAAATCCTTCTACAAGTTAAAGCAAACATCCAACCTATGCAATGCAAAGTTTACAGAGACTTTCACTATACATGGTTTTCATTTATTTAGACATCACTACTTTAACAAAGACACGAGTTAATTTGTAACCTTAACCATTTTGTTAATATCTTTTAATTAGAAGAAGTAGTGAGACTACTATTTCAAATTTGAAACGTAATCTCCAATACACCTTTTTCGTGAAGGACTTAAGACAATCCTAGTTTTTTCCTTGGCATTAAAATTGTTCACTCCCCATGGGGAATTCACCTAAGTAAATGTGAGTATGCTTTAGACCTCATATTGAAGACAAGCCTATTAGGTTCTAAGCCACCTTGATCCATATGGAGTAGAATAAGAAATTGGCATCTATTGAGAATGATGCTAGCTCAAAAACAATATGACGTACTACTTAAAGATATTTTAATGTATTAGAAGTTAGTTGGAAAATTGGTTTTACCTCTATCTAATGAAGCCAAACATGAGCTTTTTAGTACAACTTCTTAGTTAATTCATTCATGCACTTAAAAAGTCTCACATGAATGTAGTTATGAAGGTACTTTAAGAATTTCCTTAGTCTTGTCCTCATATTTCTAGTTCCTTCCAAGTTTGAGTTAACAACATTTTATGATTCTAACTAGGGAACTTGTACCACACTACGAATATCTACTATAGGTTACTCCATAAAGCTTCGAAAATCCTCAATATCCTTAAACACCAAGAAGTAGCTCACAATATCATTGTCCTTGACAAAAGCAAAATATTGGGTGATGGTGAATATCACATGGGAGATATTTTGGATTTTAGTATTGTTCAAAGGCATTAACATCAATATCAAACAAAACATTCTTTTACTTTTTGATACCAAGTAGCAAGCAAGAGAGTCACAAATCCTATATGTTATGAACTGAGGAAATGCATCAAGATTGACTAATATTTGATAAGAGAAAAATACAATAGAGGATTATCTAGATAATGATTGATAGTAACAATTAAGTTGTATATTAATTCACTATCAATTTATAGATAGTAACTTTTATACCTTTTTAGAAAAGTATTTTTTATTTATTGGGGAAATTATTGATCAATTCTTCTTTCTCCCCCATCAAACTTCTTATTATTTTGTGTATGGTCAATTTGTTTAAAATTATCAATTTCTAGGCTTTTTTTTTTTTTTTTTTTTAGTACACATACACCCAACTCACACACTCAAATATCCAACTTAAGACTAATAACTTTCAAACTCTCTTAACTTACCACTAATCTAACAAATGATCAATACTTTACTCTTTAGTATTAACAATCCTATGTGGAAAACACTATACCTACTTTCTTTTTAAGTTGTTGGTTTCATAGCATTCAAGATTTATATCATTTTTGTTACTTTTTGGTGAAATGATAATTACTTATAAATAAATTAAGGAATAGAAATTAGTGACTTTATTTGAAAACTTCTCTATTCACAAAAGCAACTTATGACAAAGTAAATGTGAATAAAAGAAAAATGTTCCAAGGATAAAAAGTGCTTGCTCATGAATTATTTTCCTTTGATGAGTTTCTCATTTGAATTTGGAGAATGAAGGTGGAAGACTCTCTTCTCCTTCAAATATAAAATGGAAGTTAGCCCTTCCGACCTCGGCTAAGGGACGGGCATATTGGTAAACTCATCCCTACCACGGAGTTGTGCTCGAAACCATTTTGCTGTCGGGCTTTCACTGGGGTCCTACTGAGCTAGAAAAACACAGCCGGAGAACAAAAAGCACAAAACCGCAGCACTTATCTGTGGAGAGAGACCCAATTTTTCTCTCTCTACTTCTTTATTGTACGGGAAAAGCCTCGATCGTCGTCTCATCAAGAACTGAGGTCGAGTCCACGACGCCTTAAAAATGGTCAGTTCTTCATTTCATTTTATAGTTTGTTTTAGTTCATGATTTCGAGTAGTTACTCGGAGTTTTTGAGGATTTGGGTTTTATGTGATTCTTGCTTATTTTTCTTATCCTTTTCTTTTCTAAAATTTTCAATTGAAACGTTTTCTGCTTCTGTGAATTCTCTTAGTTTTTTGCCCTACTTTGTTATTCAAGTTTTTTGGTTTAATTGCACTGCGGAAGCCTCTGCTTGGTTTCTGAGATTGCTGAGGGGCAAGAAATGGAAGAAAACTCAGGGTTGATGAAACCTACCCCGGTTGTGTCATGTAATTCTGTGGCTAAATTGGGTCTTTTGACAAACTACAGAAAGCAAAAAAATTGTAAAAATTAATTGTATTTGTCTTTTGAATTTTATTCTCACCCAAAAACTAATGGCTGAATACTAATGCATAACGTGTGACGTTAGGGCAAAATAGGTTATACTCAATAAAATTTTAACTCGTACTTGGATTTATCATAAAGAGAGAATAGACCAAGTTGGATAAGGAGTTATCATAAAGAGAATAGAAAATTATCGGGGCATATTTGTGATAGTGCAATGCAGAAGACTGTGCTAGCAGTAATTATGGAAGTGCAAGAGTGTTTCTCGACAAATTAGGTACATGTTGAATTGCATGAGTATATTGTGTAGAAGAATTTGTTTCAAGTATCTTACATTCTGTCATGCCCATCAATGAGAAATATCACAGTTCAGAAAGTCACAAATCAATTCAGAGTTTATCAGTACAACAATGAAGAATTTGAGGAGTTAGCGAAGTGTGAGATATGTGGTGCGTTTGAGTAGGTACTGGGAAGAGTGGATAAAATTTTGGATCTTAGACAGCATTATATCATGACTTGTTGCAGCAATGAGAAAATATTTCACTGATTTCATCAATACATAAACCTATAGAATTGGCATTTCCGCACAAATGATTTATTAAAGCTACTTTACAACTAGTAGATCTTTTCGGAGGTAATTTAGCAATACCAGGCATGTACCTCTACATGTTTATTGCAGCAAGCGTTTGCCCATGGTTGGTCTGTACTGATGTTTAAGTGTGTCTATTTGCTTCTGCTTTTATATGTTAGTGGAAGGAAGATTCTATGTGTTGGTGTAATATTTTGAGCTTCTGTGAATAATCCTCAAAGATATTGACAATTTAAATATGATGGGATGCAATACTGAGTAAAAAAAAAAAACTATTTAATTGAAACATTTGCTAAGGCACATAGATGTATGCATAGTCATTATAGTCTCATACTGCCTTAAATTTCGTTTACCTTCAGTTTCATAGCCAATGAAGTTGGTATGCACTACGTATGCACAGCATTTTTGCATGTATTATTGTTATAATATGTATGCATGATATCTGTTTTTCTTCTTTTTTCACAGCACAAATTGGGTAGAGGCCACCGTGACAAACTCCAGCAGTTTATGACAATCACTGGTGCAAGGTAAGCTCATAATAATTTGCAATATACCTGCTGCAAGATTTTCTATTTCCTTGCATAACCAATAATTAGTTGGGTGAAACTAGGTACCCTTTTGGAGTACTAAATCACATTTCACTTATTGAAATTCAGAAAGAAAAATTGAATTGAATGTTGATTTACTGCTTGCTAAACTGAAAATTTGCTGGGAGAAGAGTAAATAGAAAGATGAGCAGTTGTGGTGTAATGAACTTCGGAAGATCTTTAATTTTGTAGCTTCTTAAAAAAAGGCCTTCTTGTCTATTTTTTCTTTGAATCATGATTTCTTTTGTATTCTTTCTCTATTTAATCTTCCAATTTGGACTAGATCTTTTATATATCATGAAATTGGAATAAATTTCTGTCCATCATAGTGAATTTTTCTCTAGTGAGGGGAGCTGCTGTAAGGGGAGCTCCTCAGGTTCTAAGACCTGACCAACCAACAGCCTGATCAGATATGGATTGAAGTCAGTAACTTGTTTTGTTGGTCAGAAAGTTCAATACTAGAGTGCAGTACGGTGCAGTTCAGGCCTTCTGCTCAAAGAGGAAGCCCCAGGGGAATGATAACCTAATGCTGAACAATTAAAATTGACTAAAGAAGTTAAATGGAAGAATCTCATCTCAAGACTAGATCGAATAAAGGTAGACAAGTTGGTCAACTTGCTAATTGGCCTGATCAAGTACGGCCCGTCAGTTTGATCTCTTTCTGTTGATAAATCACTCATCACTTTCTTTCAGAAAATCTATGTACTTATTGGAGTGACAGACGTCTTTTCTGAAAGAAGCACTGAGAAACAGTATGGAAATAACTCATACCAGTAGGCCCCAACAGAGTGGTCAACTTAGACTGAAAACTTAGAGTTGACTGAACAAGTTAAAAGGGTATAGTCTTACCCTTTGAGTAGGATGAACAAAGGTAAACAAGTTAGTCGACGTGATAATAGGCTGGACCAAGAAAGGCCTATCATTTAGATCTCTTTTTATTGATAAATCACTCATTGTTTTCTGTCAGATAATCAATATACTTATTGGAGTGACTAAAGTACTTGAAAGAAACACAAGGAATTGGTAAGCAAATAACTTGTACTGATGAACCCAAACAAAATGGTTTGCTAAAAGTGAAAAAGTAAAGTAGACTGAAAAAACTAAAGGGGAAGATATCCTAAGAGGAGGTCAAATTAAGGTAAATGAGTTGTTTGACTTGTTAATTGGCTTGATCCAATAGAGCTTGTTGGTATAACCTCTTTTCGTTGGTAATTCACTCAATGTCAGCTATCAAATAATCTATATATTACTGGAGATACCGAAGTGCTTCTTGAAGCAAGTACCAGGAAACAGCGAGGCAGTAACTTGTATGGGGGGACGGGTAGGAGACTCACCAATGAACCCTTATGAGAGCAAGCAGCCTGAGTTTCAATCTAGGATACAGGTCCCTATTTATTGACCCTGAAGTTCTGGCATACAACAATTATGAATCTGAGTAGGTAATGGAATTGTATCTCAATCAGAATATAAAGCATGAGAGCTCATTTGCTAGATATTGGAATAGGCCACCTATCTTAGCCACCTTCTTGCCAGTTGATTTTGATGATCTGTTGCTACCTGTCAAGCTACATTAAGAGTATTTGGAATGCATATTTTAGCATTTCCACTGATCAACATGGGAATTATAATATACATTGAGAAATTTCCTTGAACTTTGCCCAGTTGGGTTGTTTGGTAGTAGTAAACCTATGAGAAAAGATTCTGAAGGTCGCATTCTGAAATTATCTCTAGTTTTAACATGATCCCTACATTCCACTCAAATGCTGATTTTTTACTCTGACTTGACATTGTGAATATCACCCTCTATGATAGGCTTTTATGATCCTCATACTCCCCCTATACCTCTCTCTACTCCCTCCCTTGTTGGTCCTGCGGTGCTCACAAATGTTTCTCATGTCTAGGGCTTTTGGACTACTGAAAACTTACTTGTAACTCCCTCTTTTTAGGAACCTTTTGATTTCTGCTTTGTCAATTTTATCGGATGACCAATGAAAGGTTTGATTTCTAACGCTATTGACTTCTTAACTAGAGATTTCATGTGCATCTGTAGAGCTTAGCTATCAGTAATTTGTTCAGGATTTACTCCATAACTTTAAGTTATATTCTTAATTTTTATTATTTATTTTTGTTTGACAACTTATGTCTTTGGATAGAAATTCACATGAATGGCAATGAGCCTGCCACTTAGTGAGCTACTTTTGTATTTGAATGAAAACGATATTTGAATGGACAAGCCTGATTAGGAAAAACATACAGACATGGCAAGAGATAGTTTTTTTTCCGCAAACTCTGTGGGATGGTTGACTTTTGGAAGCTTCTAGTAGCATTATTCTTTGATATAATTGTTTGAGTTTGTTAGTATTAATTGACTGTTATTTTTTCCCCTCATCTCCAAAGTACAGTGTAAAGTGAAAGAGAACCTTGGTCAGTTTTTACCAGGTGTATTTGTGTATCCTTATATTAACTTTGTCAATGCTTTTATATTATTGCGTCATACTGGACTGGAACTTAAGTGTTCTATACAAATGCTTTGTTGGAGATCATGGGGTAGAGTGAGTGTGCATGGAGTGAGTGCATATGTGTTACTGTTGTGTGTGTGAGAGAGAGAGGATCTTGTTTTTGTGTGTTTCTTGAACTCAAGTTTTACTTGTAGAAATTTCTTACATTTGAATCTAATTGCAGTGAAAAGGTTGCCCTTCAGACTCTAAAAGCCAGTGATTGGCATCTTGAGGCAGCATTTGATGTATTCTACAGCCAACCCCAGGTCAAAGCCTTCACTGACTCTCGACATTTGGAGGAGCTCTTCATTAGATATAAAGGCAAGCTTTAGTTATACACTTGCTTCTGCTTCCCCTCTAGCCCCTCATTAAATATCTCTTTTTTGGTTATGTTCATTCTGATAAGTGTTAGACAAGTTTATTTTGTGATATCCTTGTAGTTGAGGAATGCATGTATGCTATTACAGTATGAATAGGAGACCTTAGTGGGGAGACTATGCTTTTGCCCCCACAAATCTCTTTAGTATTTAACATGATAGTGAGCAAGAGCTTCTTGGTCGTTTGATATGCAAAATTTGATGTATTGGTTTTCAGTGGCAACGGGTCAATGTAATGTTGGTTTTCATGCTGGACAGCATTGGGCACCAGAGATGACTATTCTAAAATTGTTTTGCAGATCCATATAGCGACATGATACTGGTCGATGGTATTACCCTACTTTGTAATGATCTTCAGGTAGCTTTTCTAAACTCCAGTTAGCCAATACTGCTTGATGGCTATGTACTTTCAAATATTACTTTTGAGTTCTTATCTGCTCCTTGCACCTTATGGGTCATCTTTTTCTTCTTCTTTTTTCCTGGTTTTTCTACCTCTCTTTTGTTAAATTAGAATCAGGCTATATAAGTTTATTTTGACTGTTTTGCTGATTTTTTTTTTTTTTTTGGCAGGTCGATCCACAAGATATTGTAATGGTATGTATAAGAGTTTGAAGTTATTGCTTTTCAAGGTTCACCAACCTAAATATATGTTGGTTGTTATGGATAAATTATCTTTATTGACAGATTTACATTTTCGTTCCATAAAAAGTCTTGACTCTCTAGTAGGGAAAACATTACTACCGCAAATTCAGCAGTTGTAGGAATTTTGGAAATCTTGCAAGTTCTGAAAGTTTATAATATGATTCTCTTCAACAACCCCCTTTCTTTGTTCCCTCTTTCCCAATAAAAGGCAACAAAAGAAAAGGCTAGTGTATGGCTGTTCCACATAGAGGAAAATGTCGTGAGTGAAATCTAGATAACTTAAATTATTTTCAAGCTGTTTCCTTCATTTCTTTGTCATTTGACATGTTGCTTCATCTCTTTTCGTTTTTCTGTTTTTTATTAGTTGGATTATTCAAGGAAGTTGGTTATGTTCGATTTTAATACTGTAAAGTTTTAGATCAGTTTCATTGCTCTTATTTACTGTTAGATGCTGTCTTTATGAGATAAGATTTGGCAAGATTATAGTTTATGTGAAAAGATGAGTATGGTTATGGTTTGTTGCACTCTAAATACTTTAGTGTATAAAGGGGGAAGGTTACAACAAAGATAACAAATCCTTTTCCCTTTTATTAAAATAATACCTTTCTGGATATCTTCAAAGGTTGTATACTGATGAAATATCTGAAGGAATTAGACTATAACAAGAACCTTATTGTGTATGAAACTAACCAACAAAGATACATTTGGTAGCATAAGTACCGAGCTTATCCAAATCTGGACCAAGGTTGTGAAAATAACTGATACATCCAAGATTTTGGATAGTAAGGAAAATAGAGGACATCTAGAAAATAATATCGAGTGAGGAGATGCTTCATCTGGGATAAACGAAGACATTTACTGGTATTATATCATACAGGTAGAACCATATTATTCCAAAAACATTTTGAACTGAGCATGCTAAAAAGGAAAGATCTAGCAATCTTCAACCAGTAGCTTTCCTTACACTCAACTGTACTATTTTACTGTCGAGTGCAAACATAAGATGATGGATAAACAATACTTCTAAAGCAAAGATAGAACATGAAGCAAAATTTGTTCTTGAAATTGAGATTTCACTGTTGAAATTTAGTAATCTTTCCAATTGACAATAAATGAAATGCAAACCTAGATTACATAGAAGAGATGGTTCTTCAAGTTTCGGACCAAGATGTGTGGTTTGCAAGTCCTTAACTTCAGTTGGGTTGTCATTGGCAAGTTTAATATTTTGGGATGAGTAACTAGATCAAAATCTGATGAGACTATTTGATTAGTCAGCTATATGCTTTGTTGTGTCAAAATTGATGTTCGGGGAGTTGTGGGTGGAGGATGGGCAGTACTTGCTTAGGATAGAGTAATCATAGTTGAAGTAATGGCACATGTAATCTTGGTGTAGCAACTCGTTCAAAATCAAGAGCATGGCCAGGGTCGAAGATGATTCAGATGATGAGGAGAAGTGCTCTTATGATCAAAACTGATGGACCGAACAAAGGTTTCCCTTGTCAAACCAACCAATTATTCACTTAGTTTCCTGGCAGATCCCAGCTGTTATTCACTTAGTGAATATTATATATAAAATGAGTACAGACAGAAGATTTACAGCCTCCACTAGAAATATAGAATCCAAACCACTATGATAGCCATCATCAGCCTTATCCCCCAGTTCGGGTGATCAGAACTCACTACCATGTGATATTATATCAACCATGACAGTTGTCAAGAAGAGGAATGATAAACAAACAATAGCAAGTAACCTGAAAAACCTACGAAAAGACCATGAACAAGACGAACCAGCAATTGCCTAGCTAATATCAAGACTAAGTTATGTGGAAAAGAAGTTCAACATCTTCTTTGACCCTCTAAGTACTTTATTACACGTAAGAGAAAGATTATTGGAAAAACAACATTACCTATTTCCATTTTATTGTGATAATATTGTTTCTAAGATTTCATACTTCATTAAATGAAAGAAAGAGATTGTGCTTCTTGCTACACTTCTAAAATTGAGTCTGTTGTATTTAAATATGTAGTTCTGATTTCTGCCTGTACTTTGGGTTTGTCATAATGAACCACTATGAACATGTGATTATGAGTACAGACTTGCCTATATTTATAACAGGGCTTGCTGCTGTCATTGCAGTTAGTTGTTTCATGGCACATGAAGGCTGCTACCATGTGTGAATTTTCAAAGCAGGAGTTTATGGGTGGACTACAAGCTCTAGGGTAAGTGTATGCGCCCTTTTGTTTGGGTTAATTATTTTAAAGTTCATACAATATTAATTGGGAATTTGGAACTAACATGGCCACAACCTGATGATGGCTATATATTCTGATGGCAGGATAGATTCTTTAGAGAAATTCCGTGAGAGGATACCATTTATGCGTGCTGAGCTGAAGGATGAACGTATGTTTGATGGTTTGATTTTTTTGGTATTTAGCTAGAATTTATATCTTAATATTATCTTCCATGTTGTTTGAGGAGGGGGGTATTCCTAAATGTGATAATTTTCTGCATGAAGTCTAGGATATTGGTTTGATTGGTATACAATGACTCAGAAATACGACTTAGATTGAAATGACCCTTGCTTCTTGTAATTGTCCAGAAAAGTTTCGTGAGATATATAACTTTGCGTTTGGCTGGGCAAAAGAAAAGGTACGCTTTCCATCCAGGTCTTGGATTCCTAAGTTTTCTCATTGACAATCATCTCTAATGCTAAAAACGAGAATCTTTTTAAAGTTCCAGTTTTTCTTCACAGCTTTTGTAGTGGTACAAGTTAAATCCAGGATAAGAGTGTGCCATCCTTTTTCAAGTTTATCAATTGGCAGTTTTCCTCGAGTATCTCTAGGGCATATGGGGATTATTTCCCTTTGTGTATTTCAGGGCCAGAAATCTTTAGCATTGGATACAGCTATTGGAATGTGGCAATTGCTGTTTGCGGAAAAGCAGTGGCCATTAGTTGATCACTGGTGCCAGTTCTTACAGGTGGCTTATAATTCTTATTTGTTATCTACTTTATGGAGTTTTTTTATCATTTTTATGAGAATGGGCATTGAATTCTTTGTGACTTATACTGAAAAGAACCATTTTTCTGGCAATGTCTAGTAGGAATTAGGCCTGTTAAGTCAAGCTGCTATAGGAAACGAGAAGATCATATTAAGTGCATATTTAATTCGGCAAAGATAACTAGACATCCTTCTGGATATATCTTCATGTTTCTATGAATTCATAAATGGATTGGTGTTCATATGGTCTGTAGACATCCGAGTTCAATTGTTGCATGGCACCCCTCCACCTCTCTCTCTCTCTTGTATATATGATTCACATATTTGCATACACATGTATGTGCACTCTAGAATTGATCCTGATTATTTCCTTTTTCCTTCCACTCTTCATCGCTTATAGCTTTTTGTTTCGGCCTGATCTCCTAAGGAATGAAGTTGTGCATGCATTTTACCTTTACCATTTTTCTGGTAAAGTGAAACAACTCTTCCATGTGTGCTAAGGTGAAAGATGTGGTGTAACAGAACTTCTAGTTTTAGAGGCCAATCACTAAAACATTGGATGATGCCAAACAAAGAATGAGGCTGGGATTCTTGAGGACTGCCATTAATGGAGTATGGTAAAGGATATAACTTGTAAAAGGAAACTAGAATGTGTTGTTAAATCTAGAAGGAAAACATGGTGTTGAAATCATAAAAGTAAACGGAGTTATATGCTTCTACACATAAGGCTATTCCTTTTTCTACTACAACCTTCTACAACTTTAAAATATAGAAAATAAAAAGAAGGAAAACAATGTCGTCAAAATCCTATTCCCTTCCAATCATTATATCTTTTGTTATTGGTGGAGCTGTATTCTTTGTTTTCCAGTCATGTTGTTTATCTAAAACTGTTTGAAATTTGTCTTGTAAAATGTTCGATTCAGTTGCATGCATGTGGAACATTGGGACCTGGTCATAAATTTCTATAATTAGTTAATGCTCTTTCGTTGCCGGCCTTCAACTATGTGGAGATCCTTTGAGTCATCTTTGAGGCAATACACTACATCTTAAAGAAGGCTAACAGTGATACTTTTAGGTTTTGTGAGTCAAGTAAATGGTAGCTGGTTGGGTAATTGGATTCATGGGACCGTTGCTCAGATAGGCCTGAGATTCATTTCTTTTCCAGGCTAATGTAGTGCAAAAACAAGTTTGGTGGTTGGTTAGGTTGCTGAAATTCGGAGATTTTGGTCTAGTCACCAAAATCTCTGAATTTGACCTATATCATTACTAGTTCATCACCGTGCATAGGCACAATCTTTGGATAATCGGTTAGTAAGCTCTACAATTTCAAGTTTCCTGCATATTAAATAAGATGACCTAAAGTAGAAGCTTCGCTACCTGTTGGGCAATCATCTTCAGAAACAGTTCTGTTCTTAAAAACAAATACTCTTGAAAAATGATTACTTAAAACAATTTATCAGATTTGATCCCAACAATCTAGCCTCCAAAAGATATTTGAAGTTATTTTGTTGATATTTCCCTGAAAACACAGTTAGTAGTGGTCTCAAAACTATTATAGGAATAATAATAATAATAATAATAATAATAATAATAATAATAATAATAATAATAATAATAACAACAATGGTTACATGTGTTTAATAGACACTTTCTTAGCCACCAGAATAGTCTGGTAGCTGACGGTGGGTTGAAGCTGTGGAGTGGCTGGCTGGAGTAGTCTGGTAGCAGCTACACTGTCAACAATGATCGCCGTCTAACCATCAGATTTATTGTTGGCGACGCAAAGCGATCTGGTTGCCTACCCTAACTACTTTTGCAGCCACCGCGTGATCTTCGAGGCTATTTAGTGGTCATCATGTGACTGCTGGAGGTATATGTAACCACTGCTGAAGTTGCGTTACTGTCATGAGGTGATTCCGAAGGAACCATTTTGGAAGCTAGCCTTATCCATGGAGGTCAATCTACAATTTTCAATTTCAGAAAAATACTTTTTGAGATAGTTTCTCAAATGTGCTTTCAGACTTGACATCACCCAAAAAAAAAAATGAAAGCAGTTGTTTAAATGAGTCAAAATAGGGACAAGCATCCACATAATTCCATAGGACTCTTCCAAAAATTCCACTTTGTAAAGAGAATGGATATCATAGGCAACACCTTTTTATATGCAATTCCCAGATTTTATATGATCAATGTCCCTTTTTTTAATTATTTATCTGTTTGTAATGGATATGTATGTAGTATCATCAGTACTTATTTTCTCTCTTTTGTTGATTAGATGCTGTTATGCGGTTCATGAGTGTGAGATTTAATAATTTCTTAAGATTTTCCTTGTGGCTTTTTTTATCTGTTCTGATATTGGTGGCTCAGGCTCGGCATAATAAGGCGATATCTAGGGACACATGGTCCCAACTTTTGGAGTTTGCAAGGGTAAGATATAAAACATTAATGCATGCTTACTAGCTCATTCTTTTAGATTGAAGTTCTCGCAATTCATTTCCACCTTTATGTGCGTCTTAGCCTCATTTTGTTGTCTTGTTTTCTATTTTTCATTATTTCCTTTTTTTGGTTTTGCCCCAGCTTGGCGCTATTGTTTTTTTCCACGCATTCTCAGGTTTAGGGTCATGAGTATATGTGTCGTCATTTCAGCATTTTTGGCTAAATCCTTTACATTAACACATTTCACCTTTGACTTAATTCTTGCTGCCATTTGGCTTCCTCGTTCATCCTGACCTAGAGTAAAAAATCCTATTATTCATAGCTGAATTTTCTTTTCTGCAATCCTGCCATCTAGGGACAAAAATGTTGCACTCATCAGGTGTCCACATTAATCTACCTATTTTAGTCTAAGAGATAGATATGAGTTATACAAGTAGCAACAAGGTAATTTTTGATTCTGCAATATGAGACGATCTAGTTTCCTGTTCACTTCGATCTTTTTTGAGTGTTATTTAGATGACTGGCATTTCAAACTGTAATCTTTTAAAATTAACTGCGATTCTGGTGTGGAGGAAACTTTGATATGAATTCTATCTTGAGTTTGGCTCATCATGATATTTAGGCCAATTATAGAGAGTTTGTTTTTTGAATCCCCAACAAGTCTATAATTAGAAAGGAGAGAAATAGAAACATCAAGGTTGTGTTTTGCTCAGCACTTCGTATAACCATTCTTGGAACTACTAAGTCGTCTCATGCTATGAACACTCAGATGGTGGACCCAACCTTATCAAACTATGATGCTGAAGGTGCGTGGCCTTACCTTATTGATGAATTTGTTGAATACCTAAATGAGAATGGCATCATCGAGAATGGTCAGTTGAATGATTTGAGCCAAAAACGATGATGGGGTGCTGGAATGAGGACTTGTGGTTTGGCTTATCATCCCTTTAGCGGTTTGAATTATGATGTTCTATTACTGGACTTTGTTTTATCATAAAAATAAGACCCCTTAAAAAATGAGAAGCGATGGTTTCTAGCTCAACCTTTGTTTTACACTTTGCTGCTTTTATAGTGAATGGGACTGTTGATTTGGTATATGCATTTTCCTGTGAAGTGACAGCAGCATAATTTGCCATTCTGTTTCGATTCTTCCTTCATTAACATAGTTGTCTCTCCTTGTAATCGATTGGTATTTTGGTATTCTAAACCTCTCTTTAATGTTTGTCAAAACATTATTGAGTCTCAGTGATGTTAAACATATTTAATGCATCAGTCAAAAACAGTTCAGAGTACAATGTGACCCAGTTGGGGCATAACTTCCTACTTTCGTCCAAGTTGATTTCCAGATGGGAGTCGCAGCATCTTTCACTATCATCGAAGGACGAATGCCAAAAACCAGATCTTTAACGCTACGCTTCCCTCCATTTGTTAGTATCTGGCAATCATTGCAAATGTGAGCCCACTCTATATATTTACTAAGCATGCATGACGATGGTTTTGTATCCCTTCACATTCAAGATATTATCAATCAAATTGGATTAGGTTGCAAGAGCAAAACGATTTTGCTTGGTTAAGTAGCGTGTTGTTTGCAGAGTAGGAGTAAAAGGAAAAGTGAATGAACTATGAAGAGTGAAAAAATTTGATCTATGCAATAATTGAGATATACTAAGTAAATTAAGTTGTTAGTCAACTAACTCAATGGTAAGCTAATAAGATTTTAATTGTCGAGTTTGAAGTTTGATATCTTGTATACATGAGTTGGTTGTACATATTGTAGTATTATAAAGAAAAATTAAAAGATCTTTACTATTCAAGTAGAAATGATTTGTTTTTGCTACGCTCACTCTTACCAGGTTTGTTTATAATAACTATTGCATGTGAAGTTCTAGTCTAAGATTTCAATAGTTCTAAGACAAAGTAAATGATTTGTAGATTTCATGGAAGTGAGGATTTGAGCCACTGTACTTTTGCTTGAACATTAAGCAGCAAAATAGGAATGAATGAGGTTTATCCTTGGCTTAATGGCAAAAGGTCAAGAAGCCCCTAATCTATAAGTCTATCAGAGGAGTTCAAAACCCCTTTCTCCTTTCCTGTTATATGTGAGTAAAAAATTAAAAAAAAAATTACAAAAAGAAAAGCAGGAAGGAATGAAGCTTGATTTATGAGTGTTTTTGCAGATTTTCGATGAGCCTAATGGGAAGATTTTCAAACCCTGTGCCACATTTACTTAGCTGTCTTTTAAATTTATATTTATCTTTAAACTCAGGCTAGTAAATACGAATTTGTACATTGCGTCACATCCGTAACCATACCTGAAGTGAATGTAACCCTTTTCGAAATCCATTTGAACAAGCTCCACCTAACAGTGGGTTGGCGTTGAACCATTGCCGCAATCAACTTCCTCCGCCGCCCATATGGAGAGTTTCGCCCCCCTAGAGTTTGGTGGGGTTGGCGGCGCTTTAGTTCCTTCTCAATTCTCAGCAGTAGGCGTCCAACCATCCCCAAACCCGACGTGAACAAAACATGTTTGTCTTCCTCATCTAATTTTGACCTCTTGGTTTCTTCTGTCTGACCACAGCTGTCTTGCAAACCATTCATTAAACTTCTAATTTTAGTCCTCAACCCAACAAAAAAGAACGGCAACGTTTTGAATAAAATTGAACCCTCATGCTTTCAAGAAGGCACGAAGATATAGGAGATATTGGTGATCACGAAGTCGACACATTATGCTTTACTGGAATGAGCTCATGCGTGTCAAACGCTCATTATTTTGAAGTTTGAAGTCACATCATGTGATGCCTCACATGATGATTAAGTCCATTCAAACAAACAACTGAAACCTATTACATCTTTAATCCTAGTATTTTGACCAAACTCTCAGAAAAATTGCAGTGCCATCCAACAGCAGCGAACGTTCAGGGGGCGGGGGGGGGGGGGGGGGGGCGGCGCGCCTAGTTGTGAGATGCTACCAAAGCCATGTGCTCTATCAGGTCCAATACTCGGTTGCTGTTAAGATAACCCACAAATATAATAGGTCAGATCAAGGGATGAAAAATTATGACTTCATCGCAGAGGAAGAGCAAGAAGTATGTACCTGTATCCCCACTCGTTGTCATACCATGAAACAAGCTTCATGAAGGAGGAACTGAGCCCAATACCTGCCTTTGCATCGAAGATACTTGACCTGGAATGAAGAAATATATTGGAATCAAACCAATTCTTATCGTGAATCTTAAGATCATCTAGAATTAGCAATCAGGGAATTTGATGCGTTTTTTTCACCTTCTCCATTCAATTTCGAGCAAAATAACCTTCAATATTCTACCATTCTCTTAAAGAAAATGACATTACCAGATGACCCACAAAGCCAATCCAGCACAAAATTGTAATTACCAGATGTAATTTCCAATCACGAATATTAACAATATGTTCAAAACATTATAATTAAGCCTTTTAAATAGTCAATAGCTTTCACCAAAGCACAAAGTGAAAGACTGAAGAACATTCACAATGCCAAAAAGAGATCTACCTTGAGTCACCGACAAAATCATTGGAAACAACGTCTTCATCAGTGTATCCAAGAATGCCTTTCAATGGCCCCTCTGAAGCATATCTTCATACAAAAATTTCAAAGAGCAAAGTCATTGATATATCAATTCAAATCATGTCATCCCCCAAGAACCAATAAGAATTCACAAGATTGCTAAAACAAAGTAAAAGGAAAAGACATACTTAATGGCTGCCTTAACATCTTCATAGGAAGCACTCTTCACAAGTCGACAAGTTAAATCCACCACAGAAACATTAGGTGTTGGGACACGGAAGGCCATTCCGGTAAGCTTTCCATTAAGCTCTGGAAGAACTTTTCCAACAGCCTGCAGTACCAAGGACATAAAATTTTGTTTAGACTAACCACCAAAACGAAAGCAGGTATCCAATGCAATGGCCTTGATCATAAATTTTCAGGGAAATCAACTTACCTTTGCAGCACCAGTTGAACTAGGAATGATATTTTGTCCTGCTCCACGGCCACCTCGCCAATCCTTCATTGAAGGACCGTCCACTGTTTTTTGAGTTGCTGAACATTGAAACCATACATTTGTTACCAAACCATGAAACATGACCTAATCATGAGAGAGAGAGAGAGAGAGAGAGAGAGAGAGAGAGAGAGAGAGACCTGTAGTTGCATGCACAGTCGTCATTAAACCCTCAAGAATGCCGAATTCCTCATGAACCACCTGCAAAGCACCATAAAATATAACATAATTCAAAAGAATACATAGTTTATAGCACAGGACAAAAACAAACGGAGCTATGACAAGGCTATGCCATACCTAATTGAAGAGAGAATTGGAAACAGAAAAGAAAAACTAAGGCTTCCAAATTAGACATTCTAACTGTACTCTTAAAAGGTTAAACTTAACCAAGAGTACAGTGATTATAAATGTAAAACATAGAACTTCAAAGTCTTCAAAGTCCTAAGGACACAAAAACAGACCTTTGCCAAAGGAGCAAGACAATTCGTTGTGCAGCTTGCATTGGAAACGATATCCATGTTTGGGTTATATGTTTTCTCATTTACTCCTACCACAAACATAGGTGCATCAGCTGATGGAGCTGATATTACAACTTTCCTGGCACCACCCTGCAGACCAAAGTAAGAAATGCCAACATAGTTGTGTTGTGAGTGATATCCAACCAAAAAAAGCATGTGGAGGGAAGAAGGGGAAGATAGAGCTCATGCAGCAGAATTGACCGTCAGACCAACCTTCTTGTGTGCTGATGCCTTCTCAATTGTTGTGAAAACCCCAGAGGACTCAACAACAAACTCAACTCCAAAATCCCCCCAAGGAATCTCTGCTGGGTCCCTGAGATCAAATAATCACACAGTTAGTTCCTTAGTAGGATAGATCTCTAGACATTCCTCGCAATAATACTCAATGCAGGAGCAATGTCATCAATCAACCTAGATGCAGCAGATAACCTCGCAACAGAGATTTTGATACAGAACACAAGGCTAAGATGTGAAAGCCAATACCTCTTGCTTACAACTTTAATCTGCTTCCCATTTATTTCAAGGGTAGAATCATCCAAGACCTTGATGGTTCCCTTGAAAACCCCATGAGTAGAATCATACTTTAACATGTAAGCCTACATAAGAAGAAAAGTGATTTTTAACAATAATTTCAAACCTTGAGATGATAAAACAAGTAATCAAATCACTTGTTCTAGTGAAAAATAGAAGATAGAACTTAGAACTCCCACACGCTTTGGAATTGGAAAAGGGAAAAGGCAAATATGAGGAAATCCAGTAGTTGAACGAATATTGAAACAGACCTGAATTTTCAGGTCCTCACATATTAGTACAACCATAATGATAAAATATTCCATGCTAAAGAGGGGAGTTATTAGAGCTCAGAAAATATTAATCACAAAGAGATCACAATTGTTGAGTGACTAAACGCAATGGTTAAAGTGACAGCAAGTGTGCCCCACATATATGTGTATACAACAATGCCATACAGAAGCCTTTATGCAAAATTAAAAAGTGCTGTCTACTTAGCATGTAGACCACTCATGCACAGAACCCATTATTATGACTGTGAAATGGCCTATTTGACATAATGGAAAGCAAGCAAAACATCAAATCTAACCCGTTCAGAAATCCAAATACACAGCATGGAAGTGGCATGTCACTGTTTACTCAAGTAAATAACTATATAATCAGCCAAAAAGAGGGAGCAGGAAGAAGTAAAAAGAGCATTGAGTTCGACTATTGCCACATAAGGAATAAAATGTATGACATACAGAGCATTAATTAGATCCTAAAACAGAAGAAAAAAATGCTCATCATATGTGAGATCTTGAAAGTTGTGATTCACAAGAACGAGTAGGTAATTGTACATACCATGTACTTGGCATCAATAAAAGGATCATTAACTGCCACCACATCAATATCATCCCTGAAGGTTGCAATTCGTAATACCAACCTTCCAATCCGACCAAAACCTGTGAAAGATGACCAGCACGGATATGTAATTCCAGGAAGAATCAAATAGCTTCCATGTGCCACACAAGTTTCACTCATTTGTTTTTCTTTTTCTTTTTATTTTTCTTCTTCCTTTTTTCCTTCCTTTTTTTTCTTTCTTTTTTTTTTTTAAAAAAAAAATTGAAGCCAATTAGCTAATTTATTGACATTTCAGACAGTACACCAAGCAAAAAATTTCCATTGCCTACCATTTACCAATTATGAGGAATGACACAAGCAATCAACAAGGAAAGCATAACTGAGAACAGCAGGAAAAAAAAAAAAAAAAAACTATCAAAAAGAAAGTTCATACATCATGCGCAAAAGTACAGAAGTTACCCCTCACTCAACTCCAAGACCATGTCAACTCTACTTCAACCAGTTTGTCCATGCCCTTCCGTCACTAAAGATAAACCCACATATAGACTATTTCAGAGTTATTTTGAGGGTGTGCCCATATAAAAATATAACCTCTTCCGTGTTTCTGCAATGTACCAGTCATTGCAAATTTACACCTCACTTTTACAACCAAATCATGAAATGGTTACTCTAAGATGACTTGCCTTGTTAAATGAGAACTATCTGGGGCACTAGCCTAAATACATCCAAATACCTTTGGGTTCATACCATCAAAACCAAAATGGTAGCTATAATGCAGGACATCTACATGGCAGAATTACCAGGTCCAGTTCTTGAAATTAAATTAAATATCATAAAAGAATTATGTAGGAATCCTTCTGGATGGCAGGTAATCAGAAAGGTAAAGAATTCAAGCTAAAATACATGACATAACGAAACTTCACTTCCACACAAAAGCATCACAGAATCTCTTAACACATATTGTACTGCCAACAAATAACCCAACCCCAGACCAAAACACCCTTTTCTCCTTTAATGCTTATCTTGCTCGGATTCCACATTGTAGTATTGAACCCTAGCTAAGTTACAAACAAACAGGGATTGAGTTGCCGTTCAGGAAACCTTCAATGGCTGTTATCTTCCACCAAATTCTCTAAACTACTTTCTAATAGACATGGTCTAACAATAACACAAGAACCACAGAATTTGCTAGTAAAACCAATAATGCATTTCAACAACACATATCAAGCCTGTGCAACACTTTGAACCTTCCTCTACCCCTCCTAGAAGAGGTTAAGAGTCCCAAATCCAGACCATTCATCTTCACTCACTAATTACTTACATATAATTAGAACCATAAAAGCACAAACATCACTCATAATCACAATCTTCTACACTGAAGCGCAAAAAAATTACTGACAGCTTGAAAAACAAGCAATCATCATGTCAGTTACCAATATCAAATTTCATTTAGCATATCGTCCTGTATAACTACAAAAGTCCAGATAAAAGACAAAAGTCCCATTAATTGAAAAACCACAACAATCAGCAAAGTAATAGTATTTCTAAGAACAAGCAAAACAAAGCACAACTGCATTCAGAAGAAAACTCACCATTAATTCCAATCTTCGTCCTCCCACCAGACCGCGATTCTAAAAAAACGCGCCAAACGAAAAGTGAGCACCGGAGAAAGCAAAAAAACGATAAACATATCATTAAGAAAAGGTGTTATTTGCATGTTCATACTTGAAACCGTAGGAGGTACTTCCGTAGCGATGGCCTTCACGGGCACAATGCTCCTCACGGCACATTTCCTGACAATAGATTCAATATTTTCAACGTCAATCACAAGAAGCGAACATCAAACTTGCAATTTACATGCATTTACTTCGAAATTTTCACATAAATGTGGAAAAAAAGGAAAGAAAAGAATTTAGTGGGTTACTCAACTGTAAAGAAGATGACCCGCTAGGAACAGATGTACCGAAAATGCCAGATTGAAGCTTCCAAGAATTGAGATTACGATTGAAACCGATGCACGAAACCTAAAATATTGACAAAAACTGTGAATATCAGTGAAAGCTGATATATATACACATTTATATTTGTAAGATAGATAGTTAGATACAAAGACACACACTCATGTCCCTACTACTAATCAAAAATCTTAATCATACTTGTATCAAACAGTAAGCCTTATTGAAAAGATTTTTCTTGCCATGTTTTTTGTGATGGAGTAAAAACAAAACAGTGATTTCCTTCACTTCGCAACATTTCTCCGCAGCCAAACGCCTTATAAAAAATCGAACGAGACAAAGAAACGAAAAGAAATCACTAAACAAGGCAGCCAAAACGCAAATCGAAACGAAAAACACATCCAAGCTCGTGGAAATGGGCGAGGTGCATGATCAGAGCTACTACGACCTTGGAGAAGCGATCGGAAGTCTCGGCGCGGGGGGCCTCGACCAAAGGAGCCGTAAACGTAGATCTGAGAAGAGAAGAAGAGGCCATTGCAGCTGAAAATGAGAAAGCGCTATGCACAAACAAAGCCTCTCTCACTCTCTGCAAGTAGCTGTAACAAAACCCTAACGAATGGGAACGAAGTGCCAGGGAGGGGCCTCTTTTAAGCGTGGCTTTTCAGAGAATCCGCAGGCCAGTGAAGAAAATAAATAAACGTATAGTTTTTTATTCCGAAATTAAAAATGTGACAAATCGAGCGGAACTTCTTATGCAGACGCAGCCTCTCTCCCTCTCTCTCTTACTTTCTCTGTTACTCTCTCTCTCTTTCTTTCTTCTCCGCGGAGCTACAAGCAACTGAGGTTGGTGGTTCTTTCGAGGCCGTATCCTCTGCTTTCAACGCAACGAAGTAATGATCTCTCACCGCTAATTAGCTGGGGCCCGATGAAGGAACGGCCACGATGTGTGTCATTTAAATGCGATGAGACTGGTAGCAGGAGATGACGGTTTTGAATGTCGTCGATTGCGTAGGTGAGTCCGTCGTGACGTGCTGAGATCCGAAGAAGACGTGAAAGCCCTCGGAAGCCACGTCAGGGGGACGGGTCTAGGCCTTTTTTGGGCTTTTTCCCGCTTTTAGATTTGCAGCGGGTCCTACCATTCCGTCAGGTTCCCTTCCCCTTTTGCGTACAATTCAGTCCACTTGTCGAATTTATGAGGAATTTTAGTCCCGACAAGGGCAGGACACCTTAAATAAATCTTATTTCCATTTACGGATCAAGATGCCATTTGATAATTATTTTGTAAAGGTCAGATTTATCTTTTATTGTTATTAAAATATATTTTTTATTTATTAGATAGATATTTTTTCAGTTACCATTTACTTTTTAACAATAAGTTATAATTAAAAAAATGAGAAAAATTTAGTTTGTTCCTCCAATCTAAACAAGTTTAATAAGTTCAATTGCTTCATATCAAACACATTAAATTCATAAATAATAATAAAAATATTATTTCCACTTGCAAATATGTTAAAAATTAATTTTTAGAAAATAAGAATGGTACCTTGACAAATTTTATTAATACTAATAAAGCTTTACGTAATAATTATATCTATAAATACAATGAGTAAGGTATAATTCTAACCTTTATGAAAAAATAAATCACTTGCATATTAAACTGTCACACATAATTAAAAGTAAACATAAAAAAATATATTGGGTAGTACATTTGTTTAAACTTACAATAATCTATAATTACTTAAGCTTAATTGATCTTTTACATAAATATCTAAACATGAATGAGGTAGTGAGCCAAGTTGGTAAAAAATTATCACATTCTTAAGACTTAAAAACTAATACTTGGTTGTAAAAAAATCTAATAAGACATACCTCATCTGATTGTGCATTTATGAGGAGTTTGGGTTCCTTAACTAATTAAGTATGTTTAGTTTTCAATTATAAAATATTAAAAGAGATGATGTAACTTCACTTAGTTTAAGAAAAATATGGATGTCAATCCTTTTCAAGTTGACTATACAAAATGAAAAAGATTAAAAAGAAAAAATAATGACAAAGACACCTAACAATATGATGTATTATAATTTATATTAAAAAAGAGTTAATTGCCTATTCGAACCATCTAAAGGTCACTTATATATACAGTATTGAAACTACTAAAAGCCATAAAAAAAATTGAATAAAAAACTTTTAGCATTTTTAGCTTAACCCTACTGTTTATTTTAATTTGAAAAGATCAACAAATATGTAAGTTGGACTTTTGAAGAACCGTACGTAGCCGAACCGGCTGGGAGGGTGGTGGGTGGTTCGGAGTATGGGCGGTCAAGTCAAGAAGAAGCGAAAGTAGGCGTACAAACACAACAGCCGCAGCGTAAAACCAACGCGTGGATTTCGATTTTGGAGGGCGTGCTTTCCCATGTTGGTTTGGATGATTCGTTGACCCGGCTGTCACCTGATTCCGTTTTGGGGTTAGCTGTGATACGGCACGTGGTCCTCGGCGTGGTGATCGACCTACCTTTTCTAAGTAAGGTACAAAAGCAGAGGACATGTTCGCAAAGGCATCTGCTTCCCTGAGTTGGTGGCTGGACCTCAATAATCGTGATCGTGACATGGACGCTTCTCCAATAGTTTTGGAAACGTAAATATTCGTAAATAGCTTTTGCACTTTAACAATGTACTTGGTCGGTCTTAAAATTCTTTTGTGACTGTCAAGGTAAATCAAGTAGGGCTCAAGCCAATTAGGATCATCTTGTGGACTTCAACTTGACATTTCATGTGGGCTTCACATACCGATTCAAGCCACACGTTAAACAACTCTAGCAATATTAACTTAATAATAGGTGACTATCAGGGGTCTAGTGACAATCCCTCAATCATAGACCAAGCGTTTGTGTGATGGCTCCTAAACTCAAGAAAAGTAAGACAAATTGTGGGATTAGATGAGAGGTGATTTAAGGATTTTTTTTTCTTTCTTTAGCAAACTAGGAAGATTGATAGAAGTCCTAAAAGGTCAACTCTAAAGCTATAGTAAGTATTGAACAAATATTTTTTTATTTAAATTTTACTACAAAAAATTGCATAGTTATTGTAAGAGATTCATCTTGCACATATATCTTATATATTAAGTAATATTGAGCTTAAGGTTGCACAAGGTGGAGTATAGTTAACCTGAGCTCTAATACAATGCTAAATAATATAAAGACTCAACCTAAAAGTTTAACTTAAGAGTTAGAAAAATATTTTATTCACATAAGTTTTATTACAATGAATCACATATTTTATATAAAAATTTCATTATATACATAAAGAATTTATTATATTTTATAAATAATGGCTTATATCTAACTTAAAACCTTAAAACATTAAATAGAATAATTATTTTTTTATTTTATTTTATAAATTACTCTTTCAATTTTTATTTTTCTCATGCGAGACTTAATACAACTTTAATCCTAGAAGACAAAGCAACTAGAATTACACGAAGGTTGTTTATAATAATTTGTAACAAGTTATATCATAGTTCCAATCTTATTTTGATTTAACAAATTTAATCTCAATGTACATGTTAAGGAGCAAAGTGGTAATTACATGAATGGTAAATGTCACGATTAGGTGGAAGGTTGGAGTTGAGTTGGAATCCAACCATAATTTAGACTTTCAATCCTGCTATGTAGAATAAATCAATTCCAACATCGGTTGGAAGCCAAAGAATCAAGCTAGAATTGGGTAAATGGGAGTTTGAATATCTTTAAATGGTGAGCTAATTTTGAAGCTTGTCTCTTACTTTATGCTCATCCATCATCTTTAAATAGTAATGCCACTCATTCTTATGATCTACCTCATAGTATTTTTATCCTTTCTTTAACTTTTTATCTAATGACGAATCTAGCTTTTACAAAGTAATCTTCTCATTTCTTTCTTTTGTGTCTCTACTCTCTTCCTGTTGTTGTCTCCTTTATGTCTTTTGGTAGTTTTGGTTCATTTCAACCTTTGTACTCCAACGTTGTCCTACTTTATGACAACTTATGTCTCACAAAAGTAATCCTATTAACATATCTTTCTTGATACGACTCTTTTCTTACCTGTTATCATTTGCTTTGTCACATCTTCCTCATCCTTTATGATTTCCTTTATTTCATATGTGGAAACGCCTAGTTGATTATTCTTACAAACATGACCAATTGTTTATTTATTCTTCAAGTGATTTCGTCCGGCTTTTCACCCAGTCAGCTTTGGTCCTTGCTACTCATCCAATAATAATTCCATGTTGGCTTTATACTTTTCACATTTTATAACATTTCAGTAATAGTTTCTATTAAAGGTGGGTATTTGTTTCTTATCAGAGGCATGATGATAGATTATTGGTCTTATAAGTAATGAAGTCTTTTCATTTAATGTTTTAAGATTTTGAAATGAATCCTTATATTCAAATATGTTATTAAAGTCAATAAAGAGCTTTGACTTTATAATCTCTTACCCAAAGTTAATCTTATGTTCACATGTAGTGTTTACATCAACTTGCATGTGAAAAGAGTTTTAATCGTAGATGTTGTCCTATATTAAATGTGAAAATGAACTATTGATTTTATAAGTAATAATATTTTTTTATTTAGTACGTTAAAGTTTTAGGATTGCGTCACGCTCTTATTTATTTATTTAAGATTTTAAAAATCCAATGATTGGTTGGTGCAAAGTGAATAATAAACATTGTCATTATTGAAGCTTCCCCATTACATCATGCCCTTAAACGATGCTCGGTGACATGTCTAAAACACGCAATCGAAACATGATGGGTTTGAAAATTCAATCAAATATAGCAAAAAGATAAAAAAAAAAAAAAAAAAAAAGGCAAAAAAAGACAAACTACTGTTAACTTAATGTTGCATAGGATGGAACATATTTAACATGTACTTCAATATAATGCTAGATGGTATGAAGATGTAACTCAAAAGTTAATTCAAAAATTAAAAAGACACTTTATTTATTTAAGTTTATCACAATGGATCACATACTCTATATGAAAATTTTATTATATACATAAATAATTTATTAGATTTTATAAATAATTCTCATGTTCAATTTAAAATCTTAAGACATTAAATGAATAAATTCATCTCTTTATGAGTTAATTCTTTCAATTTTTTTTTCTTATATGAAACTTAATACAACTTTAACCCTAGAAGACAAAATAACTGGAATTACACGAAGTTTGTTTATACTAATTTGTAACAAGTTATATCATAGTTCCAATTGTGTTTTAATTCTAACAATTTTAATCTTAATGTACATGTTAAGGAGCAAAGTGGTAATTACATGAATGGTAAATGTCACGATTAGGTGGAAGGTTGGAGTTGAGTTGGAATCCAACCATTATTTAGACTTTCAATCCTCCTATGTGGAATAAATCAATTCCAACCTCGGTTGGAAGCCAAAGAATCAAGCTAGAATTGGGTAAATGGGAGTTTGAATATCTTTAAATGGTGAGCTAATTTTAAAGCTTGTCTCTTACTTTATGCTCATCCATCATCTTTGAATAGTAACGCCATTCATTCCTATCATCTACCTCGCAATCTTTTTATCCTAACTTTTTATCTAATGACGAATCTAGCTTTTACAAAGTAATATTCTTATTTCTTTCTTTTGTGTCTATTGTCTCCTTGTTGTTGTCTCCTTTATGTCTTTTTGTAGTTTTGGTTCATTTCTAAAAACTCACATCCCTTGCAAAATGTAGTTTTGGTTCATTTCAACCTTTGTTCTCTCTGTCCTACTTTATGACAACTTATGTCTCACAAAAGTAATCCTATTAACATATCTTTCTTGATACGACTCTTTTCTTACCTGTTATCATTTGCTTTGTCACATATTCCCTATCCTTTATGATTTTCTTTATTTCATATGTTGAAACGAACTAGTTGATTATGCTTACAAACATGACCAGTTGATTATTTATTCTTCAAGTGAATTCGTCCAGCTTTTCACCCAGTCAGCTTTTGGTCCTTGCTCCTCATCCAATAATAATACCATGTTGGCTTTATACTTTTTCACAATATATAACATTTCATGATAATTTCCATTAAAAGCGAGTGTTGTTCCTTATCAAAGGCATGAGAATAGATTATTAGTCTTATAAGTGACAAAGTTTTTTTATTTAATATTTTAAAATTTTGAAATGAATTCTTATATTCTAATATAACATTAAAGTCAATAATGAGTTTTTACTTTATAATCCCCCAAGCCCATAGTTCAATTTATGTTCGCATGTAATGGTTACATCAACATGCATATGAAAAGAGTTTTAAAAATGGATATTATTTTACACTAAAAGCACGAGAATAGACTATTGGTCTTATAAGTGATGTTGTTTTTCTATCTAATATTTTAAGGTTTTAGGATAAATCTTTACACTCTAATTATTTTTTTAAAGATTTTAAAAATCCAATGATTGGTTGGTGCAAAGTGAATGATAAATCATCTGCATTATTGAAGCTTCCCCATTACATCACACCCTTAAATAATGCTTGGTGACGCGTCTAAGACACGCAATCGAAACATGATGCATTTGAACATTCAATCAAATATAGGAAGAAGATAAAAAAAGAAAAAAAAAGCCAAAAAAAGACAAACTACTGTTGTAGGTACCACTTAGAATCGCAAACTATCGATTTCCCTTCAAAATCAAAAGAGACAAATATAGATTAATCTAACAGGTTCCATATGTATTTTAAAATATTTGGACTTTTCAGTGCATGGGTAGTCCAGTTTTATGGGCCTTTGAGAGCAATCCCAGGGGTTCTGATAGCCCATAGAAGCTACCACTTTCTATATTTCATGCAACGCCTTATCATAGATAACATAATTTAAATTGAAAAAAATACAGAAGTTATATTCAAAATTTGTTTAATAATTCGAGATTATTAATTTTTTATCGATCAAAAGAACAAGAGCTGAAATAATTAAATTAGTAATAGTTTATCGAGAAGCATCTAGTTTAATTAGGAGTAGATAAAATGTATACGTGGGTATGTATATAAAAAAAAATTTAGTTAAGTGGATAAAGATAAAAATTACATGCAAAAAAAAAAAAAAAAACAAAAAAGAAATGCAAGAAATCGTTGTCCTAGATTCTCAGACTGAGGTCCTTACCACCTAGAAGAATAGACAGCGTGGCGATCCAAGCGTCACCTTCTGACAACCTCTGCAACCAACCATTTTCGCAGACATTCCCGGCAACAATGGTCTATCCTCGGTCATTGCCCATTGCCTTCGCTCTTACAATGCCTCATTAAGCGCATTTCCTTTTCTGTGCTTTCTTTACGCACTTGGTCTTCATTTCTCCGCATACGAGGACCAGGAGGAACTTTTGTATTCTCACACCCGTCTGGTAATCTCCTCTCCATTGATCTCTTTACCTACGTTGGATTGCATACAGTCTTTCTATCTGGATGTCGTGCTTTTCTGGTTTCTCGCGTTCGAGTATTGTCAGAATGGACGAAAGCATGTTTTGTCACTTTTTACGATGGTTTTCTGTGATTCTTGTGTTATTTGGAGTGATCGAAGTTTATGATCGTGCAGGGGGGTGGCTTTATTGATGTGCTGTATGTGTTTCCTTATGCATGTATGTTTTCTGGATTTTAGTACGTTGCTATGTTCATGCTTATGGAAAACATGGGGATACCATGTTTTCGTCAAGATTATAGGATGGGAGTCACAAGTGAAGTTGTTTGATTCGGTTTCCAGAATTCAATGTTAGGGATGAGGGATTGAGTGGAAGGCATCGCTGCGTTTGCAGAGCTGAGCCTAAATTGGAATTTAGATATTTCAAACACGAAAATACTGCATTTTTGGGGTTGTACTTAAGGGTACAACTTATAAATCTGTTGGTACAACTTATCTGGGTTTGGATTTGGCCTATCCGAACAGGAAGAGGAGACTGGAATGATTCATCTCATTTCTTCCAAAATCAAGTAGAGTGTGTACTTAAGGGTACTCATGTGCTGATTTTGGGGTTTGGTTCTTTTCTTCCCTGTACCTATATAATGCTTTCCATCCTAAATCAAGTGTATGGTGAATGTAACTTTCTGCAAAATGGCTGTCCACCTTTGTCGATTCCATTTTGGGATTCCAGAAGACATCCCTTGTGTTTTATTACTTGCCCTGATTGTGTTATTTTTTATTTGTATTCTATTTTCTTTGAGGATATTTTGGTATCGAAACAAAGAGGTAGAAGATGGAGAAGTTCTCTTGGAAATGGACTCATCTTTTACCTACAAAAATTCCTTCTCATTCTTTTTGGGAATTATACAAAAGGTTAAGGCTATTTTACGACTAGGCATGTATTCATTGCTCGTGTTCATGAATTGGATGCTTTTGTGTGCTTCCATGGCTTGGAAATTTATAAGTACTTATATGATTGAATGGCAGAATGACATTCTCCATCCTTAGCTTTTTTAAAGCGTTTGATAAGAGCTCCCTTTCAGCAGGAAAGAACTTTAAGGCCACTTACATGTGAGCGCCAAATTGGAAGCTCTGACTGGTACTAGCAGCGATTACCTTGTTTTTATAGATTGGACTCTGAAAGAATTATGGTCTGGTTTTTTTTGTCTCCTTGAATAAAATTCTTTCTCCAATATTTATGTAATGAAAAATTTACAACACTGTATCTTGCTATTTGATTTGTCACCGAACACAAAAATCAGTCTTGTTCTTGTCGTTTTCAGATTTTATAGGAACAATTTTTTGGTATTGCTATGATGGCTGTCAGCTTCAGATATTGGAATGATTGCATTGACCCCTCTGACTTGGAAGCAATGTGGAGGATTCCTGAAGTAAGCACTGAATGGTTAGATGCTGGGGAGTCTAGAGATCTGAGGGTTCATCTATCACGGGATCCAGATGGAAAATCTTATTTGACACAGACTGAGATGAAGGTAAACCAAATTTATTCTTTCTGGACTAAAGCATAGGATCTGTAAATTTATATTTTAAGTTAGGTGAGCTTTTTTGGGACCTCATACTTTGGAACTTTAGATTCACAACAATCACATGCTTCCTTTTGGTAGCCTGGAGAAATAAATCTTCATTGAAATATATATGCACCTCTGTTGTAGTAACTCTGCTTTTCATACTCTAGTATTTTATCGCTTCAGAGTTTTGGTTTCTTTTCAGGTTGATTTCATTTGACATGATATTATTCAATGTTTAGGAGAAAAGAGTGTTGCGTGAAAATAGTTTTTTTACTTTCTTAATTTTCGTAGATATTCACTTTGATGCATGTTATTGTTATCTAATTTAACCTTTATCATATGATGCTTTTCCAGGCTGTGGCTGAGATTGTTGTCAGCAGGCATTTTGATTCACAGATAGATCTCGTATGTATTCTTTCCAATGAAGTACACCTACATATACACTTCCTTTTATTGAGGAATATGTATCTATTTGATTCCCCTTATTAAGAATTTTCTTTCTTTTCAATCCTAAAGTTTCAGATGGGTACTGAATATGTATTTTAAGCATTTTGATTTCTAAAAACATATTTGGATCTGTGAATTCATAAATATTCTGCCTTCTCTAGGAGAAATTTACCAGTATTAACGGGAAAAATGGAATTGGATACCGTTTTATGATTTCAACTAAAACTGGTAATGAAGTCTGAATAATGTTCAACGCTTAAGCCAGTGCAGTGCTTTGGAAAGGATAACATAAAAAAAATATATGCCACATGCGACTTTCTGCATGATTAGACTAGTTGTCACTAACATTGTGTAACTCTTGCATGAATTTTGATTTTCATTGCACAGTCGAATTTTTCTTTTTTTTGCTTAACAGAAGTGTTTCCATTTTGACTTTTCCAATTTTGGCACTCTTTCTTGCTGCAGGTCATGATATGTGCTATTGCTGAACTTGAAAGTGACAGACAGCCCCTTACTGTCTGTTATGACCGAAAAACTAAGGAGACTACTATTGGGCTTTTGCAAATTTCCCCAAAAACTGCTGAGTGGCTGGCCAGGTACCAACTGCATGTCTGGATCCTTAATTAAGAGTGTAACAGCTAGTAAAGGCTGAATCTGATAATGCTTTTGTGGATTATGAAACCACCAATTGCTTGCAGTGAGTTGGGTTATAGGTCATATGGGGTAGAAGGCGATCCAGATCTTCTGTTCAGGCCTTTTGTGAGCGTATATCTTGGTGCTGCTTACATTAAATGGTTATCAAATTTCGACCAGAAGTAAGTTGCTAGATAGAGATATGAACGATCCACCTTCAATGCTTTCTTTTTTCTTCTTCTGTTTAATCACTAATTGTTTCAAAATTTACAATTAATATTGAATAATTCATTGATGTAACTTGTATTCTAACTCCCTTCATAAATGGGACTAGACAACATATGCAATGCAACGTTTTAATTGAAACAGGTGGTAAATTGGAGATTCATGGTTCAAATTTTGGAGCTAACTAGATATCATATTAGATTACAAGTTGTCCAAAATACTTTAACTGATAAAGAAAATCAATATATTCATTTCACTGACACTTTAATATTTTTCTTCTTACACCTAACATTTCCATTCTCTACAGACAATGTTTAGCACTGCGAATTGACATAACACCATATAGAGTTTCTTTGGTGCTAATATTAATGCTATTGCATCTGCAGAGAAAGAAGTGAAGAGTTCGTAGTTAGGGCATATAAAGGTGGCCCGAAAAAGGCAACTCATAAATCAACTTTGCGATATTGGAAACGCTATCTTTCAGTCAAAGAAAGTCTTCCACACAGGTGGTTGTTTGTCTCCATTATAATCGTTTGGAATTTAAGTAGCTCCTAGCTTTCTGAAGTACTTTGAGGACTTAGAAAAGGTGTGAGGGAAAATATGTTGAGCTCATAACCACTTAAGGATGTGGTAGTTTTGATGAACAAGTAATGAAGTGTCGTTTGCAGATATGCTCAAGTACACCCTTTCTTTCTGTGCTTTGAATAAGTGGGTAAAGGATTCATTTTATCTCGATTAAATGGTGCTGTGAATATTTCTCGCTGTTTCTTGTCTGCGATAGATCTTCACCCGCTTGGGCTGGGGAGAAATTGGCCACTTTTGGATGAATTAAAAAATTTCTAAAAGATCTTTGTAAAACTTGACAACATTTTGCTTGTGTTTTATCTCACAATCCCAATTTTCATCAACCCTGTATGTGTTTTATATAGAGGCTTCTATTTGATTAATTTTCCACCTTCGCCAAGAAAAACATAAATTCTTTCTTTGAAATTTAAAGTTTTGGCCTGAGAATACTGAAACTAGGACTCCTAAAAGTAGGTCTAGGGCTCCGAACCCATACTTTCATAATGCTCAAAAATATATGGCAGTCCATGCACACGTACACATGTTTTGAGTTTTCATCAGCTTCCCCAATAACCTAGATGGCCACATTTGCTTGCTATCACCTATACCATTTTTCATTACAGTAGAGAGTATTTCAGCTTTTTGCGGGTAAAATATGCAACTATAAATTACTCCTAGGTTGATAATGTGAAAGTTCTATTCAAACTGTTTAGCAGGATCCTTTGCTTCTGAGATGCAGGGCTGATGTCTTATGAGGATAGCTTTATAATCTGTACAACTTCCGGATTATAAACAAAACTTTATAAACTACAGAATTTCTGAAATTGACTACCACGTAATCATTGCTTTGCAGAAAAATTTATGATAATGGTCGTTCATCAACTGATGGTTTGGCTCCTGCAGCATCTACTTTGCCTGTCATGCATACCCCAGGTTGCCCCTTCTCCCATCACTTGGGTTTCATGCCCAAATTTTATGTTCTATGCTATTGGCAGAAATTAAATTCATCATTTGTATGATATAAGGCATTTCAATCTCTCAAAACCTACATTGACTAACTTCACCTTACTCTGCTTAGTTAGACTTCTATTGCTTGCTTCTTTGATCTTGTTATTATCGTTAACATTCTTAACCTATTACTATTTGATGAACTCATCCTTATAAACTAATGGTGGGTCATAACCTGATAGCCAAAAGGTGAAGCAGAGTTCCATTTCAATTTTTCTTCCTTAATTTTTTTCTTTTATTTTTCTTTTTATTATTGGTCACTTTCACGCCTAGGCAGTGTTGAAATGACAACTTCACTGTGTACCTCATTCTTATTGAGGAATAAGGTGCCATTGGAGGTAGATCTTTTTGGCTCCCATTGCCTATAACATTATCCATAATAAAATAACTCTGTAGATGCTCAGTTAATTATTTACAATGTGTAAGAATAAATATATTCTATAGAGGATTTACTTTAGACGAATTTCTATTCTACTTGTCCTTGTTTAGGCTTCAGCTACCATTCTGTATACTCGTATGTATGGAGAATTAGCTTATTACTTCTTGAATTTTCAATTTGCTGATTTACTGAGGATACTTCATAATCAAAAGAGAAATTTCTCTAATATTGTACAATAAATTGAGAAGCATTGTAGGTTTCCATCTGACTTTGTCTAGTGAGCTTTTTTTCTACTTCACTGAATTATGTAGCGCAAATTAAGTGAAAGAAATCAAATTTCTAAAACTGATTGTGCTAGATGACTTCTGAAGATAAAAGTGTGAAGAGATTACTTCTCCTACACAAACTATCATCATCTGCATTAGAGTTTTGTAGAATTAATTTTTTGACAACCTGATGAATGCAATTGATCTGGATGGGGCAACATAACTTTTAAAGTTGTTTAATGTGATTGATATACCATGCTTCATTCCTTCTTTTACTGCCAATTCATTTTACTGTCAATTCATTGTGTCTATGATGTGGAAGCAGGTGTTGTTTACACATACTGGGACTCCAGAGCTTCTCCAGAAGACATGGAAGAAATGTGGAATCATCACGAGGTCCTTAAAGAGTGGACTAAATCAGGAGAGAGACGGGGAGAAGTGCGCTTTTCCCATGATGACAGTAAGAGACCCTACCTTTCCCGGGTGGAACTGAAGGTATGTCTCAATCAGAATGAGCATTCGTTAAGTTGGTTAGATACTAGCTTGTATGCAGATTTAGCTTTATTTTTTCGTATATTATCCTAAGACATTCTGGTTTTATGTTTTAGCATTTCAACTCAAAGTCAACACACTTCATTTTATTTTTTTTTAAAAAAAATTCAACTGTTCATGGTGTGCATGGGAGGGAAATTGATTGTGATGATACTTAAAGCTTCTTTTCTTTCCCCTTAATTCTATGTGCAAGGTAGTTATCATGTATTGCTAGAATGTAGGAAGCTGGACTGGGGGAGTGTATGTAGTTAATTTTGAGACGAGAGAAGATAAAGATAAGGCCTCATTCAAATCTTACCATGCTGTAGTTATGGTACTGCTGGTGAGCCGTCAAAACTTACTATCTCAGTGATTTTGGTATATTGTTTCAGGCGGTTGCAGAAATCATTTTGTCAAAACACTTCAGCACAAAAGCAGTTAAACCTGTAAGTATCCACTTCAACTCGAAAGCTTTTTGTGGTTCTTGTGAGTGCTATGGTGTTATCTCAATTTATTCTTTTCATTGATGTTGATTTCTTGCTTTTACTATTATCTGTGTATATCTCAGCTTTTCAAAGTAAAACATTTTCTCCGGATCATACTTTTTAGTGATTCACTTATTCTGCTTTACTCTCGGAGGGGAGAACAGCTTCTCACGAAACATATGAGACAGTCACATATGAACATACTTTGAAAATATCTATAACAATTTTTCAGGGTTATCTTGAATTTTTGTTTTAGCTTGGAATTTTCTTCTAAATTGAGATTGTGGAGTTAGGACCACAACTTCAATTCTTAGTCACATTTATTAGATGCATCAGATGGACATTCACACTCCTGCTAAAAGTGCTAGATTCATTTGTCCAAGTCATTTCTAGGACCTTTTTTCTTTTCTCTTCTAAACTTCTAAAGAGATTTTTAGTGTTAGTGAGTTAAGGTGCATCTCACTCCTTGAAAGGTTGGGTCTTATGCAAAACAGTTTCAAAATTTTCAGCTTCTCGGAAACTGGTCTCTTTTCTTTGTGTATGTATTAGAACATCTCTGGTACAATGTGGACCACGTTTCTGTTTATAATTAGGGTCCAAAACCTCCTCCCCATTTTTCCCATTAAAATATTGATAGTGCTATTGTGCTAGATTCATGTGTAGTAATAAAAATCATTGCCTCATTTCTAATAATGCTTTTAGTATTATATGGAAATAGGTTAATAGAATATCACAGTAATATTTGCATTTTCTGTTGGCCAATCTAATGATTTTATTTACTTTTATTTCACGAGGTCCTGCTTCCTATAAATCACAGTAATATTTGCATTTCGTCTTGTTTATTGGCTTTCTCGTCAAATTTTCTTTTCATATATACATATTTCAAGCATATAATGGTTCCTTATTCTTATGAATCAAACATTACTCTTCTTTTTGCTCTGTATTCTGTGGTGATTCCTGTATCACATTGAAGTGTATGGCTAGAATATTTTGTTGAATGATTTTATTGCAATAGTAAATCTTGATTTGTTATCCAGTATGCGGAGTTTGAGAAGAAAAGCTGTAAACTTGCAGCTTTTTTCTTTTCCTCCGTCTTCCATGCTTTTGCCTAATAGTGGTGCATGATGTTTCAAAGAATCTGTTATCTGTGATTTTTTTTCTATTGAGGCTTGACTTAACAGTTGGTAAGTTGAGGTCGTTGCTTTTTCTGAGAATCAATGCTTGGAAACATGTGGAGCAGTTGAATCACAATATTTCTTTCCTTACATTAAGTTTGGAGATTTACTAGATTGAAGGGAACCAAGAAGATTGTTAACCTGACTGGCGCTTGGTCTGATCTTAGTTTCCTGGACTTTTTTTATCTTCTCTGATCTTTTTATCTTTTCTGTTCACTTATTCCTATTGTACTTTTCTTTTTCCTGACAAATCTTTTTTGTATACAGGCAGTTCTTTGTGCAGTTGCGGAGATTGTTAGCCTGCGTTTTGTCAATGGGGTTGGAGCACGTCCTGGAATAATGGGAATTGACTATCCAGCAGCTTCCTGGCTTTACATGTATGTTACTAACATAACCAAAACTGAACACACAAAAAATTAGTATCCAACTTTACTTTTATCTGCAGTTTGATCTATGAATGAGTTACAGTAGCTTCCGTTCTTTCGGGGGTGTTGGGAGACCCTACGAACCAAGTTGCTTTTAAAATTCTCAGCATCTGGGTTAAAAATGTTCTTCCATGCGAGTTGGAGTCCTCACATAATTGAAATTAAACAACTGATGAAATTAGTTCATGTATTTTGAACCCAGTATAGCTAAATTTCAAATTATCATCAAGAAGAAACAATACCTTTTGTACTTGTCACAAGAAACCAAAAATCGTTTCAAATGCTTCAAAGAATTGTGCTAACTGGTTTCCATTGTAAATTGAAGCAACGCCGTTGTACTTTATTCTGACGTTGAAACTTCGTTCATCTTCTCTTGGTCTGCAGGGAGTTGGGCCACAGGGCTTATAGAATTGAGTCTGTTGATGACCTAACAAAGCCATTTGTGTCCATGTACTTTGGTGCAGCCTATTTGGCATGGTTAGCAGAATATGAAGGGAGGTAGGCTTGGTCACATCAAAGGGTTCTATTTAGTTGTGTGACAATTTTGTCTGCAATAATATTACTGACCAACTCATGTTTTATTCATTGATCCCAGGGAAAGAACTCCACAGTTCGTTGTTCAGGCTTATATTGCAGGGCCCAAGAATGTGAATCTTCAGGAAACAGGTCCACTTTGGCTTAAGTTTGAGCAAGCATTGACCAATTACGAAGATACAAAAAAGTAGGCATAATCTCAGCTCTAAATTAAAATCTGTAAATGTTGTGTCTAATGACACTGAATTCTTCTTTTCCATGCAGGGAACAAGGGAGCTGCACCATCTTGTAAGATGACAAGCTTTACGCTGCACATTTCACATGATCATCTGGGGTCAGTTCTTCAAGTTGCAACAGATTTATAGGACTGAAATCATTGTAAGTGGCAAATGATATGAGGTTGCACATATTATAGAGAAACTATTGGTTTTGGAGAAACAATCTTGTCAATATTTCTGAGAAAGAAAACAAATGTACCTTTTCTGATTTTGTACTTCCTAAATTTTGATCATTTCTGACAGTAATGTTCTTGTTTCATTTGCTACTTTGTGAACTTGAAGTGCAGTCACTCTTTGGTCTAATTCTTAATAGATGTTGTTGGTTGATGGTAAGTGGATCCGGATATAGAATGAAAAAAGAACAAAATTGAGCCTTTATTTCGACTTCTCTCAAAATATAATGAAGCTTGGGGATAGAGAATAGGATTTTGAGAATTTTGGATAGAAGATAAGGTTTATAAGAGTTTCATAATGATCGAATTAAGTGTAGGAAAATTGAGACGTTAATCAATGAGATTGTGCAGCTATTTTACTAGTAACATATCTTTTATCTTATAAAGGATACTACGATAAGATTTAAGCAATGTGAAGAATATAATTTTTAACACGTGTCTTTGTTCTGAGTAAAAAGAAATACTATACACATGGATCTTTATTTATAAGCAGAAGGATGCTAAATTTGAACTTGACTCTTATATTTTCTTAATTGAAATTGACTTATAAAAAGGTGGATATGTCTTTTACTTTAAAATTATACCAAAAAAAATTTCAACAATATGGATACATACCATTTTCAACAGAATTTCCTTCTAGTATCCGGCTTTTATCAAAGCAAGAAAGCTGCAGTTTAATGTGCACATCTATCTATTATGACCAAGAGGATCCTTATCTTCAAATTGGGTTTTTGAAAATATATTTGAGTCAAAATGATTTGGAGCTTTGGCAATCTTAGTATGCTAGAAACAATAAGAATAAGAAATACAAAACAATAAACACACAAATAACATACAAGGGATAGAGAAATTTACGTAGATTTCTTTTTAGAAAACAGTACAATACTATTCATGTACTGTGCTTTGTATTCGTTTTTCTTATAGCTATGATTGCATCACTATCTTGTCAATTATAGTAGAGAGATAACACTTGTTAAATGATGTTAGATATTGTTTCTTAAGGCTTCTTCCATGGCATATTGTCAATAAAGTGCATTGGTTTTGCTGTTATAGATATACCAATATTTAAAGGGGTGGAGGGCATCTTTTTACGTGTAGCTTTTCAAATCATTCAAAATCTAATTATTGATGATTAAACTTTAAAGCGCGTGGAAGAAACATAAACACAGCGTCATGCTGTACATGAGTATAATATCACTCAATTATTCAATTACAGTAATGCTAAAATATTCAAAGATCTTGCCCTCGTCCCAGTCTAAAATATATGCAAGATCTTTGATTACATGAACAAGAACTATTACACGAAAGAATTTTACATAGGTACAAACATAAAACTTAAACATATCAGGTACAGCAAAAGTCCAAGACCCAGCAGCAGCACAGGGCAGCACAACTGCAAATCAAAAGCAAACAAGTAAGTAAATCGTGAATAGCATGAAGGAAGAAAGGACTTAGAAAGGGTAGGGGAAAGCACGTACCATCCTTTCCAAAACCCTTCACCCCTTGATGTAGTTTGTGCTGGAGGGATGTTTTGGGTGTCCGTGGGAGCACCCGTGGTGGGATAACCGACCGGCGGCGGTGCAACATACGGGCCTTGCTGCGGTGGTGGATATGCCACTGCAACGTGGGAACCAGATTAGGCAGCCATATAAGCTGAACATGTTCTAAAACCATATTTTTCAAACCTTTTAGGAAGGAGGATGTTCAGGCACTTACCAGGAACTTCTTGTTGATTGTATTGACTCATGGCTGACAAGAACGACGCTTAAGAAGAAAGACGTAAGCAACAAAGAAGAGGGAGAAGGTTGACGAAGATCGGTGGAGGAATTACAGAGACTCGAGGGAATTTATAGTTGTCATCGGAGGCATTAATCAGGGCAGCCAACCGACTCCGAGGAAAACGCGGCCGGCGGTGACGCGTTGATGATCCGTTTGAGAAGACAACAACTCTAAGGAAACGGCATTGGAGTAATAAGCATGAAAAACGAAGGCCATCGTTCTCATAGGCAGCCGCAACCAATAGCAGTGTGCCACGAAAGAGATAGCGCGTTAAGGGATATGGTCAAAATGGAGAAACAACCTGGCGCCTGGACCAATGGGAGACGTGTTCGGTAGCTTCCAGACGCGTGGCGTGACTGCTTTCGTCACTATGAAGAAAAAAACCCTCATTTGCAATTATTTTAAGAATTGGGTCAATTTTCACAACTACTTTGGGCGTCATATGAAAGTGCTGTTTCTTGCTTTGTTCGGGATCAAATATTTTACTTGTTCTTTCCGTCGTGGATTGTCTTTGTTTCCTTGTCTTCATTACATTAGACACCACTTCCAAACCTAAAATGAAGATAATGTCTATGTATTATTTTAATTTATCTTGTGTTAATCCTTTCTTGTTCAATATTTTACACGAATTACCTTTCATGGGTGACAATAACTATGTTTGATGATTTCTATACTCAAGATTAATTTTATGATAATTTCTTACTATTTTTGATAAATTTGAGGATGAACAAAATGTCATTGTTTGTATATGGAGATGACAAATAAAGTCATTGTTTGTATATGGAGATGACAAATAAAGCCATGTAAGCCTTACATGTTTTTTCTTCATGCAAAATTGTTCCAATTAGGGTTTGTACAAGACACATAAGGGAATCTTAGTACAAGCAAATAATGAAATTCTTGTCCAAGACAAGTAAAAAATGTAAAACAATAGAGTTTTGTATATGGAGCTCAAAGTTTTCCACAAATTGTTATGTATTGTTTGCTTGTGATTAATAACAAACAAACTTTATCAATCATAAAATTTGTTTATTAAGTTGAAAATAGATGCAAAGTACTAGATTTTACAACCCTATTTTAAAAAAATAAGAAAGAAATGACTTTATTTTTAAAAGAAAAAAATTATTAACTTCGAATTAGAGGGGTATTACCTTATCAATATCCCATTTAATGCAATGGTGGGATCTATTTATTAGAAAAAGAACTCTAAAATCAGTTCTTGTAACTTGGATCTTTATAAGCCTAGTCCAAAAAGTTTGGATTTTATAAATAATTTTTTATGCATAAAATAAATGATCATTTCGTTACTATTGTTATAAAATCAATATCATGTAACTATTTTCATATTTCAATACCAATTGTATATTAATCCTCTTATCATTATCCCTTTTGTAAAGATGATCAATATTTTTCTAGATGCCTACTCTTTATGGAAAATATTATCTGTCTTAAACTAAAGAAATGATTAAGGTATTCTCGACCTTTCACAAAAAAAAAATAAAAAATGATTAAGGTAGACTTCCTTAATCACCTTATTCAAGCGTAAATGAGGATTGCTTATGGAGGAGGTTAGTTTTTTTTTTTTTTTTTTTTTTTTGGTAACCAAGGTGTCCGGGCCAGCTTGCTTAGCACAGCAAGCCACCGCCATGACCCCCCACTTAAATCACAAATGCTCCCCATGGGGAGTTGAACCTGGGACCTCAAGGATCCCAAGCCTAACCCTTACCAAGTGGACCACCTGTGGGTGGGTGGAGGAGGTTAGTTTTTATTTCTTTATTAAAACTACAAGTCTTACTCTTATATCTTTTATTTATTTTTTCAGAAGTAAATACTGTGATTTATGTTAGAATTGAATGACCACTTTCACTTTCCGAATTCTTTCCCAATGATTCAGCATGCACAAAGTTGTAGAAACTCTTATGGTCATAGCTTAACTAAAACATTAAAATGTTGAGAGGATCACCAATTGTGTTGCTATCTGCAAATACGTAACTTGGTTGATACAACTTCCCTAGATATAACATTCCTAGGGAAAGCACAAAACGAAGATTACATAAACAATAAACAAACCTCTGACACGGTTTGTGACCTTACCGAATGATATGGTTGCACCCACTTCCCACCGTGTCTGTCTTCGTCATCGGTAGGTGTGTTCAGACATGCAAAACCCAAATTTGATACCTCTACAGCCTCCAAAAACGTGACGCTTCTTTGTGTTCAGACTTATAGACCAAATGAATCATAATTTAAATGCGTTCAGATGCTGTATTTCCTTTCATACTATTTTATTTATGTTTTGGACTTGTTAGAAGGATTATGTCATTAGTTTGACCTTCTAGTCTTTGTTTTTTGATGAACATGTAAATTTATTCATCCAAAAATAAGAAAATATAAAAGTTTAAGGGTATATTTTAATATTACAGTTCATTTAAGAAATAATTAAGTTTAAAATTCTCTAACTATGACACAACAAAATATTTATTTTTGAGGGTTTAATGTTCTTAAATAGATTTCAAGTACCACTTTTTTTTTATTCTAGTCAATAAAATTAGTATTTTAACAACTTTATTTTGGAGAGATGTATAATTTTGTTCAAACTATATACAATAAACACATAGTAAGAAAGAATGTTTAAAAAATTTCCTAGTAAAATCCTTTTCTTTAGTTGTTTTAATTATCTATTATAGTTCAGAGTTCCAATCATCCAAATTCTTGGCTTTGTTATTAAACTAGAAGGAAACATAAATCATATGCTACCAAATGTGAGCATAATTACAAGATCAAACATGCCTTTGCTGATCATGAGATTCATTGCCGGGTGATTTCCAGAATTGTTGGTATAAAAATTAAAAGAACATTGGCATTTAACTTATCATTGTAGCACTACCAGCTACAAACTTGTCAAAAACACTCTTAAATTTACAAACAAGTAATGGACTTGTTAGAAGGACCAATGATTCGCTTGAAAATTGTAGTCAAGTAATCCAAACCGTGGGATAATGAAACATTTAACTGTTTGTAAGGAAAAGATATATGTTTCATTTTAAAGGTAATTTTCTAGAGGGATTTAGGCAATGTGGTACAGGTCTCCAGGGGCTATTAGTTTCGTTATTCAGCACTATCTCATCTTTCGAGTACGGGAAATTCGTACAGTAGTTTCCATGCCAAGCATAAGTGAAACAATTTGCTTAGGCTTAACAAGAGAAATAACGCTTCAAAAAAAAAGAAAAAAAAGAAAAAAAGAAAACGAAGTAGCCATCTCCTTATACAAGGTTGAATCCTCTAATCCAACAAAAATTCACTTCAAGTAGCCTATTGCACTTGAAGTTCTATGTGGTATGGATAAATTTATCTCAACCTTCACAAAGAAGTAATTTATCTCCCTTTTGGGGATTCTTACAACTTCTAATTCGGATTTACTTTTACCATTGCTTTTTCTCTAGTGGCTAGGGTTTTCTCTACGGCCCAGGAGTTTTTTTTTTTTTTTATCCTAAAAATAGATTTCTCCAGAACCCTTTATTTATGGGCTGTACATGGATAGCGTCCGAAACCCAATCAGATAGAGAAATCTTAATAATGGGAATCCTCTTCTCTCTTATCCTTATCCAACGAATGAAAAATTCACTAATTTTGACTTCACCATATAACAACAAGATGCATGTGTTTCACCCTCATCCACGTGTATGCGCATTACTTTGGTTCTGATATTGACTTCTTCTCCTCATCGTTTTACATATGTTGTTTTACTTTCTCTCATGGATGATCAGTTCCACATATACGCCAATACAAGCACAGTCATGAAGAATCATGTTTCTATTTATAGATGGATGAGACTGTTACTCGTTTCTTGTGTCAAGAGCTACTAAAAGATCTGCATATGGGACAGTTCCTTGTCTTTTCTCAATGCAGGAGCAGGGGTACGCTAATCAGTGATTGGATAAAGATATTGGATTGTTCCCTCACCGAAAAAGACTCTTCACCTTACCATGTGAATCTCACTAGTTTAGACTCGTGATTGATAGACTAGTCTTGAGACAACAGGAATCCTAACAGCTGAGCTAAAATTTTATATTGCCTCAACACCTTAAGTAACGCCTGGCCAGAAGGGAGGAGGAGGGAGAGAAGAAAACAAAATGTGAAGCCTCCATTCTTCACGGAAAACGTCGATTAAAATGGCTTTTTTTAACTTCTTCAGCAGTGGTTGAATATGTTGATTTAGAAGGTAACTGAAGTTGCAGCGGAATGATGGAGTATAGTATATTGATTTAGAGTCGAAGAGTACAGTTAAATGTGTTTTTCATATACAAGTGTGGACAATCAGCTACCAAAATGTCCATGACATTGGGCTAGTTGTTGAATATGTTGAGAAGGGAAACTCTGGTTTTGATTAGACGCCTAAGCACGCATTCAAGGACTTGTTCAACATCTTGAATGCTCAACTCTGATTCATCCAGCCAGTTCTGCACATTTTCAACAAGCTCGACGTAATTGGATTTGCTCGTCTTTCCACCGATGAGACGTTGTAATGCAGCATCCACCTTCTCAAGTTCGGTTGTAGTGGTGTCTGCTTCATCACACGCTACTCTTTTGGGATTCACCAGCCTCGAGACGAAGGACCAGTTGCTGGAGTGTGATCTCAGTTTGGGCCCAGCTATAAACGAAAACACGGCTTCAAGAACAGAAAGAGTGACTACTTCAACTTCTTTTAACATGCTAACCATGGTCAAGGCCTCATGGTCTTTGTTGGCGCACTTGTTCTCCAATCCTTTTAGGGCCCTGTGGATTGCCTTTTTGACCAACTTCCTGGAGGCCAAGTACTTGCGAATCTCACTTGTTACTTCCTTTCCATCTCCCCGTCTTCTTCTCATAACCGATTGAAGTTCATTCGCGCAATCTTTTGTTTGCAATAAGGCATCCTTCGCGATCCCATAAACTTCCAAAAGCCTAAGAGATCCATTCAACAGCTCCTCAACCCACGTCTCATGATGCTCTTGTGTTAACGCTTGTTGAGTGGATGGCAGCTGAAGCAACTTGTCAACACAATCATGTAAATCTTGAAGGCCATTCAGTCGGTTGCATATTGATGAGAGGACACAGAATTGGATTCAGAACTCCTCAATCTGCACAAGAGTTCATCAAACTCTGAAATGAGAGGGTGTGTTCTGGAAGGTAAGCTGTTTGAGCGAGCATGGTAATGGGCTTTGGGACTTAGAGAAGAGGAAGCCATTTTCTCTCGGAAATAAGGTCTAGCTGTTGAATGAACAATACTCGGTTTGGCAATTTGTGTTCTGTCTATTTCCTTCCTCTTGATGTATATATATTACGAGGCAGAGGGAACATAAGGAATCTCATCCTTATCAAATATCATTTAGCTGTATCATAATTGCGATCTGGATCTAAACATCATGTCAGCAAGGTTTTTGCAATGTCTCCTTCTCACCAGCCCTCCATTTCATTATCACTAATTAATGTAAAAAATGTGGGAAAATCACATGGGTAACGCCACATTATTGCAGAATCGTTACGAGATAAACATGCAGCGCACGAATGGCATCGATACCATCTTTTCTGAGACAAGAAAAGACAATGGACGACGTATACAGCTGTCCTGTCTGCGTCCTTGGACACAATTCTGCCGCTCATGCACTGTGAAATACCATTACGTTCGCAGCTTTTTGCATCGTGAATTAAATTTGTTTCAATCTAGTGATCACGATCATCACTTCATGCACAGTGAATGTCTCGTTAATTTGCAATCAAGTTATCCTTTCAGGAGCTTGTACGTTGTTCAATTGCTTCCAAGTAAAACTTTACCAATCTGATCGTGTTTATTTCTGGGAAATCTTAGAAGTTCACTTGAAATCTTTCAATATTGGAAGTAGTTCTTCGTGATCATCTTTTAACAAATGATATTTTGTTATTTTTTTCTTGAATCATCGAGCTTAATGGGGAAGGTCTTCCCTTGAAACTGCTTACCCCTTACAAGCATGTGCACACAAATACATTAACGTTGATTTACGTCTAAGATAGTCAAGTCTGCATATGTTGCTTCTCCTTGTCTTTTCTTAATGCAGGAACATGGGTAGTTTAATTAGTGAATGATAAATATATTGGACTGTGCACGCTTCTTATGTGGCATGTGTTTGATAAAGTATTTTTAGACAAATGGAATCTAAACAGCTGTGCTACAACTTATCACGTAGCCCCTAGCCAGAAGTGGGGAGAGAGGATAAACAAAGACAAAAGGTGAGACCTCCATTCTAGGCTAGAAAACTCAATTACTTGACGCATGATCGACAAAGGAATGGATGATTAAAACGACCTATTTTGCTTCTGTTAAATTTCTTTTAACTCCGTCAAGTTGGGGAGCGCAGCCTGACCATGTTGAATCCAAATTCCCATCTAGTTACCGGTAGCTTACATGCAAACAAGAATTATGTGATAGGGTTACACAATTAAACTATTATAATTGAACTATGAAAAGGTTGAAAGGAAAATTTGTACGGTAGTATTCAACAATCCCAGCGCCCAAGTAAATCCGTTGAAGAGTCAGAATGTAGTAAAATGAAATAACAGCAGAAATGATGAAATATAGTATTTTGTCTTAGAAACGGAGGAGAATATACACTTTAATATCTTTCATATACAAGTATGGAGAGCTAATCTCAAGGCCATCTCTGTGATTCAAAAGGATGATCACGACATTTGGGCTAATGGTTGAATATGTTGAGAAGGGAAACTCTGGTTTTGATTAAACGCCTAAGCAGACATTCAAGAGCTTCTTCGATATCGTCAACGGTCGACTCTGATTCTTCCAACGAGTTCTGCACGTTCTCATCGAGCTTCATATAAGAAGATTTGCCTGTCTTCTGACGATGAGATGTTGTAATGCAGCATCCACCTTCTCAAGCTCGTTACTAACGCTTTTCCCATCATCACATTCCACTCTTTTGGGACTCACCAGCCTGGAGACAAACGACAAGCTACTTGACTTTGATCTCAACTTTGGCCCAGCTATGAATGAAAACAAGGTCTCAAGGACAGAAATGGTAACTAATTCTGCGTCTCTTAACATGCTAACCAAGGCCAATGCTTCTTGGTTTTTTTTATTGCACCTGCTCTCCAATCGGTTTAGGGCCTTGTGGATTGTTTTCTTGACCAACTCCCTGGAGGTCAAGTATTTTCGGATCTCAATGGCTACTTCCCTTCCACCTTCCCGTCTTCTTCTCATTATAGATTGAAGTTCCTTTGTGCATTCCTTTGTTTGCATTACGGCATCCTTCGCGATTCCACACGCTTCCACAAGCCCAAGAGATCCATTCAACAGCTCTTCGACCCACGTTTGATGATGTTCTTGGGCGAAGGCCTGCTGAGTGAATGGCAGAAGAAGCAGCCTATCAACACAATCATGTAAATCTTGAAGGCCGTTTAGTCTGCTGCATATTGATGACGGTGACACTGAAGTGGATTCGGAACTCCTCAATGTGCACAAGCGGTCGTCAAACTCTGAAATGAGAGGATGTGTTCTGGAAGGTAAGCTGTTTGAGCGAGTGTGGTAAATGGACTTTTGGTTTAGAAGAGAGGCAGCCATTTTCCGTTGGAAAAGAGGTGGTTCTGCTGTTTGATGACCGATACTCGGTTTGGAAATTTGTGTTGTGTCTATTTGCTTCCTCTTGATGTATATATAATCTGAGTTATAGGGAACATAAGGAATCTCATCCTTATCAATTTTCATTAACTTGTATCATAATTTCGATCTAGATCTAAACAGCATGTCAGCAAGGTTTTTGTAGTGTCTCCTTCTCACCAGCCCTCCAACTCATTCTCATTAATTAATTCCTAAAATCTAGAAAAATCACATGAGTAACGCTCCATTATTGCACAGTAGTCTGAGAGATACATGAGGCACACGAGAGGTACCGAAACTTTCTTTTTTGCTAGAAGAAAAAACAACAGACGCTGTACACAACTTTCATGTCTATCCCTCTTAGGACACAGTTCTGCAGATCATGCACAAGAAACTATTATTCCATTATCAGTTTCGTGCACCAAATATTATATTTGTATCTTTCTGGTGATCACGGTCATCTGCTCATAAGGTTTCTTCACTGCTTTAGTTTTGTGTCGTATCATATCACATAACAATTTTGAACCTCTTATCCATAATCGTTGAATTCAATCCCCAAAAGTAATCAACAAAAAGATATAACTTCTGAATACAACAAATTAATTATATCACTAGGTACTGTAAGTTATACTAGTGCCAGTTATGCTCAGTAAACAACAACCAATCGAATAAAGCAAGTAATGCCTATACCATCACGGGGATTACCAAGCGGACAAGTACATTATTACCATAAGAGAAACATGTATGAGACTAACAGAACTCATATATAAAATTTTCTGACCCGCAACCCCCAGTTCTTTGTTGAATCATGCTGCAAATTAACAGTGCAGTTCCAACACACCTCGTTTAGATACTGTTTCTGGATACCTAAAATCCAACTTCACCTATTGCCGTGTGAAAAATTGATCTCAAGACATGGTTTTGGACACTAAAGCCATGTCAACCTGCCATGCCACATCAGCACCCAACATAGTAGCCACATCATATGCAACGCCATGTTAGCCCTAACCACTATGGAGCCGCATGATTTGAGTGACCCATCTTCACAACTTGAACATGACCTGTAATCGTGTTCTTGGTGGTCATCCAAAAACTCACCAATGCCACTGCTAAAAATTTTCTAGATATGTTTCAATTTGATTTTGTATTCTTTCCATATGTACATAGTATATAGTTTCTATATATTTATTTAATCTAACAATATAATTATTGGGAAAATTCAATCAAAGAAATTTCCACAAAATTAGGGTTTTGTTTCTTTCTCCTTTTTTCTCAAGCTTTCAATCCTATTTATTCTTTCATTGTATTAGTAGTCATTGGCTAACACCCCCAATGTTGGAATCCTAATGTCCTCATCTCCCCTATCCAACATGTCCCAATTGAAATTGTAGACCTTTATCCTTACAATTTTAACTATGCATGTTGCCTTTGCCTTTTCTTTGACTCTTACTACTCCTCTAATGTTTCATGAATGTTTCGATGGCACAAATTATGTTGTCTAGAAGACTTGGCTCCTCCCTTTTCTTGTCTTTAACCAATTGCTTTTGGTCCTCAAAGGCATGGAGTCCGTTCCACCAACCATTATTTGTAATAGCAATGGTTTTAACCAACCATTACATGGCTTAGTTCATTCAAGACCAAATTGTGTTAACTTGGATTCTAGCCACCTCCAATAACATAGGGGTGACCCAAGTTTCTGACCTTTGCTCCTCGGCCATGGTGTGGTCCTTCCTAAAGCAATCTAATACCGCCCAATCCTTAGCTTGGGCTTCCTCCCTATGCCTCTAGCTCCATACCATTACCAAAGGGAGTTCCTCTATCATTGAATTCCTCCACAAAATGAAGGTCGTGCTAGATTAACTTGTCACCATCAAAATCAAAATTAATGACAACAAGTACACCTTGCAGCTCTTTCACAAGTTGGGCGATGATTATAATGCCCTTGCAACATCACTCTTAGTGCATAATTAGATCGCATCGTTTAATTGTGAGGCATTTCACAATTTGATTTTGGCCTAGAAGGGGTGCTTGCACCAACATGGAGTCTCCACCATCATGTTGGTGGCATTTGCCACCTTCCCTAGAACCTTCACAAGAAACACTAAGACTTTCCTATCTTGACTCAAGTCACTTGACCTCAACCCACACCTCTGCCATCCTAACCTGACCTAGCCTAGTGCACAACCACTTATGCGTGATGGGCTCCTAGCTAGCCCATCTACTTCACAAGGCCTAACCTATAATTCCAATAGGGGTCACTGTAGAAATGGGCCATTTTGCCACCTTTGTTGCCATGTGGGCCACCATGTAGCTAATTATAGGGAGCACTTTAAACCTACTTGAAACCCACCCTATTTCCAAGTCTCAGCCCAACATTTTCCATAAGCCCATTATATTTATCCTACATCTTACCACACTAAAATCTACCCTCAATCCCACTATGTTTCCCTCTTATCTCTCACTAAAGGCCTCATAATCCTCCTACTTTCACTCTTGATGCTGCCTCTTGGCATCTAGCCTTTGGGTTGTCCCATCATGTCATTGACTCCTCAATTGTTTTATCTAGTGTAACTCCTTATATGAGCCCTTAACAATTTACAATGGGTGAAGGTGTCTTTCTTCCTATCACTCACGTAGGTACCTTTCGGACTTCATCTTTTTAGTTATCTAACATTTTATTTGTTCCAACTATCACTAAAAATCTTTTATTAGTCTATAAATTTTTGTTAAAAGTTAATTGTTATTTTCTTTACTCCTTTACTCAGTTTTGGGCTATTTCCTTTCACACATGTTAGGTTATCCTTCATGGAACACTTGATCATGATCTCTATCGTGTGGCTTTCTTTAGTGTCCCCTTATCTCTTTGAGCACCCTTTGCCTTCAACATCAACCCCTTGCTATTGTGGCATTATTGTCCTGGTAATTTGTCCTCTGAAGTTCTTCAACTTTTGAAGTTGACTCAAATAACATACTTGTCCTTGTCTTTTACCCCTTCTATAGTGTGTGCTTTTAGCAAGAGTCATTGCCATCCTTATTTTCCTACTCAATCTAAGTCATTTGTTCCCTTTCAACTTATTCATTTTGATGTATAAGGCCTTACCCCAATTGAGTCAAGTAGTGACATTAAATTCTATGTGTGTTTCATTGATGATTTTTTCTAATTTTTCTAGCTTTACATTATCTATTTTCATTTGCAATTTTAAAAAAGTATTTATAATTTTTCATAAATTTGTCAAAAATCAGCTTAATTACATACTACAAGTAGTTCAGTGTGATGGAACACATTTTCTTCTTTACCTTTTGGACCTACTTATAGCAACATGATATTCATTAGTGGCCCTTTTACTTGTATTCCCATTTTAGAATGGCACCTTGAGCATCAATATTGACACATTGTTAAAATTGGCCTCACTTTTCTCATTCAAGCTACCGTGCCTTCGCACTTTTGGGACTCTGCATTTGAGACAATTGTGTTCCTCATTAATCGGCTTCCTACCTTGGTTCTTAGACATCTCTCACCCTGGTAGGTTTTATTTCATCACCTTTTGAATATTACTCATTTATGAGTGTCTGATTGCATCATCTTCCCTTACATTTAACGTTATGCTTTGTACAAGCTTGCACCTCACTCTTGCGCTTATGTTTTCTTGAACTACCTTCTTGGCTACTATGACTACCATTGTTATTGCCTTTAGACTTAGTACATTTTCATCATTATAGATGTTATATTTTATGAAGGCTCCTTTGCTTACCATTCCCTTTCCCTTCCTTCCTCCCCACCACCATCCCCTATTGTTGTTCCTATTCCCATTCCCACTACTCCAATAGGCCTTTCCCTCTCCCTTCCCCCTTATTACACCTAACCAAACAATCCCTCCCCTATCATAGCACATCTTCCCTTCCTTTACTTACCTACCAGATGCCTTATCACTTGGCTATAGGATGACATGATTGCCTAGTGCACCCTTACCCGTTAGCAAACCTTTGCTTTCATTACCACCACTCATTCTTATCCTGAACTTGCTTGTTTCTCTCGGGCCATCCAAGATCCTCATTAGTGTGACACCATAGCAACATAATACACCGCTCTCATTCATAACAACACTGGGGCCCTTCAATAAGCATTTCCTAACCTTCACATTGTGCTTCGTTAGGGGCATCATATAGCTTTCGAATACCTTATGAGTATCCAAATTTGTGAGCTTGATTCCTAACCACTTTATGCTAGAAACCTTTAAATTGAAACTATTATAAGACATGTTTTTCAATCCACCACTATACATCGACAAAATCTAGAGGGCATGGAGATCACAGTCAAAGAGAGCAAGTATGAGAAGTTTCAGTTCTATTCTAGTCTTCCTAAAAAATATTCTCATGGCCACATTAGGCATCATTTTTCCTATGACTATCACACATAAAAATCTTTTATAAAATTCTTCCTTAAACAAGTGCATAAATGTTGATTATTTTTCAACTAACAAAATAAATAATACTCAGCTATTCATATTGTGAACCTTTCTAGTATTTTGGTGGAATAATCACCCCCTCCCACAACCATGTTTGAGCAATTAATTCTATCATTATTATCATTGAAAATAAGAAATCTCATGTTAAAGCCCTTTACACCGACAATCAAGCTAAGGTTAGAGTGAGTATAATCCAAAATGCATAATAAGTTATTGAGAATACTATCAAATTTAGCCTAGTCTTTGAAAAGGCTGACATTAGCATAAAAGAGCTTTCGCTTAATGATACGTATGTTCATGACACAAAGCTCGTGGATGATGTTGAGGATGTGGGTAGTCATGTTGGCCTTGTGATTGGTAGTTTTGGGGCCAATAATGCAGAAAGTAATCTTTTTATTTTTTATTTTTTTTATCATCATGTGGCTATTCATATTGTGAACCATCCTAGTCTTTAGTGGAATAATCACCCTCCTCTCAAAGCCATGTCCATATAGTCAATTCTATTATTATTATTATCATTGAAAGTAAGAAATCTCCTGTTGAGGCCCTCACACTAGCAATCACATTAAGGCTAGAGTGAGTACAACCTAAAATGCACAATAATGTCATTGAGAATAATATCAAACTTGGCCTAATTTTTGAAGAGGTTAACATCAACATAGAAGAGCTTTTGCTTAGTGATACGTATGTTTATAACACAAAACTCGTGGATGATGTTAAGGATGCGGATAATCATAATAGCTTTATGGTTAGTGGTTTTGGGACCCACTTTATAGAGAGTAATCTTTTTCTTTAGCACCATGCAATATAGTAATTGCACCATGTGGCTCTTCATATTGTGAACCTTCTTAGTATTTAATGGAATAATCACCCTTTTTCCTAAGGCCATGTTTGAATAGTCAATTCTTTTTTTATTATCATTGAAAACAAGAAATTCTATGTTGAGGTCCTTCACAACAGCAACTACACTAAGGCAAGAGTGAGTACAACTTAAAATGTATGTTATGTTATTAAGAATACTATCAAACTTGGCCTAGTTTTTAAAAAGGTAAACATTAGCATAAAAGAGCTTTCGTTTAGTGATATGTATGTTCATGACCCAAAGCTCGCAAATAATGTTGAGGTTATGGGCAATCATGATGGCCTTGTGGTTGGGGGTTTTAAGGCCAACTCTATAGAGAGTAATCTTTTTCTTAAGCACCATATGACATAATAATGACATCATGTGGCTTTTCATATTATGAACCCTCTTAGTATTTAGTGGACTAATCACCCATTTCCAAAGCCATGTTCAAGTAGTCAATTATATTATTATTATCATTGAAAACAAGAAATCCCATGTTAAGGCCCTTTACACTAGCAACCACATTAAGGTTAGAGTGAGTATAACCCAAAATGTACGATATGTCATTAAGAATACCATTAAACTTGGTCTAGTCTTTGAATAGGTTGATATTAATGTAGAAAAGCTTCCAAATGGTGAGACGTATGTTTATGACATAGAGCTCGTGGATGTTGTTGAGGATGCTAGCAATCATACTGGCTTTAAGCTAGTAGTTTTTGGGCCAACTCTACTGAAAGTAATCTTTTTCTTTATTTTTACGTAGCTCTTCATATTGTGAACCTTTGTAATATTTGGTGGAATAATCAACCCCCTTCTAAAGCTAGTCAATTCTATTATTATTATCATTGAAAACAAGAAATCCCATGTTGAAGCCATTCACATTGGCAATCACATTAAGGCTAGAGTGAGTATAACCCAAAATGCATGATATGCCATTGAGAATATTATTGAACTGGCCTAGTCTTTGAAAAGGTTGACATTAGCATAAAAGAGCTTTTGCTTAGTGATACGTATGTTCATGATACATTGCTTATGGATGATGTTGTAGGTAGTCACGATGGCCTTGTGGCTGGTGGTTTAGAGGCCAACAATGCAAAGAATAATCTTTTTTTTTAGTGCCATGCGACTCTTCATATTGTGAAAATTCCTAATCTTTAATGGAATAATCATCCTCCTTCCAAAGCCATGTTTGTGTAGTCAATTTTATTATTATTATTATTATTATTATTATCATTGAAAATAAGAAATCCGATATTGAGGCCTTCACATTGGTAACCACATTAAGGCTAGAGCAAGATTAACAAAAAATGCATGATGTGCCATTAAGAAAACTGTTGAACTTGGTTTAGTCTTTGAAGATGTTAATATTAGTGTAGAAGAGCTTCTGATTGGTGATATGTATATTCATGAGGTTGAGGATGTGGGCAATCATGGTAGCCTTGTGGCTAGTGATTTTAGAGCCAACTCTACAAAAGTAATCTTTTTCTGTAGTATCATTCGGCGTAGTGATTGTGCCATACAACTCTTCATATGATGACCCTTAATGATAATAACTAAGAGAGATACTTGATATTCATATGAATGGTTGCATGGCGCAATCACTACGTCGCATGACATTGAAGAAAAAGATTACTTTTTGTAGAGTTGGCCCTAAAAACACTAGCCACAAGGCCCCTATGATTGCTTGCATCTTTAACATCCACAAGTTTAGTGTCATGAACATATGGATCACCAATTAGAAGCTCTTTTACACTAATATCAACCTCTTCAAACAGAATTGAGAGAGATATGATAAGTGAAATGGTGCATATAGACTGGAAGAGATCAGAGGGTAGAAAAGTAATTTCAAACCCTAAATATCTCCCAAGGATAGACGGGGACGCACCGTTTTAAACAAGTTTTAACAAAGAAAAATGTCCAAAACAGATCAAACAATGGAAGGTTAAGAATATACCAAGAACAGTGAAAATCAGAAAACGAATAGAAATTGGAAAATTGAATGGAAATCAAAAAACCAAATAAGACAAGGAACTTGAAGAAGGAATAGGATTGGGACACATATCCTTTCCTCAAGTGAAAATAAAGCAAACGGGATCAGTTCAATTCTAAAGTGGAGAGAACTGAGAGAGATATGAAAAAAAGGAGAAAATTGAAAAGAATGTACCAGATGAATCAAAAACTCAGGCTGGCTCTCGATACCATCTAAGAAATAGGAAACGTTTGAGAATTCTAAAGAAGCATCAATTTGGTTGAATCGATTTCTCACTATTTGCTTATTGGAAAATATACAAGCCAAGGGAAAAAATATCCAATAAGGAATTAAGGCAACGCGCGGCTATACGAATTGGGTTATACCCGAGCCTAACAAAGAAAAGGTTAGCCCAACTAACTAAAGGGTCGACCCAATAGCAGTATAATTACATTTTAACAAGTATAACCTAAAATGCACAATATGCCATTGAGAATATTGTCAAACTTGGCCTAGTCATTGAATATATTGATATTAGTATAGAAGAGCTTTCGATTAGTGATACGTATGTTCATGACATTGAGCTCGTGGATGAAGTTAAGGATGTGGGCAGTCATGGTGGCTTTATGGCTAGTGGTTTTAGGGTCAACTCTATGAAGAGTAATTTTTGCTATTAGTTTGATGGTGGCCTATATGGTAACAAAGGTGGCAAAATGGCCCATTTCTATGGTAATTCCTATTGGAATTGTAGGCTAGGCCTTATGAAGCAAGTGGGCTGGGCAGGAGCCTATTATGCATATGTGGTTGTGCATTAGGCTAGCTTAGGTTAGGATGGTAGGGGTGTGGGTTGCGGTGGGGTGACTTAAGTCAAGACATGAGAGGGTTAGGGCTTCTTGTGAAGGAAGGGTTTATGGAAGGTGGTGAACACCTCTGGCATGACAATGGAGACTTATAATGGTGCGAGTGCCCTTTTTATGCCAAAATTAGATCGTGAAATGCATCATGACTAAGCAGTGCAGTCTTATTTTGCATTGATATCGATGTTGTAAAGGTGTCATAATCGTCACCTAGACCATGAAAAAGCTACATAGTATACTCATTGTCATTAATTTTGACTCCAATAGTGTCAAGTTGATCTAGTATGGCCTTCACTTTATGGAGGGATTTGGTGACAAAGTGATTCCTTTTGGTGATGGTGTCAGAAGCACAAGGAGGAGGCCTGGGTTGCAGATTGGGTAGTATACAACTACCTCAAGAAGGACCACATCACCACTAAGGAATGAAGGTTGAAAATCTTGGTCACCACCATGTTGGTAGAGGTGGCCATAATATAGCTTAACATGATCTAGTCACGAATCAACTAAGCTACATAAGTTGAATTAGGTTAGTTTGAACCACTATTGCTATGAACAGTGGTTGGTGAAGCGGGCTTGTTGCTTTTGATCCTCAAAAGCAATTTGTCCAATGAGAAAGGGGAGGAGCTGAGTCTTCCAAACAACATTATTTATGTCATCTAAACATTCTTGGAACATTGGAGAGGTAGCAACAGGAGTTGAAGAAACGGTGGGGGTAGTGGGCACAATTAAAATTGTGGGGATAAGGGTTTGTGATTCCAATTAGAACATGTTGGATGAGGGAGATAAGGACATCAAGATTCTAGCATTGAGGGCATTAGCCAATGACTATTAATACTACGAAAAGAGGGATAAGAGTGATGGCCAAAGGAAAATGGAGGAAAAAAAAGCTAATTAGGATTTGTATTGTGAAGACCAATGGCTAAAGGAAAAATGAAAAAAGAAAGAGCCAATTAGGATTTGTATTATGAAGAAGAAGTTATGTCTTCATTTGAAGCCAAGTAGAATAATTTACAATTTATTCTTATAAACTCGGCCTGAGTTGAATTTATAAAATACATAAGTTGCATTTGAACAATAATTGTTAGTGATCTTTGACCAACCACATCTCTTTTCATGCCACCACTTCCTCTTCCTACAACTAACCTCACCTACTTATAGTATGCACTACATGCAGAGATGTATCGTGCACAAGGTAATTTGTTTAACTTAAGTTTACTTGCCTTAGATTATCCTTCTCACAACTTTTATCACGGGTTTAGCAGCACGGATCGTGGATCAAGGAGCAACTTTGTCCTTACACATTGTGATACCTACTTGCATGTAGATGTGGAAATCAAAACTAAGCCACCATCCCCACCTTCCATTGTTCATGTGCTAGGCTAGATTGCATCTCACTCTCCCACAAAATTGGACTTCTTTGAAGGATACTACGCAGATGAACCTGGACCTTCTCAACTGCAATTCTGGTGCATGTAGTGCTACTTGAAATCCAACATGATTAACTCTCACAATGATTCTCTCGACTTGCACTTGTCATGATGAAGGAGCAGTTCATTTCTTAATCCATGTGCCACTTTGTGTTTGTTATTTTGTGTTCCTTAATTTGGATTTGTGTGCCAACTTATCATGTTAGTCTTTTGGTTTGTAATATTATAATTCTCTGAACACCCCTATAAGTAAGACCTATGAGCTCACATATTTTGTGTGGTTTTTTCTTCTGAGCTTAGTTGTATAATCTATAACTTGTGTTTGCTCTTTATGTGAACGTTAATATAGCCTAGTACCTTTGTGTGCTTATCTTTGGCTTATATTCTCCTTTTTCTCTCTCTCTCTCTCTCTCTCTCTCTCTCTCTCTCTCTCTCTCTCTCTCTCTCTCTCTCTCTCTCTCTCTTTCTCTCTCTCTCTTTCTCTCTTTGCCTCAAGTTATGCACAAACTCTAAGTTTCATATAATGACATATCTCTAACACCTAGCAAGACAATCAACCAATCAAGTATGTTTGATACAAATCTTCCTTACATATTGCTCTTTCTTTGACTCTTGGACAACTAGGTATGATGCTCAAATCAAATGCATATGATTGAACCAATAGTCAACCAATCAAGTATGCATGAAGAATAATAAGTATGAATCACACAAACATACAAGACATCAACATCAATGTGTGGAAGAGTATAAAAGAAAAGGCATAACCCCATTCTTGATTGGAAAACTCAATTAATTAATGATTGGCATAGTAATGAATAATCAAAGTGCACAATCAAACTCGTTCAAGTTGTGGAGGCCAGCATGTCCTTTTTTAATCCTAAATTCGCGTGTAATTATGGGTAGCTTGCATGTAAACTAGAACTATTTAACCGGGTTTTAGAAGTTCAGTAATTATAAACATCAATTCCGAATTATTTTTTTGTTTATTCATTGGACAAGATCAAAAAAAAATTTGAAGAACTAAATTTGTGCAGTAGTATTCATTGAATCCAGTAATAAAATAAATCCTTTGGAGACTTGAATACAGTAAAGTGAAATCACAGCATCAATGATGCAATATGATATATTTAAGGAAAATGTACACTAATGATATTTCTTATATACAAGTATGGAGAGTCAATCTTAAGGCCCTCTCTATGATTTCAAAATTGATTAAAAGACAGTGTCCATGAAATTTGGGCTAGTGGTTGAATAGGTTAAGAAGGGAAACTCTGGTTTTGATTAGACGTCTAAGCAGGCATTCAAGAGCTTCTTCGATATCTTCAATGCACGACTCTGATTCTTCCAGCCAGCTCTGCACGTTCTCATTGAGCTTCATATAAGAAGATTTTCTTATCTTCTAACCGATGAGATGTTGTAATGCAGCATCCACCTAATCAAGCTCGTTAGTAATGCTTTTCCCTTCATCACATGCCACTCTTTTGGGATTCACCAGCTTGGAGACAAACAACTAGCTACTGGACTTTGATCTCAACTTTGGTCCAGCTATGAATGAAAAATAGGTCTTAAGGACAGAAATGGTAACTAATTCTGCGTCTCTTAACATGCTAACAATGGCCAAGGCTTCTTGGTTTTTACTGTTGCACTTGCTTTCCAATCGGTTTAGGGCCTTGTGGATTGTTTTTTGACCAACTTCCTGGAGCTCAAGTATTTTCGGATCTCAACAGCTACTTCCCTTCCACATCCCTGTCTTCTTCTCATAATGGATTGAAGTTCCTTTGTGCATTCCTTTGTTTGCATTAACGCATCCTTCGAGATTCCACATACCTCCACAAGCCCAAGAGATCCATTCAACAGCTCTTCAACCCACGTTTGATGATGCTCTTGGGCCAAGGCTTGTTGAGTGAATGGCAGAAGAAGTAGCCTATCAACACAATCATGTAAATCTTGAAGGCCGTTTAGTCTGCTGCATATTGTTGACGATGACACTGAAGTGGATTTGGAACTCCTCAATCTGCATAAGTGGTCGTCAAGCTCTGAAATAAGAGGATGTGTTCTGGAAGGTAAGCTGTTTGAGCGAGCGTGGTAAATGGACTTTTGGTTTAGAGGAAAGGAACCCATTTTCTCTCCGAAATGAGGTTTTGCTGCTGAATGAACAATACTCGGTTTGGCTATTCACGTTCTGTCTATTAGATTCCTCTTGATGTATATACATTATAAGGTAGAGGGAACATAAGGAATCTTATCCTTGTTAATTATCTAAACAACATGTCAGCGAGGTTTTTGCAATGTCTCCTTCTTACCAGCCCTCCAACTCATTATCTGTAATTAATCTCTAAAATATAGAAAAATCACATGGGTAACACCACATTATTGCACAATAGTTGCGAGATATACATGCAGCGCACGAGTTGCATGAATACCATATTTTCTGAGACAAGAAAAGAGAAGAGACATTGTATATAGCTTTCCTGTCTTCCTGCTGGGGCACACCCTTCTTCACCGCTCATCCGCAATAATATGTGATAGGTTCCCAGCCTCGTGCGTCGTAAGTGAAATTTGTCTCAATCTGGTGATCGCGATCATCATCTCAAAGAACTTCTTAAGCGCGTAGCTATCTACCAGGACCATCTGCAGGACCATGTCGTCCGGAATCATAATTAATTTTAAAACTCTTAGATGTGAACTCAATCCCAAGTGCTAATCAACAAAAAATTAAAAATTCTGGATACAGCAAATCAATTATATCACGAACATTTCAAATTTGTACTTGTGCCTAGGCTTGTAAAGGCTCCAAAAGCCGCTTTCGCTCTCCAATCACATATTTATCAACTCTACCATCGATTTTGATGGTCTGGTCCAGCATATTTAAGCTGTAGTTACGGTGTTTCTAACGACAATATTGTTGAAGATAGAAATGGAAATTTGGACATCCCATAATATTCTCACGATATTCAAGAAAATTATCTTATACATGAGAATCAGTATACATAACCCTTAAGGTGTAGTTGAGATGGTAATTTGGCTCATTTGGGAGATTTTGCAAAGTAAATATCATGGGTTTTAATCCGCTCAACTACATTTCTAACTGACTTCATGCTTTAGAGTAGACCATTTTTCTCCAGTCTAAGCCATCAAACAAAGCTTTGTGGTGGTTCTAGATTATCTGAAAAAAAAAAGAAGAGAATTAGTGTACATGAGAAAATTGTAACGTAATATTATATTTATTACTTTCCTTAATTGAATCTCCTTGTACATGCATTTATAAAGGTATGCACTTATTGCAAACCTTACACCAGTCCAATGCAATTCAATTTGTTAAGGAAATGAAGCAATTAAAAGAAAGGAAAACCAAAATAAAACCTAATGTGGCCTTAAGAAGAAGAAAAGTACATGATCAAGTGGGTAGCTAAGTGCCAGTTAGAGTTGAGACTATTGGAGGGTAATTTAGCTTTTTCTTGAAAACCGTCCACAAAAACTATTACAAGAATAATTGATTTTGTTCAATAAACACATACACATAATAAGACCAAAAAAATGAAAAAAGAGAGAAAGAAATAGAACATTTATATATTTTGGGATAAATAATTTTGTTATGCCCATATAATAGAAAATCTATTATAATTTTAGAGTTCCATTAATTTTTGGCTTTCTTCACTTTGGTCATTGTCAAGTTTACCAAATGATACATATAAAATCTCATGCTTCATATTTGTGTGACTTAACAAACAAATTGTATGATGAATAAAGCTCATTTGCTATTCATCATAACCAAACATTACATGAGAATTTGTGAAAAACTTATGCTCTATGAACAAAACCCTACTATTCTAAATAGTTAACCCTATACACATAGGTCTTAGAATACAAACAAAACACAGTTGGGAAATGATACAATTAAGAAAACTTGGGAAGGTATGCAACTTACAGAGGTAGGAAAACCTAATGCAATAAAATTATGAAACTTAGGAAGGCAATTGGGACTTTCCATTAATAGCTTTCCATCTTGATTACCATCATGTCGAGCCATTAATCTCAACACCCATCAAGCTTGAAGAGGAGAGAGTAATAATGCTTACTAAACTACTTTCCTTAAGAATGCTCATGGTAGGAGGCATTTATGTTTCTATGGAGATCCTCCACATTCCAATGAAATTGCTTGTTTCTTGGCCATCACATTATACTTCGAGGAACTTGTGCCCTATAAAACTTTAGCAAGCTGTTTGTGTTTACTTCTCGAAAATCTTACTTGTTCGCTATTGTTTATTCTGATAGTAGTAGCGTCTCTTCCACATCATATTTTCACAAATGCTATTTGATTACTTTCTTAAAGGTCTTCACTTGAAACTGCTAACCCGTTACAAACAGGTGCACATAAATACAGTAACGTTGATTTTATATCAGATACAGCCAATATCAGCAATGTGGCTTCTCCATGTCTTTTTCTTAATGCAGGAACATGGGCAGTTTAATTGGAGAATAACAAATATATTGGACTGTTCCCTCACAGAAAGACACCCTGCACGTTTCACATGTGGCCTGCATTTGATAAACTATTTTCAGACAAATGGAATCCAAAATTTGTGCAGTAGCATTCAACGAATGCAGCGGTAATATAAATTCTTTCGAGACTAGAACATATTAATGTGAAATCAAAGCATCAATAATGCAATATTGTATATTGAAGGAAAATGTACACTAAAGATCTCTGTTATATACAAGTATGGAGAGTTAATCTCAAAACCTCTCTATGATTTCAAAATTGATCAAAAGAAAGTGTCAACCACATTTGGGCTAGTAGTGAATATGTTGAGAAGGGAAACTCTGGTTTTGATTAGACGCCTAAGCAGGCATTCAAGAGCTTCTTCAGTATCTTCAATGCTCGACTCTGATTCTTCCAGCAAGTTCTGCACATTCTCATCGAGCTTCATAGAAGAAGATTTGCTTGTTTGTAACGCTTTCCTCACCTTCTCAAGCTCGTTTGTAACGCTTTCCTCACCATCACATGCCACGCTTTTGGGACTCACCAGCCTGGTGACAAACGACCAGCTACTGGACTTTGATCTTAACACTGGCCCAGCTACGAATGAAAACAAGGTCTCAAGGACAAAAAGGGTAACTAATTCTGCGTCTCTTAACATACTAACCAAGGCCGGGGCTTCTTGGTTTTTTCTGTTGCACCTGCTCTCCAATCGGTTCAGGGCCTTGGGGATTGTTTTCTTGACCAACTTCCTGGAGGTCAAGTATTTTCGGATCTCACTGGCTACTTCCGTTCCACCTCCACGTCTTCTTCTCATAATGGATTGGAGTTCCTGTGTGCATTGCTTTGTTTGCATTAACGCATCCTTCGCGATTCCACACGCTTCCACAAGCCCAAGAGATGCATTCAACAGCTCTTCCACCCACGTTTGATGATGCTCTTGGGCCAAGGCTTGCTGAGTGAATGGCAGAAGAAGCAGCCTATCAACACAATAATGTAAATCTTGAAGGCCGTTTAGTGTGCTGCATATTGATGAAGATGACACTGAAGTGGATTTGGAACTCCTCAATCTGCACAAGTGGTTGTCAAGCTCTGAAACCAGAGGGTGTGTTCTGGAAGGTAAGCTGTTTGAGCGAGTATGGTAATTGGACTTCTGGTTGAGAGAAGAGGGCAGCCATTTTCCCTTGTAAAGGAGGTAATCTTGCTGTTTGAAGAACGATACTTGGTTTGGCAATGTGTTGTGTCTATTTGCTTCCTCTTGATGTATATATATTATGAGGCAGAGGGAACATAAGGAATCTCATCCTCATCAAATATCATTTAGCTATATCATAATTGCGATCTGGATCTAAACAACATGTCAGCAAGGTTTTTGCAATGTCTCCTTCTCACCAGCCCTACAACTCATTATTAGTAATTAATTTCTAAAATCCAGAAAAATCACGTGGGTAACGCTTCATTATTGCACAGTAGTCTGAGAGATACATGAAACCACGAGCGGTATCGAAATCATCTTTTCTGGTAGAAGAAACAAACAACAGACATGTACACAAATTTCATGTCTGCCTTTTGGGACACAGTTCTGCAGATCATGCACAAGAAACTATTATTCCATCAGAAGTTTCGTGCATCAAATATTATATTTGTATAAATCTGGTGATCACGGTCATCTGCTCATAAAATTTCTTCACTACTTTAGTTTTATGTCTCATCAAACCATATAAAAATTTTAAACCTCTTATACGTAATCGTTGAATTCAATCCCGCATCGAATAAAGCAAGTAGTGTCAATACCATCGCCGGGATGCCACATTAGATTATTTACATACGAAATCCAATCGGAAAAGTAAATGATTACCATAAGAGAAACATGTAGGAGACTAACAGAGCTCATATATAAAATTTTCTGGTCCACAACCCTCAGTTCTTTATTGATATAATGCTGCAAATTGACAGTACATTCCAACACACCTCGTCCAGATACTTTCTGGATTCGTCAAATCCAACTTCACATTTATTTATTTATTTATTTTTGATAAGTATCCAACTTCACCTGTTGCAGTGTGAAAAATTGATCTCAAGACACGGTTTTGGACACTAAGTTGGTTTTGAGAGGCAGACTGATTGAGAGAAAAATATTTTACAAACAGTAGACCAGTTTTTGAATCTCCCGCTACAGCGCTCTCAAGGCCTTTCTCAATGACATAAGCCTTTTTGCCACCCCTCGGGAATAAGCTTATGTTCAACTTTACCCTTTATTATTATTAACTTTTTATTAAATAGGAATAGGACCTTGACAACTTTTATTGATAAAAAATGACAGGGCTAAAGACCACGCTTTCTCTAAAAATACAATAAAATTATTACATTCTTCAACCCTTGAGAAAAGGATGTGCAAAATTAAAACATAGCAGAAATCAATGACCATTATAAGGTCCATTACAACAAATACAAATTGATAGAGCATTTCCAGATTCTTGAACAAACAAGCCATAAGTCTCATTAATCTTAATGAGGACTGTAATGAGCCAAACCAAGTTGATCTTCCAAAGAAATACTTTTGCACATATTTGGAAAAGACCAAGATATTAATATATTTGCTTCCTATCAATTGATGCCCATGATTGGCTAAACAATTTGCTAAACAATTATCTTCTTTGTAGGTGTAGAAAAGCCTAGCCATTGAAGGTATTGTACCGAATAATATAAGTAAGGTTCTAAGGGCTAGAGAACTCCCCCTTAAGACATTGAATCAAGAATTGGGAATCTACTTCCACCTCCAACAAATGAATCCTTTTCTATTGACAATGCTGCAATCCGAATAACATGGCCTTCACTTTCATTATCACACTATTTCCTTGGCCAAATTTAAGAACATATGCCACAATCATAGCCCTAGTAGAATTCCTAATGACCCCTCTACTAACACATCTCCCTTTAATATAGGATCCATCATAGTATAATTTCAAAGAACTAGCAAGAGGAGAGATCCACTTAACCATTTGACTTGTGGAAGAAAAAGATTATGAATTGGAATATTCAAAGTCCAAAGCCTACCACAATCAACAATAGAAGGTTGTTTAGAGCCTTCGAATATAATCATAGACTAATGGATATCTGATGCAATGTCATCAACAGTATTCTGCATTAAACACTTTTGTATATCAAAGCAGTGGTTTTGTTGATAACACAAAAGGAGTGGCCTCCAATCTTGACGCGAAAACTCAATTAGCTAGCACACGATTGGCAAAAGGAATGGACAATAAACATAGCTCATTTTTTCTTTCTTTTAGTCTTAGAAAAGGAGCTATTATGAGTTTCGGTATCTTTGTATCTTTGTATCTTTGTATCTTTATTCATATGAAAAGGTCAAAAAGAAATTTGAGAAACCAAGTTTGCACGGTAGCATTCAATGAATGTAGCACTAAAACAAACCCTTTAGAGACTACAACATAGTAAAGTGAAATCACAGCATCAATGATGCAATATTGTATATTGGAGGAAAATGTACATCAAAGATCTCTTTTATATACAAGTATGGAGATTTAATTTCACAGCCCTCTCTGTGACCTCAAAATTGATTAAAAGAAAGTCTCCTTGACATTGAGGCTAGTGATTGAATATGTTGAGAAGGGAAACTCTGGTTTTGATTAAACGTCTAAGCAAGCATTCAAGAGCTTCTTCGATATCTTCAATGCCCGACTCTGATTCTTCTAGTGAGTTCTGCACGTTCTCATCGAGCTTCATATAACAAGATTTGCTTGTCTTCGGACAGATGAGATGTTGTAATGCAGCATCCACCTTCTCAAGCTCGTTACTAACGCTTTCCCCACCATCACATGCCACTCTTTTTGCACTCACCAGCCTGGAAACAAACGACCAGCTACTGGACTTTGACCTTAACTTTGGTCCGGCTATGAATGAGAATAAGGACTCAAGAACAGAAAGGGTAACCAATTCCGCGTCTCTTAACATACTAACCAAGGCCGGGGCTTCTTGGTTTTTTCTGTTGCACTTGCTCTCCAATCGGTTTAGGGCCTTGCGGATTGTTTTCTTGACCAACTTCCTGGAGGTCAAGTATTTTCGGATCTCACTGGCTACTTCCGTTCCACCTCCACGTCTTCTTCTCATAATGGATTGAAGTTCCTCTGTGCATTCCTTTGTTTGCATTAACACATCCTTCGCAGTTCCACACGCTTCCACAAGCCCAAGAGATCCATTCAACAGCTCTTCCACCCACGTTTGGTGATGCTCTTGGGCGAAGGCTTGCTGATTGAATGGCAGAAGAAGCAGCCTATCAACACAATCATGTAAATCTTGAAGGCCGTTTAGTGTGCTGCATATTGATGACGATGACACTGAAGTGGATACGGAACTCCTCAATCTGCACAAGCGGTCGTCAAACTCTGAAATGAGAGGATGTGTTCTGGAAGGTAAGCTGTTTGAGCGAGTGTGGTAATTGGACTTCTGGTTGAGAGGAGAGGCAGCCATTTTCCCTTGGAAAAGAGGTGGTCTTGCTGTTTGATGAACGGTACTCGGTTTGGCAATTTGTGTTGTGTCTATTTGCTTCCTCTTGATGTATATATATTATGAGGTAGAGGGAACATAAGGTATCTCATCCTTATCAAATATTATTTAGCTGTATCATAATTGCGATCTGGATCTAAACATCATGTCAGCAAGGTTTTTGCAATGTCTCCTTCTCACCAGCCCTCCATTTCATTATCACTTATTAATTTCTAAAATCTAGAAAAAATCACATGGGTAACGCCTCATTATTGCACAATAGTTGCGAGATATACATGCAGCGCAAGAGTGGCATGAATACCATCTTTTCTGAGACAGGAAAAGAGAATAGACATTGTATATAGCTTTCCTGTCTTCCTCCCGGGGCACACCCCTCTGCATCGCTCATCCAGAATAATATGTCTTCGAGTTTCCAGCTTCTGTGTCTTAAATCAAATTTGTCTTAATCTGCTGATCACGATCATCATCTTATACAACTTCTTTTGTGTTTTGGTGAAACCTACATAGCTATCTACCGGGACGATCTGTAGGACCATCTTGTACGAAACCATAATTAATTTAAGGTTCTTAGATGTAATCATTGAATTCAACTCCGAGAGCTAATCAACAAATAAATATAAATTCTCGGTACAGCAAATCAATTATATAACTAATGTTTCAAATTTATACTTACTATTGATATGCTCAGCTAAGTGTTAAGTAAACCGTGTGAGTTGTTGTCGAAGAATAAAATAAAGCGAATAATGCAAATGTCATCGCGGCGTTAGATTTTTTACATACCAATTAGTCAAGTATCAACTTTTTTGGCCCACAGCCCGCAGTAATTCATTCAACACATCTTCTCCATAAGAATTTTTAATGAATTGCTCCGGTTGAAATTCAGATGTTGTGGTGTTGAAAAATTGGTCTCAAGACACGTTTTTGGATACTAAGGTGGTTTTGAGGGGCATGCTGGTGAAGAGACAAAAAACCATTATAAAAACACATTAGTTTGCTAGCTGAAGTACTCAATCTCTAACGAAGAACAGTCTGTCCCAAAGTATGATTATTTCAGTTAGAAATGCGGCTAAGAAATTTGAACCTAGGATACTTGTTGTACAAAATCACCAATCCAAGTCTTTCTTACCATCTCGACTATACCTTGAGGGGCTACAGTTACGATGTTTCTAATGACATGATTGTTGGAGATACAAATGAAAATGTGGACATTTTGTAATATTCTCATTAGATTTTGGAAAATTCTCTTATACATGAGAATTAGTATATATGGGAAAATTGTTACATAATATTATATTTATTATTTTCCTTAGTTGAATCTCCTTGTACATGCATTTATAAGGGTACATACTTATGCAAACCTTACACTAGTCTTATGCAATTCAATTTGTTAAGGAAATGAAGCAATTAAAAGAAAGAAAAAACAAAAGATTGAACCTAATGTAGCCTTAAGAAGAAGAAGAGCACATGATCAAATGGGTAGCTAAGTACCAGTTAGACTCAAGAGTAATGGAGGGTTATTTAGCTTTTTTTTGAAAATTGTCCCCAAAAACTATTATGAGAATAGTGATATTATGTAATAAACACATACACATATTAAGACAAAAAATAAAAATAAAAAGAACATTTAGGTAGTTTGAGATAAATAATTTTGTTATGGCCATACAATAGTAACCTACTATCATTTTAGAGTTTTCATTATTTTTTGGCTTTGTTTACTTTGGTTATTGTCACAAGTTACCAAATGATACATATAAAATCACATGCTCTCTATCTACCTAGTTTAATGAACAAATTTTTTGATGGATAAGGCTTATTTTTTATTAATGACAAGCAAACAATACTTGAGAGTTTGTGGAGAATTGAACTTTGTATACAAAACCCTATATATACAGGTCTATGAATACATACCAAATACAGTTAGGGATACAAACATAATTAAGAAAAGCCAAGAAAATAAGTAACCTAGAGAGGTAGAAAACCAAATACAATATAATTAGAAAAACCTAAGAAGGTAATTGGACCTTTCATTAAAAGCTTTCTATCATGATTACCTTTATGTCAAGCCACTAATCTCAAGACCTCCCAAGCTTGAAGAGGAGAGAAAGTAGGAATGCTTGCTAAGCTGTTTTTCTCAAGGAAGCTTGTGGTAGCAGGCATTTTTATTTTGGTAGAGATCCTCCCACTTGAGTCTTTTTCGTTTGTAGTGTCTTTGGCGCAATTTGGAGTTACAATTTTTTTTTGTCTTGTGTACTTACTCCTCTATACTCACTTTTGGCTATTCAAGTATTTGCTTGGTGTTTTCTTATTAACCTTTGACAAAGATTTCCTTATTAGCCTTTGAGTAGGACTTCCTTATTAACTTTGGACAAGAATTTTCTTATTTGCCATGGAGAATCCATGAATTAAGAACTCATGAAGGGCTTACGTGGCCTTATTAGTTGTCTCCCTATTTGAACAAAACACATACTTTAGGTTTTTAAAAATCTTATTTACACAAGCAACATTTGAAAAACTTAGTTCATAGAATTACCATTTCACCATTTACTGCTAATTTTAATTCCACAACTATTAGAAACTGCATGGAGTGGACAAGAACAAAAGGGAACTGAATAATAAGGACTTGCGAGAATAGAAATTAACAAAATGATGGCATCACCCATCAGGTCTCGTAGTCTCAGCCAATGGTTTCCCAGCAATATGGATAGTTAAAAATGAAAAACATCCTTCCAAAAAAATTCACATGTTTGGAGACTTAACCACAAAAAAGGTTTTGTGGTGACGAAGCGTTCTGAGTATGACAATGAGCCTGAAATTGTCAAGTCATATGCATATCTTCAACTTAAAATATGTTGTACAATTTGGTTGTTTTCTTTATGAGATTTGGGTGCAAATCACATTCCAATGCTTGTTTATTGGCCATCATACTATACTTCGAGGAACTTGTGCCATATAAAACTTTAGCAAGCTGATTGTGTTTACTTCTCAAAAATCTTACTTGTCCACTATTGCATATTCTGATATTAGTAGCATCTCTTCCGCATAATATTTTCCCAAATCTTATTTGATTACTTTCTAAAGGTCTTCACTTGAAACTGTTGATCCCTTGCAAACATGTGCACAGGAATGCAGTAACGTTGACTTTACATCTGAAACAGCCAAGGTACAGCCAAGACCTGCATGTGGCTTCGCCATCTCTTTCCTTAATGCAGGAACATGGGTAGTTTAATTGAAGGATAACAAATATGTTGCACTGTTCCCTTGCCCAAAGACACCCTGCATGTTTCTCATGTGGTCTGTGTTTGATAAACTATTTTAAGACAAATGGAATCTAAACAGCTGCACTACAACCCATCGCGGAGCGCCTAGCCAGAAATGGGGAGGGAGAGGGAGGCATGGCCCCATTCTTGACTGAAAAACTCAATTAGCTAACACATGATTGACACAGTAATGAATAGTCAAAGCGCATAATCAAACTCGTTCAAGTTGCGGAAGCCAGGCTGACCTTTTAGATTCCTAATTCGCATGTATTTATGGGCAACTTGCATGTAAACTACAACTATTTGACGGGATTTTACATGTTCAGCTATTATAATCTTTAATTTCCCCCCTTTTTGTTGATAGAATGGTAAATTGAATTAGTCAAAATTCAATTCTGATGCCTCTTTTTGTTTATTTGTAGGACAAGGTCGAAAAGAAATGTTAAGAACATAATTTGTGCTGTAGTACTCAACGAATATAGCACTAATATAAATTCTTTAGAGACTAGAATGTAGTAAAGTGAAATCACTACATCAATGATGCAATATTGTATACTGAAGAAAAATATACACTAAAGATCTCTTTTCTATACAAGTATGGAGAGTTAATCTCAAAACCCTCTCTCTGCTTTCAAAATTGATTAAAAGAAAGTGTCAACCATATTTGGGCTAGTGGTTGAATATGTTGAGAAGGGAAACTCTGGTTTTGATTAGACGTCTGAGCAGGCATTCAAGAGCTTCTTCAATATCTTCAATATTCGATACTGACTCTTCCAGCCAGTTCTGCACGTTCTCATCGAGCTTCATAGAAGAAGATTTGCTTGTCTTTTGACAGATGAGATGTTGTAATGCAGCATCCGCCTTCTCAAGCTCGTTTGTAACGCTTTCCTCACCATCACATGCCACTTTTTTGGTAATCACCAGCCTGGAGAAAAGCGACCAGCTGCTGGACTTTGATCTCAACTTTGGCACACCAACGAATGAAAACAGGGTCTCAAGGACAGAGAGGGTAACTAATTCTGCGTCTCTTAACAAGCTAACAAAAGCCAAGGCTTCTTGGTTTTTGCTTTTGCACCTGCTCTCCAATCGGTTTAGGGCCTTGTGGATTGTTTTCTTGACCAACTTCCTGGAGAGCAAGTATTTTCGGATCTCGCTGGCAACTTCCGTTCCACCACCCCGTCTTCTTCTCATAAAGGATTGGAGTTCCTGTGTGCATTCCTTTGTTTGCATTAACGCATCCTTCACGATTCCACACTCTTCCACAAGCCTAAGAGATCCATTCAATAGCTCCTCAACCCACGTCCCGTGATGCTCTTGGGCTAAGGCTTGTTGAGTGAATGGCAGAAGAAGCAACCGATCAATGCAATCATGTAAGTCTTCAAGGCCGTTTAGTCTGCTGCATATTGATGAGGATGACACGGAAGTGGATTCAGAACTCCTCAATCGGCACAATTGGTCCTCAAACTCTGAAATGAGAGGGTGTGTTCTGGAAGGTAAGCTGTTTGAGCGAGCGTGGTGAATGGATTTCTGGTTGAGAGGAGACGCAGCCATTTTCCCTTGGAAAAGAGGTGGTCTTGCTGTTTGATGAACTGTACTCGGTTTGGCAATTTGTGTTTTGTCTATCTGCTTCCTCTTGATGTATATATATTATGAGGTAGAGGGAACATAAAGGATCTCACTTATCAAATATCATTTAGCTGTATCATAATTGCGATCTGGATCTAAACATCATGTCAGCAAGGCTTTTGCAATGTCTCCTTCTCACCAGCCCTCCATTTATTATCACCAATTAATTTCTAAAATCGAGAAAAGATCACATGGGTAACGCGTCATTATTGCACAGTAGTCTGAGAGATACATGAAGCACACGAGAGGTATCGAAATCATCTTTCGTGATAGAAGAAAAAACAACAGACGTGTACACAACTTTCATGTCTCCCTGTTGGGACACAGTTCTGCAGATCATGCACAAGAAACTATTATTCCATTTGAAGTTTTGTGCATCAAATATTATATTTGTATAAATCTGGTGATCATGGTCATCTGCTCATAAAATTTCTTCACTACTTTAGTTTTATGTCGCATCAAACCATTTAACAATTTTAAACCTCTTATCCATAATCGTTGAATTCAATCCTCAATCGAATAAAGCAAGTAGTGCCAATACCATCGCCGGGGTGCCACATTAGATTATTTACATACGAAATCCAATCGGAAAAGTGTATGATTACCACAAGAGAAACATGTAGGAGACTAACAGAGCTCATATATAAAATTTTCTGGTCCACAACCCTCAGTTCTTTATTGATATCATGCTGCAAGTTAACAGTGCAATTCCAACACACCTCGTCTAGATACTTTCTGGATTCCACAAATCCAACTTTACCTTGCTTTTTTTTCTTTTTCTTTTTCTTTTTTGATAGAAATGTAAGTTTGCATTAATAAAAAGAAATGTTCAAAAACATAAGGGCATACTTAATATTACCAAAATTAGAAAAATTATGAAAAAGGAAAGAAAAACTTCACCTTTCTTTTTTTGCTTGATAGGTATCCAACTTCACTGTTGCAGTGTGAAAAATTGATCTTAACACACGGTTTTGGACATTAAGTTGGTTTTGAGAGGCAAACTGCTTGAGAGAAAAATATTTTAAAAACAATAGACTAGTTTTTCAATCTCCAACTGAAGCGCTCTCCAGGCTTTTCTCAGTGCAATGTTATCGGTAATATTCTACACTGAATGCTTCTATATATTGAAGCAATGGTTTTGTTGATAACACAAATCTTGCATACTAATAATATATAAAGAAATATATTCTCCTAAGATGTTGAAAAATAATCTATTAGATATTATACATATTGCAACTTTTTGATCACAACAGTAGACCATTTATTTTATGTCATCTCTAATTTAGATTACAAAGAAAACCAATAGGTAAATTAACTTGTTGAGATAGGCATTGCCCTATATTCAACTTTTGCTTAGGTTTGTTAGATCTTTGTCTATTTTTCACTTTTCATGTTATTAAGGAACTTGCAAGTATTATACAATAATTGTTTAAATATTTTTTCTTGTCACTGGATAGGCTATCCAATCATAATTACAATAAAAAATAATCTAGAAGTCCCTTTTTGATGAGAATATAAGTCCTAATTTAGATACATTAAGAAGCACCATATGAGATTACTTGTGCATAAATTAACTGAATATTTTGAGAGAAGATGGCTAATAATGAGGAAGTCTAACATCAAAGTGTGGTTAAAAATAAAGTCCAACTCAACAAGCAGATTAGAGATAAAACCCAAACAAAGAGGGTGAATAAAGATAAAGACAAATAAAGGGGTAAGTAAATTTAAAACTTGTAAAGGGCAAGATGAAGTCGAAAACCCATAAATGGGTAGAAGACCCATATTGAGATAAAAATATTTTAAACATGAAAATTCAATTAGTTGTAGAACATGATGACACATCTCAATTTTGGGGTATGATGAGCCATCTCCATTTTCGGGCATGATTGCCCATCTCAAAAGAAACATTGGTTTTTAATGTTGAATAAGATGAAAAAAAGAAAAAAACACAACCTAGGAAAAATGGTTGAATTATTTTTTCAAAACTAGAACAACTTGCTTTTGATGCCATTGACTCTTGGTGAATATAACAACTATACTTTCCTTTGAAAATAGAGCAATTCGTAGTGTCTTTAAAACATATGTATATCCGGGAGTAAGGCCTGATGGTTAACCCTAATTTTTCAAAAGGAAGTTTCAAAGACTATTCTTATGTAATCTGTTGATGAATGTTTACTTCTGGGAAATCTTACACATTTACTATTGCCCATATCTACATTAGCGTCCTTTTTTTTTCCACATCATCTTTTCACAAATTCAATTTTAGTTTTTCTTATGAATTATCTGGCTTAATTGGGAAGGTCATCAGTTGAAACTTTTGACCCCTTTCGCACCACACAAATACAGTAACTTGGATTTACGTTTGAGACAGATAAGGTCTGGATATGTGGCTTCTCCATGACTTCTTTTTAAACCAGTAACATGGGCAGTTTAATTGGTGAATAATAAATATATTGGATTGTTCCCTTACACAATGACACCCAGCATTATTTTCAGACAAATGGAATCCAAACAGCTATGCTACAAACCATCCCGTAGCGCCTAGCCAAAAGGAGGCAGGGAGGAGAGACGATGACAAAAGGCGTGGCCTCCATTATTGACGCGAAAACTCAATTAGCTAGCACACGATTGGCAAAAGGAATGGACAATCAATATTGGTCATTCTTCTTTCTTCTTTCTTCTGGTCTTAGAAATGGAGCTATTATAATCTTTGTATCTTTATTCATAGGAAAAGGTCAAAAAGAAATTTGAAAAACTAAATTTGTATGGTAGTATTCAACGAATGTAGCACTAAAATAAATCCTTTAGAGACTAGAACGTTGTAAATTGAAATCACAGCATCAATGATGCAATATTGTATATTGGAGGAAAATGAACACTAAAGATCTCTTTTATATACATGTATAGAGATTTAATCTCACAGCCCTCTCTATGATCTCAAAATTGATTAAAAGAAAGTGTCAACCATATTTGGGCTAGTGGTTGAATATGTTGAGAAGGGAAACTCTGGTTTTGATTAGACGCCTAAGCAGGCATTCAAGAGCTTCTTCCAGATCCTCAATGCTCGACTCTGATTCTTCCAGCCAGTTCTGCATGTTCTCATCGAGCTTCATATAAGAGGATTTGCTTCTCTTCTGACAGATGAGATGTTGTAATGCAGCATCCACCTTCTCAAGCTCGTTACTAACGCTTTCCCCATCATCACATGCCACTCTTTTTGCACTCACCAGCCTGGAGACAAACGACCAGCTACTGGACTTTGACCTTAACTTTGGCCCGGCTATGAATGAGAATAAGGACTCAAGAACAGAAAGGGTAACCAATTCCGCGTCTCTTAACATGCTAACCAAGGCGGAGGATTCTTGGTTTTTGCTGTTGCACCTGCTCTCCAATCGATTTAGGGCCTTGTGGATTGTTTTCTTGACCAACTTCCTGGAGGTCAAGTATTTTCGGATCTCGCTGGCTACTTCCGTTCCACCTCCACGTCTTCTTCTCATAATGGATTGAAGTTCCTGTGTGCATTCCTTTGTTTGCGTTAACACATCCTTCGCAGTTCCACACGCTTCCACAAGCCCAAGAGATCCATTCAACAGCTCTTCCACCCACGTTTGGTGATGCTCTTGGGCCAAGGATTGCTGATTGAATGGCAGAAGAAGCAGCCTATCAACAGAATCATGTAAATCTTGAAGGCCGTTTAGTCTGCTGCATATTGATGAAGATGACACTGAAGTGGATTCGGAACTCCTCAATCTGCAAAAGCGGTCCTCAAACTCTGAAATGAGGGGATGTGTTCTGGAAGGTAAGCTGTTTGAGCGAGTGTGGTAATTGGACTTCTGGTTCACAGGAGAGGTAGCCATTTTCCCTTAGAAAAGAGGTGGTCTCGCAGTTTGATGAACGGTACTCGGTTTTGCAATTTGTGTTGTGTCTATTTGCTTCCTCTTGATGTATATATATTATGAGGTAGAGGGAACATAAGGAATCTCATCCTTGTCAAATATCATTTAGCTGTATCATAATTGCGATCTGGATCTAAACATCATGTTAGCAAGGTTTTTGCAATGTCTCCTTCTCACCAGCCCTCCATTTCATTATCACTAATTAATTTCTAAAATCGAGAAAAAATCACATGGATAACGCCTCATTATTGCACAATAGTTGCGAGATATACAATCAGCGCAAGAGTGGCATGAATACCATCTTTTCTGCGACAGGAAAAGAGAATAGACATTGTATATAGCTTTCCTGTCTTCCTCCGGGGCACACCCTTCTGCATCGCTCATCCAGAATAATGTCTTGGAGTTTCCAGCTTCTGTGTCTTAAATCAAATTTGTCTTAATCTGCTGATCACGATCATCATCTTATACAACTTCTTTTATGTTTTTGTGAAACCTATATAGCTATCTACCGGGACGATCTGTAGGACCATCTTGTACGAACCATAATGAATTTAAGGTTCTTAGATGTAATCATTGAATTCAACTCCAAGAGCTAATCAACAAATAGATATAAATTCTCGGTACAGCAAATCAATTGTATAACTAATGTTTCAATTTTATACTTACTATTGATATGCTCAGCTAAGTGTTAAGTAAACCGTGTGAGTTGTTGTCGAAGAATAAGATAAAGCAAATAATGCAAATGTCATCGCCGGGTTGGATTTTTTACATACCAATTAGTCAAGTATCAACTTTTTTGGCCCACAGCCCGCAGTAATTCATTCAACACATCTTCTCCATAAAATTTTTTAATGAATTGCTCCGGTCGAAATTCAGATGTTGTGGTGTTGAAAAATTGGTCTCAAGACACGGTTTTGGATACTAAGGTGGTTTTGGAGGGGCATGCTGGTGAAGTAACAAAAAGAAATTATAAAAAACACACTAGTCTACTAGCTGAATTACTCAATCTCTAAGGAAGAACGGTCAGTCCCAACGTATGCTTATTTCAGTCAGAAATGCAGCCAAGAAATTTGAACCTAGGATACTTGTACAAAATCACCAACACTAGTCTTCCTTACCATCTCCACTATACCTCAAGGGGCTATAATTACAATATTTCTATTGACATGATTGTTGGAGATACAAATGAAAATGTTGACATTCTATAATATTCTCATTAGATTCTGGAAAATTCTCTTATACATGAGAATTAGTATATATGGGAAAATTGTAATATAATATCATATTTATTATTTTCCTTAGTTGAATCTCCTTGTACATGCTTACTGCAAACCTTACACTAGTCTTATGCAATTCAATTTGTTAAGGAAATGAAGCAATTAAAAGAAAGGAAAAACAAAAGATTGAACCTAATGTAGCCTTAAGAAGAAGAAGAGCACATGATCAAGTGGGTAGCTAAGTACTAGTTAGAGTCAAGACTAATGGAGGTTTATATAGCTTTTTTCTTGAATTCCGTCCTTAAAAACTATTATGAGAATAATGATATTATGTAATAAATACATACACATATTAAGACAAAAAAATAAAAACAAAAAGAACATTTAGGTAGTTTGAGATAAATAATTTGTTATGGCCATATAATAGTAACCTACTATCATTTTAGAGTTTTCATTATTTTTTGGCTTTCTTTACTTTGGTCGTTGTCATAGGTTACCAAATGATACATATAAAATCTGATGCTTTCTATCTACCCGGTTTAGTGAACAAATTGTTTGATGGATAAGGCTTACTGTTTATTAATCACAAGCAAACAATACTTGAGAATTTGTGAAGAATATTGAACTCCATATACAAAACCCTACTATTTTAAAAAGCTAACCCTATATATAAAGGTCTACGAATACAAACCAAGCACAGTTAGGAGTACGAAGATAATTAAGAAAACATTGGAAAATAAGTAACCTAAAAGGATAGTAAACCAAATACAATATAATTAGAAAAACCTAGGAAGGTAATTGGACATTTCATTAACAGCTTTTTGCCGTGATTACCTTTATGCCAAGCCACTAATCTCAACACCCCCCAAGCTTGAAGAGGAGAGAAAGTAGTAATGCTTGCTAAGCTATTTTTCTGAAGGATACTTGTTGTAGGAGGCATTTTTGTTTTGGTAGAGATCCTCCCACTTGAGTTTATTTTGTTTGTAGTGTCTTTGGCACAATTTGGAGTTACAATTTTTGTTGTCTTGTGTACTTGCTCATCTATACTCACTTTTGGCTATTCAAGTATTTGCTTGGTGTTTTCTTGTTAACCTTTGACAATTTTTTTTTTTTTTTTTGTGAAAGGTTAAGAATTATATATCACTATAAAAAAATTACAAAATTGTTTAGTTACAATCATCATTTAGGCTCAAACACTGTATTTGGCAAATTCCAAAGCTCTTGCAAGAATTTATTACAATATATAAGCTTTACTCCTCTAATAGATGAAATATTCCCTCTCACGTCCTTAATTTTAACAATAATAGTCGAACTGTTTAGATTTTTATCATTGAACCTTTTTTTATTTCTTTCCCTCCAAATGTGATATAATACAATCTTAAAAGATATACTAAGCAAAGTTGCATCCAAACTCTTACTCTTGACAGTTTTGATCATCCAACATATTTTAGCTCTCTAAAGTTTAATTCTTCGAGTTAATCTATTTATACTGAACAGAGCATTCCTTATTAACTTTGGACAAGAATTTTTCTTATTTGCCTTGGAGAATCCATGAATTAAGAACTCATTAAGGGCTTACATTTAGTTATCTCCCTATCTAAACAAAACACATACTTTAGGTTTTTTTAAAATCTTATTTACATAAGCAACATTTGAAAAACTTAATTCATAGAATTACCATTTCACCATTTACTCTTAATTTTAAGCCACAACTATTAGAAACTGCATGGAGTGGACAAGAACAAAAAGGAACCGAATAATAAGGATTTGCGAGAAGAGAAATTAACAAAATTATGGCATCGCCCATCAGGTCTTGTACTCTCAGCCAATGGTTTCCCAGCAATATGGATAGTTAAAAAAGAAAAACATCCTTCCAAAAAAATTCACATGTTTGGAGACATATAACCACCAAAAAGGTTTTGTGGTGACGGAGCGTTCTGAGTATGACAACGAGCCTGAAATCGTCAAGTCATATGCATATCTTCAACTTAAAATATATTGTACAATTTGGTTGTTTTCTTTATGAGATTTGGGTGCAAATCACATTCCAATGCTTGTTTATTGGCCATCATACTATACTTCGAGGAACTTGTGCCCTATAAAACTTTAGCAAGCTGATTGTGTTTACTTCTCGAAAATCTTACTTGTTCACTATTGCTTATTCTGATATTGGTAGCATCTCTTCCGCATAATATTTTCACAAATGTTATTTGATTACTTTCTAAAGTTCTTCACTTGAAACTGCTGATCCCTTACAAACATGTGCACAGGAATGCAGTAACGTTGACTTTACATCTGATACAGCCAAGGTACAGCCAAGACCTGCATGTGGCTTCGTCATCTCTTTCCTTAATGCAGGAACATGGGTAGTTTAATTGGAGAATAACAAATATGTTGGACTGTTCCCTTACCCAAAGACACCCTAGATGTTTCTCATGTGGTCTGTGTTTGATAAACTATTTTAAGACAAATGGAATCTAAACAGCTGCACTACAACCCATCAAGGAGCGCCTAGCCAGAAGTGGGGAGGGAGAGGGAGGAAGACAAAAGGCATGGCACCATTCTTGACTGAAAAACTCAATTAGCTAACACATGATTGACACAGTAATGAATAATCAAAGTGCAAAATCAAACTCTTTCAAGTTGCAGAAGCCAGGCTGACCTTTTAGATTCCTAATTCGCATGTATTTATGGGTAACTTGCATGTAAACTACAACTATTTGACGGGATTTTACAAGTTCAGCTATTATAATCTTCAACTTCCCCCCCTTTTTTTTGCTAGAATGGTAAATTGTATTAATCAAAATTCAATTCGGATGTCTCTTTTTGTTTATTCATAGGACAAGGTTGAAAAGAAATGTGAAGAACATAATTTGTGCAGTAGTACTCAATGAATGTAGCACTAATATAAATCCTTTAGAGACTACAACGTAGTAAAGTGAAATCACTACATCAATGATGCAATATTGTATACTGAAGAAAAATATATACTAAAGATTTCTTTTCTATACAAGTATGGAGAGTTAATCTCAAAACCCTCTCTCTGATTTCAAAGTTGATTAAAAGACAGTGTCAACCATATTTGGGCTAGTGGTTGAATAGGTTGAGAAGGGAAACTCTGGTTTTGATTAGACGTCTGAGCAGGCATTCAAGAGCTTCTTGAATATCTTCAATATTCGATACTGACTCTTCCAGCCAGTTCTGCACGTTCTCATCGAGCTTCACAGAAGAAGATTTACTTGTCTTTTGACAGATGAGATGTTGCAATGCAGCATCCGCCTTCTCAAGCTCGTTTGTAACGCTTTCCTCACCATCACATGCCACTCTTTTGGTAATCACCAGCCTGGAGAAAAACGACCAGCTGCTGGACCTTGATCTCAACTTTGGCACACCTACGAATGAAAACAAGGTCTCAAGGACAGAGAGGGTAACTAATTCTGCGTCTCTTAACATGCTAACAAAAGCCAAGGCTTCTTGGTTTTTGCTTTTGCACCTGCTCTGCAATCGGTTTAGTGCCTTGTGGATTGTTTTCTTGACCAACTTCCTGGAGGTCAAGTATTTTCGGATCTCGCTGGCAACTTCCGTTCCACCACCCCGTCTTCTTCTCATAAAGGATTGGAGTTCCTGTGTGCATTCCTTTGTTTGCATTAACGCATCCTTCACGATTCCACACGCTTCCACAAGCCTAAGAGATCCATTCAATTGCTCCTCAACCCACGTCCCGTGATGCACTTGGGCTAAGGCTTGTTGAGTGAATGGCAGAAGAAGCAACCTATCAATGCAATCATGTAAGTCTTGAAGGCCGTTTAGTCTGCTGCATATTGATGAGGATGACACAGAAGTGGATTCAGAACTCCTCAATCTGCACAAGCAGTCGTCAAAATCTGAAACCAGAGGATGTGTTCTGGAAGGTAAGCTGTTTGAGCGAGCGTGGTGAATGGATTTCTGGTTGAGAGGAGAGGCAGCCATTTTCACTTACAAAAGAGGTAGTCTTGCTGTTGGATGAAAGGTACTCGGTTTGGCAATTTGTGTTTTGTCTATCTGCTTCCTCTTGATGTATATATATTATGAGGTAGAGGGAACATAAGGAATCTCTTCCTTATCAAATATCATTTAGCTGTATCATAATTGCGATCTGGATCTAAACATCATGTCAGCAAGGTTTTCGCAGTGTCTCCTTCTCACCAGGCCCTCCATTTCATTATCACTAATTAATTTCTAAACTCGAGAAAAAATCACATGGGTAACGCGTCATTATTGCACAGTAGTCTGAGAGATATATGAAGCACACGAGAGGTATCGAAATCATCTTTCGTGATAGAAGAAAAAACAACAGACGTGTACACAACTTTCATGTCTGCCTATTGGGACACAGTTCTGCTAGATCATGCACAAGAAACTATTATTCCATCACCAGTTTCGTGCACCAAATATTATATTATATAAATCTGGTGATCACGGTCATCTGCTCATAAAATGTCTTCACTACTTTAGTTTTATGTCGCATCAAACCATATAACAATTTTAAACCTCTTATCCATAATCGTTGAATTCAATCCCCCATCGAATAAAGCAAGTAGTGCCAATACCATCGCCGGGATGCCACATTAGATTATTTACATATGAAATCCAATCGAAAAGTATATGATTACCACAAGGGAAACATGTAGGATTCTAACAGAGCTCATATATAAAATTTTTCTGGTCCACAACCCTCAGTTCTTTATTGATATCATGCTGCAAAGTTAACAGTGCAGTTCCAACACACCTCGTCCAGATACTTTCTGGATTCCTCAAATCCAACTTCTCCTTTCTTTTTTCTTTCGGTAAGTATCCTATTTCACCTTTTGCAGTGTGAAAAATTGATCTCAGTGCACGGTTCTGGACACTAAGTTGGTTTTGAGAGGCAAACTGCTTGAGAGAAAAATATTTTACAAACAGTAGACCAGTTTTTCAATCTCGCGGTGAAGCGCTCTCTAGGCTTTTCTCAATGACATAAGCCTTTTTGTCTCCCCTCCGAATAACCTTACGTTGTTTTCACTCTAAGCCTCATTTGAGTTCTTTTTACCCATGCTGGGTTTCCTGTCCTTGTGATCCAGGCTTATAAAGGCCTCAAAGGCTCCTTTTACAATCGACTCACAAAGTTATCAACTTTACCCTCTATTATTATTACTTTTTTATTAAACAAGAATAAAACCCTTACAAATTTTATTGATCGAAAAAGGCAGGACTAAAGACCATACCTTCTTTGAAAATACAATAGAATCATTACATTCTTCAACCTTTGAAAAAGGATGTACAATATTAAAACATCATAGAAATCGGTGACTATTATAAGGCCCATTACAACAAATATAGAACAATAGAGCATTTCCGGACTCTTAAACAAACAAGCCTAAGCCTCATTAATCTTAACTGAGGACTCACCCGACAAATCATTGAGCAATCAAAGAGGGCTGTAATGATTCAAACCAACTTGATCTTCCAAAGAAATACTTTTGCAAATATTTGGAAGAGACCCAAGATGTTCATATATTTGCATCTCATCAACCGAATGTCCATTATTGACGTGAAAACTCAATTAGCTAGCACACGATTGGCAAAAGGAATGGACAGTCAATAGCTCATTTTTCTTTCTTCTAGTCTTAGAAATGGAGCTATTATAATCTTGAGTTTTGGTATCTTTGTATCTTTATTCATAGGAAAGGTAGAAGAGAAATTTGAAAACTAAACTTGTACGGCTGTATTCAACGAATGTAGCACTAGAATAAATCCTTTGGAGACTAAAACGTAGTAAAGTAAAATCATAGCACCAATGATGCAATATTGTATATTGGAGGAAAATGAACACTGAAGATCTCTTTTATATACAAGTATGGAGATTTAATCTCACAGCCCTCTCTATGATCTCAAAATTGATTAAAAGTGTCCTCGACATTTCGGCTAGTGGCTGAATGTGTTAAGAAGGGAAACTCTGGTTTTGATTAGACGCCTAAGCAGGCATTCAAGAGCTTCTTCGATGTCTTCAATTCTCGACTCTGATTCTTCCAGCCAGTTCTGCATGTTCTCATCGAGGTTCATTTAACAAGATTTGCTTGTCTTCCGACAGATGAGATGTTGTAATGCAGCGTCCACCTTCTCAAGCTCGTTACTAACGCTTTCCCCATCATCACATGCCACTCTTTTGGGACTCACCAGCTTGGAGACAAACGACCAGCTATTGGACTTTGACCTTAACTTTGGCCCGGCTATGAATGAAAATAAGGTCTCAAGAACAGAAAGGGTAATCAATTCCGCGTCTCTTAACATGCCAACCAAGGCCGAGGCTTCTTGGTTTTTGTTGTTGCACCTGCTCTCCAATCGGTTTAGGGCCTTGTGGATTGTTTTCTTGACCAACTTCCTGGAGGTCAAGTATTTTCGGATCTCACTGGCTACTTCTGTTCCACCTCCACGTCTTCTTCTCATAATGGATTGAAGTTCCTGTGTGCATTCCCTTGTTTGCATTAACGAATCCTTGGCGATTCCACAAGCTTCGACAAGCACAAGAGATCCATTCAACAGCTCTTCGACCCACGTTTGAGGATGCTCTTGGGCGAAGGCTTGCTGATTCAGTGGCAGAAGAAGCAACCTATCAACACAATCATGCAAATCTTGAAGGCCGTTTAGTCTGCTGCATATTGATGAAGATGACACTGAAGTGGATTCGTAACTCCTCAATCTGCACAAGTGGTCTTCAAACTCTGAAATGAGAGGATGTGTTCTTGAAGGTAAGCTGTCTGAACGAGTGTGGTAATTGGATTTCTGGCTTAGAGGAGAGGCAGCCATTTTCCGCTGGAAAAGAGGTGGTCTTGCTGTTTGATGAACGATACTCAATTTGGCAATTTATGTTGTCTATTAGCTTCATCTTAATGTATATATATTATGAGGTAGAGGGAACATAAGGAATCAAATCATTATCAAATATCATTTAGCTGTATCATAATTGCGATCTGGATCTAAACATGTCAGCGAGGTTTTTGCAGTGTCTCCTTCTCACCAGCCCTGCAACTCATTATCAATAATTAATTTCTAAAATCTAGAAAAATCACATGGGTAACGCCCCATGATTGCACAATAGTTGCGAGATATACATGCAGCACACGAAAAGTATCGACAGCACGTTTTCTGATAGAAGAAAAAGACAATAGACATTGGACACAGCTTCCTGTCTGCCTCCTAGGACACAGAATTCTGCAGATCATGCAGAAGAAAATATAGTTACATTACCAGTTTCGTGAACCAAATATTATATATTATCAATCTGGTGATCACGGCCATCATCTCATTAAATTTCTTCATTGCTTTGGCGTAACCAATTTAGCTCTCTACTGTGACGGATTGAAGTAGGATGCAGTACAAAGGCATATAGCAATTTTTGACCTCTTAGACGTTATCGTCGAACTAAATCCCCACACTAGCATGTTACTACTTTTTTAAACATATGTGCCTTCTTGCGAACGTGAGCTCAGGAGGTTCACATGTAAATAAGCGTGGAAGCAGATATTTCACCTTCTCCATTTGTTAGCCGTATCTACTGAACAAAGTGAAGAGAGAGGAAATAAATGATGTCTTTCACTTTGTTGCGATTTGTCATGTAATGTGTGGAGAAAAAATGAAGTCTCTAGTTAGAAATAAAGAAGGGTGGCATGGAATAGGCTCCGTGGCTTTGAAAGGAGACTTGGAGGCTCAGAAGCCTCGAGCTTAAAGCCCTCTATGGCTTAGCATGGCTTGGTGGCTAAATGCATGAGGGGATGGTGTCGGAGATTTGTAGAACTCCTAAATTGCAAAGAAAGCCAAAATGTTAAAGTTATGCAAGCAGTCCAGAGCCCAATAGAGAGTAAAGATGTAGATGATAAAAAATAATACTTATACTCTCAATAATTTTATTAATTGAAAAAGAAAAAAAAAACTAATAGATCTACCAGTGACAATGGACATTGACATAATTGTCTAAACCACTTTAAAAATCTTGTTTCTTTATGTGTGTCTTGATCTATGTTCTACGTTGTTGTAAATTGTTATGTGTTGTTAGTGTGATGCATAGCTCAAATGTTATATCATACTTGCATGGTGCTGCTTTGATAAGGAAAAAAAGAGGCGCTTTTACATTATCTTTGTTTAAGGAGTCAAGGAAGAAGTATTGGTTGTTTTTGCAATCTCCGCATAGGGAAGAATTGAACTTGGATTTGTTGTTAGATTGAAGTGTTTGAGTTTGAAGCAATAAGTTGTGGCTTTTCTTGGTAGTCGTTGACTTTGTGACCAATGTAATGTTGACTTAGTTGTATGGAGCTCTTGTTTGTATTTTTTTTTTCTGAATTTGTATTTAAATTTGGATTTTATTGAAGAATTTTTTTATCTCCAATTAGCCTAATTTTTCCTATATTTCCTTTGTATATTCTGCTATTCTTTTATTGATTATTTTATCTTCTTCCATCAGCTAGTTTATGCACACTAGTTAGGCTTAAACCCTAACTCAAATCCAAACAGTTATGATGTTTTTTGGTGATCACCATTTCAACCATACGTTGTGTTTTCTAGTTAACATAGGTGGGGGAACCAAATTGTTGAATCTTTGGCAACCCAATAAGGGGTGTTGACTTGGGTTTTGGTTTTGAACCTATGTAAAGCTTTTAACAAATTTCCTATGCGCTAATTTTATGGAAATTTTTAGTTATATTGTAATATTATAGATCTTTAAACAAAATTAGCAACTTTGATCAACAGATACAGGTGCATTTAGAAAAACAAAACATAAACTAAGAGTAACCCCAAAGAACTTACTAAAACTTATCAATTTGTGAGTGAATTTGCAGAAAATTGGTACATCAATAGTCGGTGACCCAAATATGAATTAATATCAAAACCAAGACCCGCGCAAACGACACAAGTAACAAATTCAGAGAAGGAACACATATAACAAAGTCAAACTTAGTGCATCTAACACAACTTTCGTACCAAAAATATGTAAACTGACCCTATACTTTTGAGGCTACTCAATTTCATTAATAAATTTCATTGAGCCAGTACATATGATAAGCTTTTGTCATGTGACGGACTGATTTTAACAAACTTCATTCCACTAACAAGTCTCATGAATGCGTATAACGTTATTCTGACTCCTAAAGGGGATGCACAAACTGTCAAAGCAGAAACACACCCAAAAAATAAAAAATAAAAAAATAAAAAATAAAAAATTATAGCTTGATTGAAAGCATACTCAGCATCTTATCCATGTATAGAAAGATCAACATAGAACTTTCGCAAGCTGGTAGTGTTTATCTCTGGGAAATCTTACAAGTTCACTTGAAATCTTTCAATATTGGTAGTACTCCTTTCAGATCATCTTTTTACAAATTATATCTTGTTATTTTCTTTTGAATCATCGAGCTTAATGGGGAAGGTCTTTCCTTGAAACTGCTTACTCCTTTAAAAATGTGTGCACACAAATACAGTAACGTTGATTTACTTCTAAGACAGTCAAGTCTGCATATGTTGCTTCTCCTTGTCTTTTTCTTAGTGCAGGAAAATGGGTAGTTGAGTTAGTGAATGATAAAAATATTGGACTGCTCCCTTGCCATAGACATCCTGCAAGTTTCTCATGTGGCCTGTGTTTGATAAACTATTTTTAGACTCCAAACAGCTGTGCTACAACTCATCACGTAGCCCCTGGACAGATTTGGGGAGAGAGCATAGACGAAGACATAAGGTGAGGCCTCCATTCTGGACTGGAAAACTCAATTAGTTAACACATGATCGACAAAGGAATGGATGATTAAAACGGCTTATTTTGCTGCCTTTATTTTTCTTTTAACTCCTTCAAGTTGGGGAGGGTAGCCTGACATTCTTGATCCGAAATTCCGATGTAGTTACTGGCAGATTACATGCAAACAAGAACGAGATTTTGAACTACGAAAAGGTATCTCAACAATTCCAGGATTAAACTATTATAATTGAACTGCGGAAAGGTTGAAAAGAAAATCTATACAGTAGTATTCAACAATTCCAGCAGTCAAGTAAATCCGTTAAGGGTCAGAATGTAGTAAAATCAAATAACAGCAGCAATGACGAAATATAGTATATTGACTTAGAATTAGAGGAGAATAGACACTCTATATATCTTCATATACAAGTATGGAGAGCTAATCTTAAGGCCGTATGTGTGATTCAAATGGATGTCCACAAAATTTGGGCTAATGGTTGAATATGTTAAGAAGGGAAACTCTGGTTTTGATTACATGTCTAAGAAGGCATTCAAGAACTTCTTCGATATCTTCAATGCTCGACTCAGATTCTTCCAGCCACTTCTGCACGTTCTCATCGAGCTTGATGTAAGTGGACTTGCTTGTCTTCTGACAGATGAGATCTTGTAATGCAGCATCCACCTTCTCAAGCTCGTTAGAAACGCTTTCCCCATCATCACATGCCACTCTTTTTGGACTCACCAGCTGGAGACAAACGACCAGCTACTGGACTTTGATCTCAACTTTGGACCAGCTATGAATGAAAGTAAGGTCTCAAGGACGGAAAGGGTAACTAATTCCCCTTCTCTTAACATGCTAACCAAGGCCAAGGCTTCTTGATTTTTGCTAGTGCACCTGCTTTCCAATCGGTTTAGGGCCTTGTGGATTGTTTTCCTGACTAACTTCCTGGAGGTCAAGTATTTTCGGATCTCACTTGCTACTTCCGCTCCACCTCCTCGTCTTCTTCTCATAATGGATTGAAGTTCGCGTGTGCATTCCTTTGTTTGCATTAACGCATCCTTTGCGATTCCACACGCTTCTACAAGCCTAAGAGATCCATTCAATAGCTCCTCAACCCACGTCCCCTGATGTTCTTGGGCTAAAGTTTTTTGAGTGAATGGCAGAAGAAGCAACCTATCAATGCAATCATGTAAGTCTTGAAGGCCGTTTAGTCTGCTGCATATCGATGAGGATGAAACAGAAGTGATTCAGAACCCCTCAATCGGCACAAGTGGTCATCAAACTCTGAAATGAGAGGATGTGTTCCCGAAGGTAAGCTGTTTGAGCGAGCGTGGTGAATGGATTTCTGGTTGAGAGGAGAGGCAGCCATTTTCCCTTGGAAAAGAGTTCTTGCTGTTGAATGAACAGTACTCGTTTTGACAATTCGTGTTCTCTCTATTGGCTAACCTCTTGATGTGTATATAGTATGAGGCATGGGGAACATGAGGAATCTTAACCTCTCTACATATAATTTAGTGGTAACATGACAGCAATTTGGATCGACACAAACGTTTCAGCAGGCTTTTTGCGCTGTCTCCTTCTTAACTGCCCTCCAACTCATTAGCAATTATCTATTTATGAGAGGTGGAAAAAATCACAAGCATATCTCATATTGCTGCCAAACAATCTCTATGATACTGCCCACGGGTGGCATGGCCACCACCGTTTCCGATACAAGAAAATACTATACTCGGTCTACAGCTATCCTGCCTGCATACTGGCGCACAATTTGCCCAGAAATGTCAGAAGTTGCACAGATTCATGCATCATAAAACGAATATCTAAATAATTTCTATAAAATTTTAATTGGATTAAATTTTAGTCTCTATTTCTTTAGATACGAATATCTAAATTCCAGCAGATATAATTTTCTATAATGCTTACGAATTGTCAAGCTTAACTGGGGAGGTCTCCACTGGAAACTGCTGACCCATTACAAACGTACGTGTACACATCAATAATGTTAATTTTTGTTTTTATTCGTGAATGTATCACGTTGTTACTTTCAGAGTCACTCAAGATCTGCATATGCGACTTCTTGATGTCTTTTCTTAATCCAAGTACATGGGTAGGCTAATTAATTGACAATAAAAGGCTTTCATTGTTTCCTAACCCAACAACACCCTTCACATTTCACATAGCTATCAAGCACCAGAAATTCAAGTACAATATCACCATGTGGATTTCATCAGTTCAGAAACGTGTTTGATAGATTATATGCAGACATCTGGAATCCGAACAGCTCTGCTAGCAGTTTATATTACCTAAGACCTTCATGTGAGCCATGTCAGAGGTGGAGAGGGGAGAGGGAGGAGATGAGAAACCAAAAGGTGTGGCCTGAAAACGTCAATGAGTTAGAGTACGTGATTGACTATGAATGGATAGTTAAAGTCACTTAGTATCACTTGATTGCTAACTTAGTTGGGGTTATCATAGATCCTATTTAAACGATAAAGGTTCAAGATGTCTCGAGTCTCTTTTTACTTATCGCCTTAAATCCATTTCAATTATTTGTTTGCGTGGATTCATTGAAAATATTTGAAAACAAAACTGTAAGGTGAATTTACATGGATAATAATGTTGAACAGTATATTGATTTAGAACTACTGAAGAATGTATATAGTGTATCTCATTTTTATAGACGTATGCAGAATTAATAACAAGACCTCTCTATAGCTCAAAAATGAATGGTTATACCAAAAAAAAAAAAAAAGAAAGGAAAGGAAAGGTGGTCCATAACACTAAGGCTACTGGTTGAATATGTTGAGAAAGGAAAATCCGGTTTAATTATACGCCTAAGCAGAGATTCAAGAACTTCTTCAATATCTTGAATGCTCGACTATGATTACTCCAGCCAGCATTGGTCATCCTCAACAAGATTTTGTAATCTCTTTAGCTTGTGTTCTCGTCCATGAGTCGTTGTAATGCAGTATCAAGTTCTCAAGTTTCGTGCTATCAGTATTTCCATCTTCAGACGCCACCCTTCTGGAGACAAACCACCAGCTACTGGACTTCGACCCAGCTATAAGTGAATTCCTTCTACGTCTCTCAACATGCTAACAATTGTCAAACCCTCATGGTTTTTACCGTTGCACTTGCTTTCAAATCCGTCTACACGGCCTTGTGAATTGCAATTTTTACCGACTTCCTCGTGGCCAAGTATTTTCCAACCCTCTTTTAACCTCCTGTCTCTCTCCCCGTCTTCTTCTCAGAATTTATTGAAGTTCATGCGTACATTCCTTGGCTCGCAATAACGCATCCTTCGCAATTGCCCAAAGTTCCACAAGCCTAACAGATCCGTTCATAGCTTGTCAACCCACGTCTGGTGATGCTTTTGGGATAACGCTTGCTGAGTGAGTGGCAGCAGAAGCAAAATCTTGAAGGCTATTTAGTCTGCTGCATACTGATGACGATGACACAGAAATGGATTCAGAATCCCTAATAAACTCTGAAATCAGATGATGTGTTCTGGAAGGCAAGTTGTTTGAGTGAGCATGGTGATGCCTTTCTGGGTTTAGAGGAGTAGCGCCCATTTTCCCTTGATGTATATATATCATGCAGTTTAGGGAACAAGAGGAATCTCAAATTCATCAAATATCAATTAGCTATATAACAACTACGATCCGGATCTAAACAACATATCAGCAAGGTCTTTGCAGTGTCTCCTTCTCATCAGCCTTCCAACTCGTTATCAGTTATTAATTTATAAAATCTGCAAAAAGATCATATTGAGTATCGCCAGATTGTTCCACACTAGTCTTTAAGATACACATGCAGCGCACGAGTGGCATTGACACCATCCTTTCTGTTGCAAGGAAAAACAATGGACATTGTCTGCCTCATGGGACAACATTCACTGCAAGCACAAGAAAATATTATTGCTTTACCAGCTTAGCCCCTCAAGAATTATATCTGTATCCATCTGGTGATCACACTCATGATCTCGGTAAATTTTTTTACTTTTCTAATGTACAATCTACCTATATACACAATTGTATATGAATTGAGCAAAAACACAAGTGATTTCAAAATAGAGTTACTATTACTGCAACCCTATTGGCAAAAATAAAGAAAATTTTATGATATAAGATCCTTCCATGTTAATGTTTTGTTGTGTGAACTTACAAACTAGGCCTAGAAATGGCCAAAAAGCTCCTTTAACAATCCAATCAAAAAGTTTTCCTCTTTTCCGTATATTTTAAGACCTAGTACATATAAGTTGTAGGTCTGATGTTTCTCATGACAATTTGAACCATACACAACATGCTGCTTTGTCTGTCTTGCCTTAGCCCTTCTCAATATACGTTAGATGCAAGGGAGATATGTTCAGTCTCGTCACGAACTCCTAAAGAGTGCTTGCATGACACTAATCTGGATCCAAATGTTGTGCCTGCCAATGTTCACTCAATGTCTCCCTGACACAAACCGACCCAACAACAAGCATGACAAACGGATCTGGTTTCAAGTTAGCTATGCGTAATCCAGATATCGAAGTCACTCACGTTGTTGGAGAAAATGATGCAACATATTGTGCACGAATGGAACTGACGCCTGCTCCTTAATATATAATTCGATATGGCATATTTAAGTTCCCCAACGAAACACATTGGTAGTTAGAAGGCCTAATGATTAATGAATGAGTAATCCTAAATGATTTTACATGTGAAGCCGAGCAATGAGCTTTTAGGAGACAAGATCAGAGTGCCACTTGCTGGTATGATTTTGTTGTATAATAAATGGAAGAAGTATGCTCATCTTTAGGCCGGTGGCTTTACCAGCCATAAAAAGGCTACCAAATTGTGCGCCAAAGTTTCATCCTTCAAAGAACTCCACAATGCAATTACCATAAAAATTCATTCAGTTATTATCATGTACCAAGAAGCACAAAAATTCATGCAATTACCATGAAGTGCAAGAAAGAAAACAAACAACGACCTGCGAAGGAAAATTTAATGGAGTTGTCTGGGACACCTGACTGTAATTAATGTTACACGTGTTGGACAGTTAATGACTTTGGATAATACATGTGTCCACGAGTGGCATAGCCATCTTGTCTCCCCGAAATGTGGGCTCAGTTGTAGATTTAATGCTTGATGCCTCGTTGTATTGGAAGGGATAGAGTCAACACCCTTCGTGTGGTGTATAATCTATACATAAGAAAGCAAATTTAAATCGTTTCACAAAGAGTGAAGATGCTGAGGCGATTTTGAAGCTAAAGTATGCTTGGTGACAGGTTGGGGACTTCGTTTGTTGGGGGACATTGCATGAACATTGCTGAAATAGCATTCAAACCCAACTCGATATCATGTGCTACTCCTTGAGATTTGAAATCGATGCGATTCCTCTTGTCTCCCGCACCCTGTGATATATATCCGGTAGGAGCCAAAGGAAGGAAGGCAGAATTCAAGACTCACTTGAGCATTCAACAACAAGACCTTCTTCTTATCTGCACAGAAAGAAAATGGCTTCCTCTCCTTCAAACCAAGCTTCCAATTACCACAATCGCTCCAATAGCTTGCCTGCCAGATCCCACCCTCTTGTTCAACAATGCAACGAGCATTTGCGTCGATTAAGTGCTTCCGACGCTTCATCTTCATCATTATCATCATCACTAAGAAGCAAACTTGATGGCCTCCGGGATTTGCATGAATGTGTTGAAAAGCTGCTTCAGTTGCCCCTGACTCAGCAAGCCCTTGCTCAGGAGTTCAATCGCACATGGGTGGAGGAGCTCTTGGACGGATCTCTCAGGCTCTTGGACCTGTGCAGCGCAGCCAAGGATGCCTTGATACATACAAAAGAATGCATCCGCGAACTCCAATCCATCATGCGCAGAAGACCAGCTGGTGACATGGGGCTTGAGAGGGAGGTCAGGAAATATATGATGTCTAGGAAGATTGTCAAGAACGCAGTCCAGAAGGCCCTGAAAGGCGTCCAAAGGAAGTGTGCTGACAAAAACCCTGAGACTCCGGTCGTGGTTAGCTCACTGAGAGAAGCAGAAGCAATTACCATCAACGTGTTTGAATCCTTGATGTGCTACGTAGCAGGCTCGAAGAGTCGAGCAAAATCAAGTAACTGGTCATTGGTCTCCAAGTTGGTTCTCTCTAAAAGAATAGCATGTGAGAATGAAGAAAGAGTGAGTTGTGAACTAGAGAAGGTGGATGCTGCATTGCACTCCATTATCAGACCAAGCAAATCCGATTACGCCATGCATGTTGAGAACGTCCACAACTTGCTGGTAGAGTTGGAGCCAACGTTTCAAGATTTGGAAGAAGGACTTGAGTGCCTTTTCAGGCGCTTGATCAAAACAAGAGTTTCCCTTCTCAACATCTTCAACTACTAGCAAGAATAATCATCGTGCTGTATGTTGGGTCTAGATTTTTGTGTTAAGACTTGTACATGGCTGAGATATATGTGTACCACTTCTCCCGGACTGAATATATTCTTTTTACTGAAATCATTCTTGCTTCGTTACTTTCTTTACCACCTTAGAATCTATTCTTAAGCACAAAATGTTGTTCTCGTATTGGCATTTTCTGACTCTCCAAGCACTGGGTGCGGTGTAGAATTCAGATCTAGAAGAAAATGCAAAGATAAACAAGAGATATCTGCATCGAGTATATATGAGATGAATGATCTTAATGGAATCCTAAATACAAAGAAAGCTCGAGAGCCTATAGCTTCAAGTTATTTCTGCTGTATATTTTTTAGCTGAGCTCAGCAGGAAGAAAGAGCTAAACCCAGAAACTGAACCATTAATGAGGATAATTACTAGGGTTAACGAATCCGTTAGTCAGTTTTCCTGAGCCAAGCGTGATGCTTCGCAAGCTGTCAAGATTCCAATTGTCTGAAAGGAGATGTTGAAGACTGACCGGCAACTAATAAGATTCACATGGCGGCCAGCCTGACTTGTTGAGCTTGTTTACTAAAATAAGCAACTTTCCTGCATTATTGGATTTCAGGCATGCATCTTCCGCCTGTCTTCGGTGCTGCAATTGACCATTGACATAAGATTATAACGACTTGATCTAGAATTGAGAATCTCTGCAGAGCAGCAGCTGAGGGGAAACTGCAAAGTTGTCGTGATATATTCATAACCTAAACAAGCAATACCATGCAATACAGCGTAAGAGAGAAGATGCTTGTACTAGCCATGCGCTGGCTCGTATAGCCTAGACCTCTTGTCTGCCAAGGAGGTCAACGGTAGCAGAGAGCAGTCATTACATGAATATTCGTTATTGGTGCTATGTGTGATTCCGAACCACCACGATTCATTTGAAAAATGTACATGCCACTCGTATTATTGGGTGTAGTCATCAAATGTCAATAACCCTCCTTAGTGTTATTGGATTTTCTTTTGCCCATATTTATAAACAAAATATCAATTTCTTCTCTACCCAAATGAGACATCTTATCATGCATCAGATCCTAACCTAAAATTATTGACTTGTTTTTCATTGAGTTTAACCCAAACTACCCTTCACACACATTAGGCCCTAATTCCTTTTTGCCTAATCTCCCCAAGCTCTAATACTAAATGTTAGTATTATTATTATTATTATTATTATTTTTATATATATTCACCCACACAAGGAATGGGAATTTGAACCCCTAAGACCTACCGGTATAGGGTCTAACCCAGTTACTACTGAACAGGGGAGTCCCCTCATTAAGTTTTTTCTCCATCTTAAAAGCTAAATCTTAAGAAAGACTTACTCTTACGCCTATAAACTTAACATCAGCTCATTTTCAACCCAACAAAAGACATTTAAAATAAAGGGAATCATCCATTCCTTGTTTTTAATGTTATTTTGTTACAAGTTTTATTTATTTATTTATTTATTTATTTATGTTAAAATTCACTTGTAAGAGAGGCAAATATAAAACACATGTACCGAATTTTTTAACATATTTTCCCCCTAAATTCGTTACCACAAATTCATATATTTCTACATCTCTTTGCTAAATGTGGCTCTTATTAGTTCGTTGATAAACTTCCCTCCACTAAGGCATTCTCTTCTGGGTTTGGATGTCACCTGACCACCACTAAACCCCGACAACTAGCATCCAGCTGATGCCAACGACTAGGTCAAAGTCCAAACAAGTTAACTATTTGTCAATAGAAAGCCAACTTAGTTGAGTTGTTTTTCAAGTCAATTAGAAAACAAGAAAACAAAAGAAAAACAAACCAAAGATTTTATTATTATTTTTCCAAAGCCAAGCTTCATCCCACTTTCACTCCTGCAGTAGTCCAATACGGTCCCTTAAAGCCGAACATTCATGACGGAGCAATCTTTAACAATTCAACGCAAGGCAGCCACCTCGTCACTTCTTCTCACACTGCACAGCTCACCCCTATTCTGTAGCACCAGCGAAGATTTACTGTAGCATCATTTTTTATTCGTCCCAGAAGGCTCCTCGGCTTATTCTTTTTAACCATATGAACAGCTGTAGAAATCTAGATTTCCCTTTCTTTTTTGACATGTAAATTTGCATTCTTGGGAATCTTTGTATTTGTTACCTTCATTTAGGCAATGTTCACGAAGCCTTTCCCAGATACAACTTTCGTACTTTTATGGTAGAAGATAGAAAGATATTAGTGTTAGTACTGCATTCCCTATTTCTATGTTAGTGTTTATGTTATTTTCCTTGCAGAACTTGTTGCAAATATGATTTCCGGTATTTGATTGCTTTTTTAGCTCAATTCATTTGGTCTATTGTTCGTATAAATAGAAGCAGGACAATAAAAATAGTAAATGAGATCAAGATGGAACTTTACAATACATGTCCTACCTTATGCTTTTACTTCCTCCTGTTCTGGTTCCTCTGTATTTCACATTCTTTTTAGTTCTAATAGACAAAATATACAATGAATCCGAGATTTGTATGCTCATCATTGTGCAGATGATTTGCTCCAATTGCCAGGCCAAGACAGTTTACTAATCAGCCTTAATCATTAACCTACGTTGTTAAAGAACATTTAGAAGCTGCTATAAAGATTCATGCCTAACCCTGGCAAGACACTGGAAGTGCAAAATAGTGAAAGGATGCAGAGAGCTGGAGATTTTTGAGACATGTTTAGATATTATAACCGGTTAAACGAAGAAAACGCAGGCACTCATATCATCAACACTGCTCCACAAAGGGTTCAATCCAAAACGCATCACCGACAAATGCCCGGAAGATGCCTATTATTTCAATCTACCCTATAGCCTGTAGAAGACACGTTCTATCTTTGCACTAAATCCACTCTGGTTGAAAACCAACCACATAATACGAGCAGCAAAAGTGAGCGGGGAAGATAGGCTCAGCTTCAGAATTAAGCATCGTCAAGAGCAAGGACACCGGGAAGAGACTTCCCCTCCAGAAGCTCCAAGCTGGCACCACCTCCAGTTGAAATGTGGCTCATCTTGTCTGCTAGGCCAGCCTTCTCCACAGCTGCGACTGAATCACCTCCTCCAATGATAGTTGTCACACCCTTGCCGCTAAGCTCTGCCAGCTTCTTTGCTATTGCCTGCAACCAGAAAGCAAATGGCCCTCAGACAAATACATTTATCTATCTGAAATCGAGTCAAGCAATGATGGTCATTTCCTCCATTGAAGGTGCTCAATTAATTTGAAGAACTCCCAACATTGTCCAAGCAAAGCATTCTAGTATGGAGGTATCTTCCCACACAGTGAGATGGTCACTAGAGAGTTCAGCCTTTGAAACGTGATTAGACTTCTAACAGGGTTCAAGATTAGGTTGAGATAGGGTTGTCCTCGTTTTTTGGGGAGGGGAGGAGAGGAATAGTGATTAGAATTTCATACAGAGGAAAAATCAGATAACTCGCTTTGAGTTCCATCACAAACAACTCCCTCACTCCCAAAACGTAAGAAAATGTGAGCTCAAAAGATTTTCATGGCCATAGTCATTCAACTGCATCTTTTGGGTGAATGACTAGGGCCGACCAAACTAATGGCGTCAGAGGAAAACCAAAAATTTGATGGTCAATCCATGAATGGTTCAGCTAAATGACATCTATCATTGAGTAGACTCTTAAAATATCAGCTGGAGAGAGGAGTGATATTATAACAAAGTTAAGCTCAGTGCAAATGCAATGTTCTCCATACCTCTGTTCCAGCTGCAAACTTCTCGAACTCAAACACACCCATAGGTCCGTTCCAGATGATCGTTTGGGTAGTATCCAGAGCTTCACTGAATGTCTTGATGGAATCAGGTCCAACATCCAATCCCATCCAACCATCAGGAATACTAGATGCTGGAACAATCTGCAAGTAGCTAAATATTTTAGGATCTCTCACAAAAATTTAAGTCCTTGGAAACTTGCAGTGATTGGCAGTCAATCTTTTCCAGCAAGCCTGATTAATAACAAAAAACATTCACCAACATAAAGAGAGTCCTTCCCATATGTCACCAACAGTCTAGAAGTTATGTCAAATATATGAAAATGTAGAAAAAGAAACATGATAAGAGTCTACATTTAGGTTATCAAATAGGCAAAATTTTACCCTCCTGAGTCTAGAGGCCAAATCAAAATTTACAGAAAGGATGATCCTAACCTTGCTATTAGCATCAGGAGCAAATTTGTCAGCAATGACCACATCAGTTGGAAGTAGCAGAGACACCCCCTTTGACTTGGCCTTCTCCATTAGTGTTGTTGCAAGATCCAATTTGTCTTCTTCCACAAGGGATGATCCAACTGAATAACCTTGAGCCTTGTAAAAGGTAAAGATCATCCCTCCACCCAGCAAAAGAAGGTCAACCTTCTCCAACAAGGACTCGATCACTCCAATCTTGCTTGACACCTTTGAACCCCCAACAATGGCAGCAAATGGCTTCTTGGGATTTGACACAGCTCCAACAAGATAGTCAAGCTCCTGAAACCACAAAACAAGTCATGAACAAATCAAATATGCAACAAAAAGAATAAGTGCCAACAAGCTTTCCATTATCCGTTACCATCCAATTACAATAGCGGTTATTTACATAATGGTGATAAGATTATCTAATCAGCAATCAAGCGGGCTCATTTGGGCAACACTAGGTCAAAATTTGTGCCCTTCATACAAATAACTGAAACCTTAGCTCAATATCAATTTCAATATTCCAGGTCAGTTAAGTTGGTCAAACTCGTTCATACACGGCCTGAATCGCACATAAAACATGTATAGTTCAATAGGCAGGATAGCCAGGCCAAGCTTGTAGACATTTAGGTCGGATCAGAATGCACACAAGGAACACCAGCAATAAACTCAAGTTTCAGCCCATTAAAGCTTCTTAACATTAAATCTGAGATTATGAATGAGTTGATTACTCGTTGAAAGTTATGGCCAGCATTACCTTCTGCATCAGGAATCCAGCAACAGATGGTTTCAAGTACTTTGCAACTCCCTCTGTGGAAGCGTGGGCCCTGTGGGCAGTGCCAAATGCGTCATTCACATAGAGATCAGCAAGAGAAGCTAACTTCTTTGCAAACTCAGGTTCATTCTTTTCTTCCTCTTTATGGAATCTCACGTTCTCAAGTAGCAAAACACCTCCTTCGGGAATTTCAGCCACCAATTTCTCAACCTCCTCGCCTATACAGTCATTTGCCATCTTAACCTATAAAAAGAGAAGAAGAAACATTGAAAAAGAAAGCCTTTAATGCAAAACTCTCTGTGAAAAGTAGGTGGTGGCTATTAGTTTTAGACACAAACATGTGAGATACACGACATGAAAAGGAGTTACAAACCTCCACTCCAAGAAGTTCAGACAATCTTGGAACAAGGGGCTTCAAGCTGTACTTAGGTGTCACACCCTTTGGGCGTCCCTGCAAAACCACAATCCAAGTTCAAACAAATTTATGAGTTACCAGTTACAAAAATCAAATAATGATGAATTAAAATTAAAAAAGCAGAAATACACACAAAGACTTAGGAGTCCAGGTGCATAATTAACATCTTCAGCACACAAAAGAAGAGTGTTAGAAACTAGAAGGACAACATTAGACCCAGACAAGGCCCTGAACCCACTGCATACTATGCAATACCACATTCTTTAGACCGTCGAACTTAAGTCTCAATTAGAGTTACTCCAGAAAACTATCAGTAGTAGGATAAACAAAAACTACCACATAAAAAAATTTACTTTTCCAATTGGAAAATAACCAAAGATGTTACCAATTATCTTAATTTTGAAGAGAAGATTAATTGCAGTTCTTTCATACTGCATTTTGCTTGACCACCGGTCATGCTCCACAATAAGGTAGCAACCATCTCAATTTACTTGGCCACAGTTAACTAGTGCCAAGTACTCAAATTTACCCATATTCTGTCTAAAGAAATGGGATACTGTAGCTCAACTAATTTTGCTTCATAGTTCCGTCACCCTAAAGCAACGAGTAATGCTAATTTAATAACTCCCACCAGCTAGAACAAAGAAACGAGGAACTAAAGTTTCACAACTTTGGTGTACTATAGTGACCATTTCAGGGCGTCATTCACTCATCAAGATGAGCCATCCAGAACTTCGAACACTAGGCCATGGCAGTAGAGAAAAGGTAGAAATCAAACGTAGATTTCAAGGGAGGAAAAAAAAAACAAAGGAGAAAAAGAAAGAGACTAATAAACTGTTAAACGAATGAGAACTTGACAAGACAAAAGCATACAACATCCAAATAACGATAGAAGCTAACATTGACAATTGCATTCAACTGGCAGGTGTCACTTGTACAAAGAAAGCTCCTTATCCTCAGAATCACGAATTTCCAGAAAATCCAAGGCCTTCATACGACACTCATGGCAGTTAAAAAGCCCCAAGTTCTTGTTTAAAAAAATTTAGGAGAAAATCAGAGCCATCTAAAGAATGAGATCAGAAGCTAGCATTTCTGAACAATTCTTTGTGGCAAATGGCGTCATTTTATCCCAAACTCAAATGGTATTTGAAAAAGGAAAGAGTATTTTGACGTGAATGCTGTAAATTCACACTGGCTCAGGGGAAAAACAATAAAGATGAGCACCAGGGAAGCGGAGATGCAAACCATAATGAGGTGAACATTTACCCAGGAAAAAATAAAAGAAAAGGAAATAAGGAAAAAAAAAAAAAAAAACAAGTAAGGCCTTATTGAATAAGGAATTAAAGTATCACCCCTAATTAAAGTAGCAACGTAGAAATCACCAAATATAAAAGATCCAAGAACGATTACTCATCACAAGCCAAAATCATGAGTAAGAAAAAAAGAGTGAATGAATGAGTAGACAATGAAAGTCCTCAGGTATAATATACAGAATAAACAATGAAAAGATCAACCCACCCTCACATAAATAGATCACAGGTAAAGCAGAATAATAGTTCTCAGATTTTTCTTACATACTGGAAAAAATGATTCTATTCTACACAAAACATACAAAATTACAGTAAGAACAAGCCCACAAAAAAAAAAAAAAAAAAGAATCGGACTGATCAGTATAGATTGAAGAGAAGACCGATAAGGATCACAAGTGATGCGATCCTTATAGATCTGACGTAATCCATCCAAGAGAAACAAGCGACAAAACAAAAACCCTTGCATCCATATAATAAGAAGAAAAATTAACACAAAACTGAACCACAAACAAATCCCGTGCGAATCTAAAGAATCTAAGACAAACCCAGAACTCAAATTACTAAAACAAAGAAACCACATTACTTAGAACGGGGAAATGAGCATAAGAATGTCATACAAGATGGCTGGAGAGGATGACTCTGGCTCCATTAGCCTGTAAGTACTTGATGGTGGGTACCGCGGCACGGACTCTGGTATCATCAGTGATGTTCAAGTTGTCATCCAAAGGCACGTTTAGATCGACCCTCACGAACACCCTCTTCCCTTTCAAATCTGCTTCCTTGAGTGTACTCACGCTCCTTTTGGTCGCCATTTCAAATCTTTTCCTTTCAACACAAAACAAAAACCAAAACCGTCAACACCCAGATCAGAACCACACTTATTAGACAGTATACAGGCCTTTTATAGACTAAGATGAAAGAGCAGATGAAGTATTGAGCTTACCGAGAGAGAAAGGGGCAGTTATGAGATCAGACAAGGACAGGTAAATGTGACGGGGTTCGAGAAGATTATATAGGGCGTCGTTGCGTGCGAGAGGAGCAAGCATAAGGGCATATACCGCAAAGCCTGATCTTTGGGTAAATATGGTGGTCGGCCCCCAAACGGTGTTCTGGAATGTGTAAAAACCTCGGGCTCAAACAATTAACGGTTTTGGAAAATTTGGGCTTGGCTTTTTGGTTTCATGTTTTGGTATATATATTAAATGTTAAAAAATGGTTGTTCCTATTCTTTTGTGTGACTTTTAAATCAAAGGCAAGTTTTAACTGTTTTTAGAAATGTTTAATTACACTTAGATAATTATAAACCATTATAAGGTTAAGTAAATGCATGTATTTCATATTTTCATATTTAATCTTTTATGATATATGTCATTTTTCTTTTCTAATTATGAGGCTTACTTCTTATTTTTTGTACTTATTAAATGTATAGTTATTAATAATAACAAAGTTCAAAGTTGATAATCAAGCATAAAATAACCCGTAATAATTGAATTAGGACGGACCAGTCCACTCGGTCAAGGTTCAAATCTCTCTCCTCTTCCTTACGTGCGTGAGTAAAAGAAATTAAAAAAAAAAAGCATAAAATAGTCTATTAGTTAATTATTAATAACTATTAATATACACTTTTAAGTTTTTTTATTTTTTTATTTTTTATTATTTAAGCCGTATTATATATTAGATAGTTTTCAATGCTTTAAATATTATTAATTTAAGTCTATTTGAGAAACTCAACTTTTGGGAAAAATTGATTCATTTTTACTATATTCACTTCAAAAGAGAAACGTCTTAGTAATGATTATGAAGGGATATATATTTGAGTGTTTGTTTTAAAGGCTTATAATTTTTGTTCCAAATGACAAATCAATATGTTCTCTTCTTAATTTTAATAATAAGCGGTTTTTGAATTTTTAATAAATAAACTATGCTATTTTACGTTTGGTCTAACTTCATAAAGAAAAGAACTCATAAATGTTTTATATTTTCTTTCTTTTTTAAATTTGATGAAGCTTACTAGTGGAATATTCTAGTGTAGCATAAGTATCATTACCTAACGTCAACTTCTTGTTGACCAACTACATTTCAAACTGTATTACAATAAGCAATCATTTGATGTTTCCTTTGTTGCCCTGCCATTGATCACACCGGCTTAGTTGGTGGCTTTTAAAAAACAATGCATTGATGGGAAGTAATTCCAAGTTAATATTAACAAAAGGTTTCAATTACGATACATTGCCAGAATTAACATTTGATTTACTTGCCTTTCTAGGTTTTCCTGATTGTGTTATTCATATTATTCATTTTCATATATAGCTGATTACCATGTAAGAACAGCAGTATATGCTTGTCAATATAACAGAATCAATATAGCTAAATTTGTCCATCTCGTTGACCTTCTTTCTTTTTTCTTTCCTTTTCATCACTTCTCGTGGGAGTTGACCTCCTTTATCATATATTTTTCTAGTGAAATCCTTGGTCGGCTGGAGTTCATGGTGACGAGCATGCTTAGAAGTTGATCCATGCCAGTCCTTTTAATAATAAGTTCGGCCTTTTTGGATTTCTTAACTTGCAGTGTCAACCTGACTTCGTGTTTTGCAGTGTCAGTTCAAACCTTTAATTTTTTGTTTAGAAAGCAATTGGGACAACTTTTTTATAAGCCTAAGACCCCCCTTAATTTCAGCTACCTGCTGAAATGGGACTCCAAATAGCCATATCTTCGACTATGATGTAAAAGAAGAAGAAGAAGATTAGTGTCCAGAGGACGAAGGCAGGCCTCTCGTTTCTGTGGCCAAGGACTAGAGTTCGTGACATCAACTTTTCCCAAAGTCAGCCTCTCCACACATATTTGCTATCATTGTCATCTTTGAAGATTTCAGGATGAAACTACTGGCTAAGAGAAAAGGAGATAAAGAAGTATAAGCCAAAAAAGAAAAAAGAAAAAAACAGACATTGCCATGAAAAGGTAGTGATAGCAGAAGGAAGACCAATTTATTAGATCGTTTTTGTGGGGCTCCCTGCCCAATCCTACAGTCTGTTCTGTGACAGTCGTACGAAAAAGGGGACTGAGAGACTGAATTTGTCCTTACATCAGAGAGAACATAATGAACATTTACAAACAAGAACTCAATCTTCCTATGACACTTCATCTCTCGTTTACATCCTCAGATAAAAACATTCAAACAGGGACGGGAAAAAAAAAAAAGAAACTAAAATTGCCTTACACAGGAACAGGTGAGGCTTCATCAAGAGCAAGAACACCAGGAAGTTGTTTGCCTTCCAACAGTTCCAAACTGGCACCACCACCAGTTGAAATGTGGCTCATCAAATTAGCAACTCCTACTTTCTCTACTGCTGCAACTGAGTCTCCACCTCCAATGATTGTTGTCACTCCCTTCCCGCTAATTTCTGCTAGCTTCTTTGCAATAGCCTGCAAAAATTAAGTGGGTAAAGATCTGGGCTTCGCAGAGTTTCAAAGACAGTGTAGGTCTCAATATGGTAGGCTAAGGTTCGAATTGCCTGCTACCAAACTTGCCTCGTAATGCTTTACAGCAACTCAGAAGATGTTAAAAAAAAAACATTAACTGCTACAAAAAACTGAATCCCACACAAAAATTCTTGCATACCTCTGTTCCAACGGCAAACTTCTCAAACTCAAACACTCCCATTGGTCCATTCCAGATGACAGTTTTAGTAGTTTCCAGAGAATCACTAAATGTCTTAATAGAATCTGGTCCAATATCCAATCCCATCCAGCCATTAGGGATGCCAGAAGCTGGCACAATCTGTAATGACAAACGCAAAATTTTATTCCTCACCACAAATGGTATTAAATCAGATTATTGTCAATTATCAAAATAATCCACATAATCTCAATAAAATCAGTGGGCATTGTGTGATTAAAAGTTAAGACTAGATTCAGTGAAACGGAGTTAACTAGATTTGCTTTTAAGTCTGGCATTGCAGTCCTCAAATGTGGAAAAGAAAAAGAGTCCAAGCAACAAACTTGTAAAGGGATCTGAGAAAACAAACCTTGCTATTAGCATCAGGGGCAAACTTGTCTGCAATTACCACATCAGTGGGCAACAAAAGAGAAACTCCCTTTGCCTTGGCCTTCTCAAGGAGTGTTGTAGCAAGTTCTAATTTATCTTCCTCTACCAGGGAAGAACCGACTGAGAGACCCTGTGCTTTGTAAAATGTGAAGATCATTCCTCCCCCAAGAAGTAGGATATCGACCTTTTCTAGGAGTGACTCAATCACTCCAATCTTGGATGAAACCTTTGAGCCACCAACAATGGCAGCAAATGGCCTCTTTGGGTTTGACACTGCCCCAACAAGATAGTCAAGTTCCTAAAACAAGAAAAAAATAATTATAAGTAATAAGTTAATTATAATCCCTTCTATGAGTCCAAGCCAATCATAAATTCATGTAAGCCAGAAGAAAAATAATAATAAACAAGCTCCATAAGTCCTCAAAATAAAAGATTGATAATTCATCCAAACCAATCATATCTTCTGAGGATTACACACATATAACAGAATACAAGGTATGGCAGCATTGATTCTTTCCATTTATGCACCATGTCTTGAGTGTTTATCCATTCAAGCAAAATAAGTCACTAACTATAAGTTCTGAACCAGCTGCCATAAACTAATTAGTGATCATGAGAGATATAAAAAGAGAGATATATAAAAGAGTTATCTGTAAGTCTGGGGATCTCTAAAAAAATGGAAATGAGAACCCCACCTTCTGCAAGAGGAAACCAGCAACAGATGGCTTCAAAAATTTCGTAACCCCTTCTGTTGATGCATGAGCTCTATGTGCAGTTCCAAATGCATCATTCACATAAAGATCTGCTAAAGAGGCAAGCTTCTTTGCAAACTCAGGATCATTCTTTTCTTCCTCCTTGTAGAATCTCACATTTTCAAGAAGAAGAACTCCACCATCGGGAAGTGAAGCCACCAACTTTTCCACCTCTGGACCAATAACGTCGTCAGCCTTCACAACCTGTCCAATATCATGTACAGATAGCAGATGAATTTCCAGATACTAGTCACAAGCCACGAAACAGTGACAACCCTTTTTGTCACAAGGATCTACCTGAATGCCAAGGAGTTCAGACAGCCGAGGAACAAGAGGTGCCAGGCTAAATTTTGGAGTAACACCCTTTGGTCGTCCCTGAAGAAGCAACAAAATAAACATTAATTTACCTCATTAAACTAGAAGAATAAGCTGTCCTCAAATGCGAAACCCGTTTGTTACAACAAACAACTACTTTCACAGAATTATCTATCTTGAGTAGGAATCATGAAGATAACATTAAGGTTAATTAGTATCTTTATATATCTACAACATGAGATTAATGGACAAGTCATCAATTGATTTAGTACCGGATTTCTTCTTCTTCTTCTAAATTCTTTGCATTGTTCTCAATTACCATTAGAAATGAAAAAGTTCAGCTCCAGTGGTTCCAAAAAGCTAATCAAAGACACAAAACGTTCACGAAATATTTGCAAGAACTACAACACGGACACTAAAAAACGCAGAACCATAAAAGCGCATCAGACTTCACTGCGATCCAAAACCACAAATCATACTCAGATCTCAAAATAAGATTACTTGCAAAATCTCATCCAGCGAAGACTAAAACATGGTTAATAACAAACACAAAGTTATCGAGAGCCATGAAAAAAAAAAATTAAAAGAAAAAAACCCAATTTAGCAGAGACTGATAATAAAGACCCTAGCAAGCCCAGAACATTAGAACAATCGAAATTACTACATTTTCAAAATCGAACTTAGCAAGGACTTCAAAAGAGATACAGCTAAAGCTAGGATCACTGAGTAACCACCATAACGACTACATGATTCAAACCCAAAAGCAAATCCACAAAATCTCCAAATCCCACTTACCAAATGGCTGGAAAGAATCACTTTAGCCCCATTCTGAATCAAATGCTTGATGGTTGGTACCGCAGCCCGAACCCTCGTGTCATCAGTGATCTTCTGGTTGTCATCCAGAGGCACATTCAAGTCAGCCCTCACAAACACCTTCTTCCCCTTCAATTCAGCAGCGGTCAAGTCCCCGACACTCTTCTTGGCCATGGACACCACACCTCTGACTGACTTTCCATTGAAAGATCGCACTTTGGTGGCCACTCTGATAGCGAAGAGAGGGTCAGCCGCGGAGAACCCGAGGCGGGTAAGGCCGGAAGAGCGAAGGGAGATGGAAGAGGATGAGGCGGTGGGAGAAAGGTGGAGGAGGGACGAGCGGGCGTGGGATGTAGAGGACGAAGTAGTGGTGGGCAGGAAGGAGAGCGTGGTGGGTGCGGAGGCTGAGGCCATTGCTGCGTGTTTGCGAAATGCCTCAGAGAGAGTACGTGATCGTAGAGTGAACAGCTTATGTGGATATGAGAAATGGAGGAAGAAAAAGAGATGTGGACGCGAAGAAGGAATGGGAATGATTGGGCAGTATGTGGATTTCTCTTATCGTTGAGGAGAGGTTGAAGATGTTCGATGCTTTTGAGATTGTGCCTCTACGCAAACAGCATGGGGTTCTTTGTATCTTTTCACTGTTCTATTTCCCTGTTCCTTATTTTTTCCAAAAAAAAAGAATATTGAATTTTATACTTCGATGAATATGAGTAACAAAAAACTGATGGATTAATGATTTTTCAGGCTTATTTATATTATGTAAATCTTAGGTTACAACAGAATAAAGGAATTATTCACAAACAAGTGTAGTTTAAGATAAAGAAAGGTGGATTAAAACAATCCAAGCTCAACCTGCACATCGATTTCTCAGACCAATCTCAACCCTTATGCATGGAAAACTGAGACCAATCTTCTTTGTTGGCAACGACGACTGGTATTGAAGAAATGCCTTGAGAACTACTGGAGAACTCAAGTTGGGTACTGTTTCTATGCATCACTTGCATAATGCTATTAAGACAATCTCTTGATATATAGAGAAGAATTGGAGGCTATGAATTCCACACAAAGAAGAAGAAGAAGCATGTCATTAAATTTAAATTAGGGAAGTTTTCTCTAATTTTTTGTACATGCACACGAGGAGGAAAAAGGGATGTCAAATTCCTAATTTGATATACTCGAAACTTAGAGGTTTCTTAGCTTACTACTAAGCTAAAGGGATACCCTATTAATTAATTTTTAGGTTGAGTTTGAACTTTTTAATGAGAAATCTAATTAACAAAGCATCATTTACCTTTGGATTTATCACATCCTCTGGTTAAAGCTAAAATGAAATTCAAATTCATTAAGTATGTAAAGATAGTTCGATTGTGGGTTTTTGGAATCAAATAGGGAAAAAGAGGGGAATCATCCTTTATCTTGCTTGGTTGTGTAAACATAGGAGAGGGAAAAAGCTCTTTCTTATCAACACAGAAGCTTCCTATCAAGTTTAGCACTTTATTCTCTTCGGCACAACATTTTTTTTTCTTCCCTTTCTTCCTGTGTAAACAGATTAGGAGATTGAAATCGAATAACACTATCCACAATTATTTAAGGAGAAAGAAAGCGAGGACAGGACCTTTGTTGCTATAGGAATATCCAAGAGAATTAGTCCAAGAACTCTTTATGAACAGGTAAAATTCTTCATGTCTGCCATAGTTGTGCGGATTCTCCTGAAACCAGCCAGGTTTGATCTGGGTATACCCTGGTGAGAGCAGCAATAAGTAAATTTACAAGCAATCCAAACTATTCAAACAAAATACCAAAGAGAAACTAAAGAAAAAAATACATAAATTTACATTATCTACACTAAAATATGTGATCAATTAGTTTGACATTATTAAAAAACATGTTAGAATTTTGTTTATATGACAATAATTGTGCAATTCTTAGAATTGACTTATTATTTGTGAGTAAGACAAAAGTCTTAAGTTAATTTTTCGAATCAAACATTTTAATGTTATTTATATAAGATGGCACAATAATTTAATGTCTATGGAAAGTAGGTATTTCATACTTTTATTTTTAAGTTTTTATGTGACAGTTTAGTATGTATTTTGTTTTTATTTTCTAAAGGTTAAGCTTACATCATACTTTTTACAATTATTAGATGTATAATTATTATACTTAATTTTGTTATTAATAAAATTTGGTCATGTTTCTTTAAAAAAAGAAAAAGAAAAAAAAAAGAGAAGAGGTTGGGGCGGGTACTAACATTTACAGCTGAGCCGAGCTGTCGTCGCTTCGAAGGCTCTGTTAAAGCTTAGCGTTGGTGGATAACTGCGAGTTACATCGCCGGAGCTCTCATGGCTCTAAATCTTACTTCTCTAAACCCCAAAACCCTCCCACATTCCCTCTCCCCTAGACTTTGGTTTGTTGTCCTCCGAACACCCCAGTGTAGAGCTGCCAGAAGCAAGCCCTTCTTCGTCTTCTTCCGCAACAGAACCAGAGCGGTCCTTCGGGAATGGCGAGACTACGAGGAGGCAGTGAAGCGCAAGGACCTCGCTGGGGCTCTCGGGTTCTTGAAATCTTTCGAGGACAGCAACAATAGCGATCCGATTGAGCGCGTCAATGGGTCGGCCACGCTCGGGTCGGCTAGGTCCCGACTCTCCGAGTTGGGCCTGGCTGGCTATGAGAGGGATTGGGAGGTCCTAGACACGTGTCTGAATGCGGATGATATGAGGCTTGTCGCAAGCGCTTATGCGTTCCTCAAGGATAGGGGCTTCTTGCCCAGTTTTGGGAAATGCAGGAATATTGGTAAATATTTTTCTCATAATCATTTCTTCTGTAAAATTGAATGCATATGAAGGATAGCCCAATTGCGAGTTTTTGAAATATTTGAACATTTGTTGCAAGAACTTCTTCTTCTTCTTCGTCTTCTATTTAGTGATAGTCTTTTGTAATTCTTAGTACCAATTTTGGGTATTCTATGAGATGCTTCCAGTTTACCTTGGGAATAAATTTCGGCGGTTCAGGATATTAACTTCTGTGATCCAGCAGGCTTTTTGTATAGTTGGACTCTGTATGCTGTTGTTTCGTCAGCATTGGTGAAAATGGCTTACCTTTCTTTGCTTTCTATGTGTTTCCCTTCTACAGTGTTGGAGGGACCAAAAAACATTACACCAACTGTGTTGAAATCGTCGACAGGTTTAGAAGGTGTGATTTGTATTCTCTGGTTAACCAAACTGTGCTAAAGCTTTTCTCATTTTTTTATTTCCTTGCTGCAGCGAAGTATCTTAGTTTCTAATTTGATATATTGTCTTCCTCTAATGTGTCTTGATCTCCATCTTTTTTTTTTTCCTCCATTTTTCATATCCAGTATCTAAGCTTTCTCCAAAGAAGTGGGGTGTTTCAGGAAGCTCCCAGGCTGTATTAATTGCTTTTCTTGGCGGGGTATCTTTTCTTATTTCTGAAGGGATCGATATCAGGCCCAACCTTGCAGTGATATTGGCGCTAGCCTTCATGGACTCTATTTTCCTTGGCGGCAGTTGTTTGGCTCAAATCTCAAGTTATTGGCCTCCAAACAGGCGCCGGATTTTAGTTCATGAAGCAGGGCATCTCTTGATTGGTAAACCTTCCTTTTATCTGATAGATGGTGCTTCAAAACTTATATAATGCTCCTTGCAGCAGTACCCAATGACTTAATCTTCTGACCACATATGTTTCTTGAACAATTAGGCATTGCTAAACGTATAATCTCACAAGGATTGTCTGGATTAATATGCAGCTTACCTCATGGGTTGCCCAATTCGAGGAGTGATTTTGGACCCAATTGTTGCAATGCAAATGGGCATTCAAGGGCAGGTACTTTGTTCTCTTTTGTGCTTCATATTGCATTTCATCTGGTTCTGTAATCAAGATTTGGAGCATCTATGCTATTGCCCCCATAGTTGTGCATGATACGACCATTTCACATCTCTCACAACATATTTTGTTTGGTGTTCAATTTTTTTTTTTTTTTTTTTTCGGGGGTTGGGGAAGGTGGTTAAAGTAGGGCTGAGGCGTTGAAAATGATTAGTTACTGAAGATATATTGATATCTGTGCTCTTTTGTATCTACTGTTAATGCTTTCATCAATGCATTTATAGAAGCATGAAAAACCTTCTGAGATGCAAGTCTGAATAACAAAAGAAGATTTCAATAGTGCTTTTTTTCCTTTGAACATTTTGGGAAGTACGGAGAAGTTGGAAGCTATTGAATGAAAAAGAAGGGACAGCGAAATGTTTTGCCATGTGTGTACTGGGGGTAGAGGGTGAGTTTAGGTTTACACTTGGATAAATAATTACCTTCTGGTGGCTGTCCCTACATTTTAGTATTTTTTAAGTTACAATGGCAACTGTTGTGGCTTTCCATCGGTTGGCTATTGAATAATAAACGATTTCCAAACAGACTTTGTCCATAATGTTCAGCTTGTTGGTTATTTTAGGGATTGAAATCTCTAGTTCTTTTTCATTGACTTCTCTCCTTAGATTTATTCTCCCTCCATCCTCATTTTCATTTACTCTGTGTAAAATATGATTCATTTAATGCAATTTTGCTCTCTAATTATTTACTAATAGTAATATCAAGAGGGATATATAAGAGAAAGAACTTTCAATTTTTATTTTACATTGAATAGAATATGCAAAATTAAATTATTAAGAGTCCCTTCTGGCCTTCTCATCATAATAAATAAAAATTGATGAGAAACAAGTTCTTATTTTACTATTAGTAAACAGTAATAAAGGTAAGCAATAAAGGTAATGGTTTTTGTATGAAGAGGGGAAAAAAAATGACATGTCACATATGTTTCATAGTTTTTTGTCTTATTTGAAGCATAGGCAAATATTTTGACACTTTTTTTTTTCTTGATTAGTATTATCGAACTCTATACCTAGGTCAGCTCCACACTAATGCTGCTTTTATTTAGAAAATTTCTTGTCACATCCATCTACTAGGTTCATGTATGACCTGTTAAATGTTGTCTCATGTACATTCAGTACCTAGCAGGTCATGTATGACCTACTATACCAACATATCCTTTAAAACAAAAAAATTAAATATCTGTATATACATCTACAGATACATGTATATGGGGTGAAAACGGATCACAATGAAAGAATATCTTCATTGCAGTGATCCACCCCATCTTCAAGAAGGTAGTCATCGAGGTAAGGAAGTTCCTCACAACCCGCATCCTCCCATGCTGGGTGAGTCATAGGGGATCTGTAACTCCACTAACTGCCTGCCCTATGCAGGTGGTTGTTATGCCTTTACCCAAAGGGACTCCTAATTCTAAGAGCCCTTCTTTCTGGCCATAAAAGTAGTCCTCAGAGACATCCATCTTGGGGCAAATGGAGTGCAAGGCACTCTCCCACCCCAATAATCACCTCTATGGGGCAGAGATCCCTTGTAAACTGCCTCTGCTAGGATAGGGTTAGGTCATCAGGGAATCTGACCACCGATGATGGCATTGGCAACATGGATTTTTCCTTATTGCAACTCCTTTCTTTATTTTGTTTCTTTTACTTGCTTTTTTATTTTTTATTTGCAAAAATATGTTGATGTAGCAAGAACGAATACACAGTGATGCTTTCTCAGTCTTTTCTTTAATTTTCTTTAAACTTGGCAAAAAGTTCCTTATTCTCTTAAATATTAGACTAAAAAAGGATTATCTACGTAAAAAAGTGGAAAAAGTGGATCAAGCTTTTTTTTTTCTTTTTTTTTTGACAAACAGGAGAAAGTACACTTCGTCCAATTATTACCATAATTTTCTACAATTCCTATACCTGGTGGGCCAAATCTCTAATATTCAATAATATTTTGTTTATCATCTAGTTTTGGAGTTACAATTAATAACGTCTTACCTATTAGTAATAAAGCTAAAATGGCTGTTTGGATTTGTTTGATTAAATTGACCTGTGGCCTTGTTATCACATAAATATAGCTCTATCATGGATTTGGTATCCTTTTCACATCAAGGAGGTTCATCTGAAGTATGATTTTACAGGCAGGAACTCAGTTTTGGGATGAGAAAATGGCCAATGATCTTGCTCTAGGAAGACTCGAGGGAACTGTTTTTGACAGGTGGGTATTACCTGAACTATGAGGTTGCTTGAGTAACTTAATCTTTGACTGCTTGCAGCTGGAAAAAAGAACTTGTAATAGGGGAAATTTATCAGATGCTACTGATGTTATATTGTTCCTAGAAGCTGTTTTTAACTAACTAAGCTGGTTTGGGTGGAATTTCGAAATTGGTTTTGCTTTTAGCTTCTTTCTGTACAGAAACAAGATTATGCAGATGTTGAGTTTTAATTACTGTAGGATCCTCATAAAAGCCAAAATGCCTCCCAGGACTTATATGAATGTGATAACCCAAACTTGCCTTCTAGGCCTTCCACTATTTGCACTTATTCCATTACACAATTAAAGATGCCAAAAAGCCAGTTGCACTTCAAACTTTAAGAGCTGAAGTGTCCTTTCTTTCTTTTTCTTATTCTTTTGTCCCTGTCATTTCGATTGATTACTGATTCTTGGAATGCTACAATGGTTAGGTACTGCATGGTGCTTTTTGCAGGCATTGCAGCGGAAGCTCTTGTTTATGGTGAGGCAGAGGGTGGAGAGAATGATGAAAACCTCTTTAGGAGTATCTGTGTACTTCTGCAACCCCCACTCTCTGTAGCTGAGGTAACTTTTAACTTAGATACTTGCTTTGAGAATATTCTGTTGATAAGATACTGATTTCAGTCCCTTGACCATCACTACCTTGTTTAGATGTCAAATCGAGCAAGATGGTCGGTTCTTCAATCTTACAATCTGCTCAAGTGGCATAGACACGCCCATCGAGCTGCTGTTAAAGCTTTAGAAAATGGTGGCGGTCTAAGCATTGTGATTAGGAGCATTGAGGATGCCATGTCTTCAAAGGAATGAAATGCAGAAAGTTTATATCTAATGGTTCTTTTGTATCCCATATTTTTTGCGAGGTAAATTGTTGCGTCTTTGTAGCTTTTGTGTTCATTTGTCTTACTGGTACTGTTATCATTAATTTACTAGAAAGTGCATGGTTTTTGCTTTTAACTTGGCAGGGAAGCCATAAGGAGCCTAAAGTGTAACCAACTTGGTTCCCTGTAAGCTTCATTTCTTTCGGCATTTCCTCATAATTGCATAGCCGATTAATCCCTGATTCAGAGTTCATACAAATGCCATTATCAAGAGTGTCTCTGTTGAGGATTTAGTGCCCTCAGGCATGCATCTGTTCTCAAGGGCGGGGGCCCTGGCTCAGTGGCGTTCTCTGAGCCTAACCCTGACCGGCCGTCCCACCGGTCAGGGGTTCGAATCCTGTCCCTCCCCTCCCCTGGGTGTGTGCGTTTATAATTTTTTTTTTTTTTTTTTTTTTTTTTTTTGTAAAATGCATCTGTTCTCGCCGTGTATTATTAGGAGGCATGTAACCGTGGAAGGTTTATACCGGGAGGCAGAAAGATTAGAGTCTCGTGTTGGATGAATCTGATACTATTCAGACAGATAATTGGAGTCCGATTGTCCACTCTTTGAAACCGCAAATTTGGGCAACACTCTTCTCTAAGTTGTTTATTTATTTTTCATCATTGTTATTTGGCTGCATATATTGTAAAGATACGAAAGTATAGCTGGTAAATGTATATGGTATCCTTGAATGTGCCAGGACTGTAGTTGTTTGCCCAAGTAAATAGAATTTTTTTACACTTTCCCTACGCTGAATGGATATGGAATCAACTTAAGCCCTCCCCTTTACATAATATCCTGATAAAGCTTCTTTTCTCATTCTTCTTGTTTGTAGCTGTTGCAATGAATATGGTCTGACTTGTTATGAACAAAATGATTCATGATTGGCAATCTTGTACCCCTGTTTGGTTGAACAAGACAAGAAGGTTCTGCAAAGCCTAGCACAAAATTTTAACCCACAATGGAAAACGTCGAAACTGGGGACAACACATCATCATCAAGGTTGATGCTCAGCTTGTCAATCGCCCCGTCCAGCACATTTACTTGTGAGCCGCCAACCAGGTTTATCGTATATATGCACAACCTCCAGGTTTAGACCTCCTGTTTATCATCTAACAATAGTTACTAAAAGGACAATCTTCTAAAATGAGCCATATCTAAGCATTTCCATCGGGCTTTCTAAACTCCCGACGCAATAGTAATTTAAGGATTTAAGGGCACGTCCTCCCTGCACTAGTTTGACACTCACAAACTAGTTAGCCAATCATTTGTTGGCAATCTAAGGACAATCTTCTAAGATGATAACTAAGTTAAGCTTTCTTTTTATCTGTGTTAATCCAAATTCCATAGTTGGCCGATCATTTGTTGGCAAAGTAAGACCGACCTTAGATGACAAGGAGTATTAAACACTCAGTCCCACATGGGAAAAAAGAGCACTATGAAGTGTTTTATAAATCTTGAATACCTTTCTCTCCAATGAAACATTTTGAAAAGAGGTGGACCTGGGGAGTCAAGAAGTGTTCTTATATTGCTTGTAAACTTGCTGCTTTTTCACATAACAGTAACCTTATCGTCATCGATGCCTTGCCCAAACCTTTTATTTAGCATACAAGGTGTTCTAGCAGCATTGTTTTGCATACAGCACACTGGGGATACTCCTAGACTAGAAAAGTCCCTAACAACAAATGTTAATATTCTGTTCCTATAAATCCTTTTGTCTCCAGAGCAAGAGCTCCCACGCGTTCAACACAAGTGCCTTCGCCAATCAGTGTGTTTAATGTTTAATACGTACAAGTTGCATGCTTTTCTCCTCAAGACCGGCCTGCACGATGACCCTCTCCATCTCCGACGCCTCCTGCTAGCTTGCGCCGCCACCGCCCCTCAGAGCTTATCTTACGCTCGGTCCCTCTTCGCCCACATTCCCTCTCCGGACACCTTCGCCTACAACACTCTCATCAGAGCCCATGCCCCGTCCTCTCCTTCCCACGCACTTTCGCTCTTCTTTCAGATGCGCCTGGCTGGCGTCTCACCTGACGCCTTCACTTTTCCATTCGTTCTCAAGGCCTGCGCTCGTCTCCAGCTGGGTCAGGGCCTCCACTCACTTATCATTAAGCTTGCTTTTGATTCTAACATATACGTTCAGAACTCATTGATAAGCTTCTATGGCTGCTTTGGCTCTGTTGAGCTTGCTTCTAAGCTGTTCCAAGAAATGCTCCAAAGGGACTTGGTCTCGTGGTCGTCCATGATTGCCTGCCTTGCGAACAACGGTTTCGGGCTTCAAGCTTTGGACCTGTTTCGTCAAATGCAGCTCTCAGCCTCACAGGATATAAAACCTGATGAGATCACCATGCTCAGCGTAATATCCGCGGTTTCAAGCTTGGGGGCGTTGGATTTGGGTCAGTGGATTTATAGTTTTATCCGCAGAAGCGGGTTGGAACTTTCTGTTTCACTGGGTACGGCTCTTGTTGATATGTACTCGAGATGTGGATCCATTGAGGAATCGATTCGAGTGTTTGATGAAATGCCTATAAGAAATCTATTGACATGGACAGCGTTGATTAATGGGCTTGCGGTGCATGGCCGCGGCAGAGAAGCTCTGAGGGTCTTTTACGAGATGGAGAAATCTGGCTTACGCCCAGACAATATCACCCTTACTGCAGTCTTAGTTGCTTGTAGCCATGGTGGTCTGGTTGAAGAGGGTCGGCAAATTTTTGAAAGCATTAGAAACACGTATGACATGGAACCACTGGCTGAGCATTACGGTTGCATGGTTGATCTCCTTGGCCGGGCAGGCTTGCTTTACGAGGCCTATGAATTTCTGAAAAGAATGACAATGAAGCCAAATTCTGTCACTTGGAGAACTCTGCTTGGAGCCTGTGTGAATCATAACCATCTGGAGTTGGCAGAGAAAGTGAAGCAGAGGATCTCTGAGCTTGACCCTCATCACGATGGTGATTATGTGCTCTTATCAAATGCATATGGTGTAGTAGGGAGATGGGTTGAGAAGGAAGGAGTGAGGAATCTGATGAGGGAAAAGAGAATCAGCAAAAATCCCGGCTACAGTGTAATCATCATTGACCAAGTGCTTCACGAGTTTGTTTCTGGAGATAGTTCGCATCCCCAGTCGGAGGAAATTAGAACTTTCTTGGTATCAGTAATCGAAAATTTAAGACCTGCAGGCTATACTCCCCATACATGTAACGTCTTGCATGATATTGAAGAAGAGGACAAGGAGCATAGTCTTGGTTACCACAGTGAGAAAATGGCTATTGCTTTTGCACTCCTTAGATCAAATGATAGCAGGACGATAAGGATCATGAAGAATCTTCGAATCTGTCATGACTGTCATAGTTTCATGAAGCATGTTTCCGGTACATTTGGAAGAGAAATCATCATTCGAGATCGAAACCGGTTCCATCATTTTGTTGGGGGATCATGTTCTTGCGGGGATTATTGGTGAAGGATGAGCTACTTTCATTATTTCTTTTTAATTCATTTTTCATACAAATTGCAAGATGAAAGAACTGTTGGGTAAAATGCTTGAGGTCTGTGTATGCCCTCCACGTATTACGGAATAATGTGTGTATTCATCCAATTAAGAAAGCTATTTTTGGTTCGCTTGTAAGTAAGGCCATATGTTTTCAAGATTTTTCAGTATTATGAGATACTCTTCACAATGTTTTTAACAAATTTCTTTACAGTTAACATTGATTGTGGGCTTTTGTTATAAGGGTAATATATCCTTTTTTTGTACACTTGGAATGTTATTCTTTAAACTTTGATACCACGTGGAATAAGCTAAATATGAAGAAAGAACAAAACAAGGTGAAGAAGAAGCCGGATGCAGGTTTGGGAATGGTTGTGTATGTGTTTATTGAAAAAACAAGACATAATCAAAAGAAGACAAGCTATTTTTCACTAAATTTATTTGTTGATAAGCAACTAAATTCAATTGAAAGCATACACTACTTTGGATCTCTTGGTTGCAAGTTTGACATTAGGTATGTGCATTGGTATGTGTTTATAAATTAAAATTAAAATTAACCAAAGAAAAAAGAAAAAGGAGGCACGATCTTCATTCATTAACATGCAAACAAAAATAAGATCACTGCATTAACTCAACATGCATAAGGAAAGATAACATTTACTTAGCATACAAAAGGAAAGAAAATTGCTGCATTAATTTGCTCAGTTGGAGAGGTTGATGAAGAAAGCAACTGCTTAGGAGTTGGTGAAGCCAAAGGTATTGCTTGTTTTGGGGAGGGATCTAGATCCATTACAAATTGCTCAACAAGATTGTCATATAGTTTCTTCACGTCATTGCCTTTTTAAATGTTATATATACATGTGTGTATACTTTTTTTGTAAACCAAAAAATTTATATGTTTTGATGTGAACGCTTTCTACTAATAGTTTAATTATTAAATTAAGCATTACAACAATTTGCTCGCATTTGAAAGCCAATTAAGATTTACAACTTGAAGAGATAGTTATACCTTTATTTGAAGCCAATTAGAATTAGTAGAAAGATTGTTTCAATTGTCTATAAATAGGAAGATTCCTTATTTGTAAAGAGGTATAGATAACTTCTTATTCTCTCTTCAACTTTATAAATTTTTCTGTAAGTTTTCCTTTTAAACATTTGTTTTTTTGCTTGTAGCTGTAATTAAGATAAAAAAAAAAAGAAGAATTATGGTTTTGGATAGCCTAGCTATTACATCAGTTCTTTTATGGTGGCCAACTAAAAATACTGCATCTAAGAATGATACCCCATCATTCGTTTTAAAGGCTGTCAACCAGCTTTCAGTTTTTTTTTTTTTCGTTGAAAGGATGATTGGCCACCCTTAGCATGTTTTTCGAGGTAGCCAAACCCCACTCAAATTTAACTATTTTATAGGTGGGTAGCCCCTAACTTGTGTCAAGTGTCGCTGCAACGTTCCCAGAAATAAGCTCTCTAAATAGTCATTAATGGGCAGCCAATAAAGAGCTAAAACGTAGTCGTTCCCCTTAGATGCAATAAACACAGTGAGTCGTTAACGGCTGGTTGTTAAGTTTGTTAGTAGCCGTTGCTTCTGTTATACATGACAGTATGTCTGTTATTACTGTTAGTTGGTTATAGTCGTTAGAGTCAAAATGGCTATAAATAAGGGACTAGAGGGTCTCTGGAGGGGGTGGAAAATTGTTGTAATGACTTGATATGAGTCTGAGGTCTCGGGTTCCCTCTTGAGAAATCCCTTTTACTTTTTCAATTGTAATCATAGGTCGCAAGGCCAAATCTGTTCAATACATTCTCGATGACTTTTCTGTAGTTCCTCATAAAGCCTTCACCAAGAAGTGTACCCAATCCGCTAGCCATTCCCGTGACCGCTGCAAATTGGTATATGGAGCCATGACCACTGGAAATCCTGAGAAGATTTCTAATGAGCATCTTCAGCTGCAACTCAAGGAGCTTACAGAAACTATGAATCACATAGTTGACGCTCTAAATGTTAAGATCGATGGTGTCGCTGCAAGAGTGGATCCTTTAAAGGAAAATGCTGAGAGTTCTTCGTCTCATTCAAATCGAAATCGTCATCATGATGACAGACGATCCTCGGGGGGCAAATTCAGACTCGCACTGTTCGTCTGGAATTTCCTAAGTTTGACGGAAGCTCGGATCCAACTTGGTGGATTGATCGGGCAGTTCAGTTCTTTGATTTTCATGATACGCCCACAGAAGACCAAGTTCGAATAGCTTCCTGGCATCTTGATGGTGAAGCTCAATTGGTTTATCAACTCCTTAAGAAGGAGTATGGTGACAGACAACTGAATTGGACCATCCTCACGGCTGAGTTGATGAAGCAGTTCGGGCCAACTATGTTCATTGACCATTTTGGTGAGCTGACAAAGCTGAAGCAAACTGGTTCAGTCCATGAATATCAACTCCAGTTTGGTAAGCTCCTCCTCCGATCTGGACACTTAGATGTTGCACAATCTATTAGTTGTTTTCTCAGTGGCTTACAAGAGAGAATCAGGCTGGATGTGATTGCTCACAATCCTCCCACACTCTCAGCTGCTATTGGTTTTGCTAAACTTTTTGAGGCTAAGGAATTGAGTAATAGGCAGAGTGTTACATCTGCTGTGAAACGTCAGAATATTAGCATTGTTCCTGCATCTAAACCAGTAGATACTCGACCCTCTATGCCTATTAAGAAACTTACTCAACCAGAAATAATGGATAGAAGAGCTCGTGGTCTGTGTTTTAACTGTGATGAGAGGTTCAGTCCAGGACATAGATGCAAGAAATTGTTCTTATTGGAAGTATTGGGGCCCGGGGAGATTAGAGAAGAGGATGTAGAACCTATAGATGCGACTGAGGAGGAGCAAGGTGAATTAAGCATGTTGTCCTTAGCAGCACTTTCAGGTATCACTTGTCCCCAAACTATGAGGATTTCAGGCCACATGGGAGATAACCGGGTTAGAGTGGTGGTGTTGATCGATTCTGGCAGCACTCACAATTTTGTGAGCGCTGAATTAGCTAAAAAAATGAAGTTACAGCCTGATGAGAGCAAAAGCTTTAAGGTAGCAGTGGCTAATGGACAGACTATCCATGGGGAAGGTTTTTGCTCCAATGTACAGCTATTGTTGCAAGGAAACAGGCTGCAGGCCGATTTTTTCATACTACCAGTTCCTAATCTGGGAGTTATATTAGGCATCCATTGGCTCCAGTCATTAGGAGAAGTGAGGTGGGAGTTCTCAGAAATGAGAATGACGTTTCTGCAGAATGGGGAAAGGATTGAACTGAATGGTGATGAAAAACTGAAAAACAGATTGATTGGGGAGTCAGAGTTCAATAGATTGCTTTTACAACAAAAAGAGGGAGTTGTTTTGCATTTAAAACATGTAGAGAAGCAATCCAAACAGCAGCAGGTCAGTGTTATACCGAGGCAATTGGAGAGTCTGTTTCAGGAGTATTATTTGATCTTCGACAAACCTCACGGGTTGCCTCCTTACAGAGGTCATGAGCATCAAATAAGGCTCCAGAATGAGGCTAAGGTAGTGGCTAGCAGGCCTTACCGATACCCTTATTTGCAGAAAAGAGAAATTGAAAAAACTAGTGCAGGAAATGCTAGATGAAGGGGTGATTAGAGAGAGTAATAGCCCTTTCTCTTCTCCAGTTATCTTAGTTAGAAAAAAGGATGGAACATGGAGAATGTGTGTGGATTACCGTGCACTAAACAAAGAAACAATTAAAGATGGATTTCCAATTCCTGCTGTGGAAGAACTCTTAGATGAACTACACGGTGCCAGATTATTCACTAAGCTTGATCTTAGGTCTGGTTATCATCAGATCAGAATGCAAGCTAAAGACATAGGAAAAACGGCATTCCAAACCCCTATAGGCCATTATGAATTCCTGGTTATGCCTTTTGGCCTGTGCAATGCCCCATCAACCTTCCAAAGTTTGATGAATAAGGTTTTTAGAGAATATTTGGGCAGCTTTGTATTAGTATTTTTTGATGATATACTGATTTACAGCAAGGATTGGACTGAACATAAGGAGCATGTGAAGTTAGTTTTTGAAAAACTCCAACAGAATCAACTTTTTGTCAAAAAAGAAAAGTGTGCTTTTGGAGTTAGAAGTGTGCAGTATCTGGGGCATGTTATCACTAAGGAAGGGGTAGCAGTCGACTATGAAAAAATCAAGGCCATGATGGAATGGCCGAGTCCCAAAACTGTAAAGGCTCTCAGGGGATTTCTGGGGTTGAGTGGATATTACCGAAAGTTTATTCAGAATTTTGGAATTATAGCAGCCCCGCTCACTCGATTATTGAATAAGGAAGCTTTTAATTGGACTGAAGAATCCGAAGTAGCCTTCAACAGATTGAAACAAGCCATGAGTCAAGCACCAGTTCTAAGATTACCTGATTTCTCTTCTCCTTTCTTAGTCGAATGTGATGCTTGTGCAGTTGGAGTTGGCGCTGTTTTATCTCAAGATAAACAACCTATTGCTTATTACAGCCAAGCTTTGAAAGGTAGAAATCTGCTCCTATCTACTTATGAAAAAGAGTTGTTGGCCTTGATTCTGGCTGTGAAACGTTGGAGGCAGTACCTTTTGGGGAAAAGGTTCATAGTACTAACAGATCAAAGGAGCTTGCAGAACCTTTGGAATCAAAAAATCACCACTCCTGCTTAGCAACGTTGGCTCATTAAGTTGGTGGGTTATGATTTTGAGGTCCATTACAAACCAGGAAAAACAAATCTTGCTGCAGATGCTTTGTCTCGCAGAAATGAAGTGGAGCTTAGTCAGACTGAGGGGGAAGTAGGTACAGAAGTATCGAAGGCTAAAGGCAAGAAGGTAGTTGAGGATAATTGTGAAAGAAATTCTTGTTGGGAAGTAGGAGAAAGCAGTAATAGTGGAGAAGTGAAGGCCTTATCGATAATAGTACCAGAGTGGCTTAATACCATACGGGAAGAAGTTGGCAAGAATGAAGAGATGCAGGAGATTTTGAACAAAATAAGCACTGGAGAAGCAGGAACTCAATGGCAGTATCGAGAGGGCATTTTGTTCTTTGAAAACCGAATTTTTTTAGGGAAAACTTCCCCACTTATTCCTATTATATTGCAGGAAATTCATGGCTCCACACATGAAGGATATTTTAAAACATTGCAGAGAACTAAGGCAGTGTTTTATTGGCCTTGTATGAAGAAGCAAGTGATGCAGTTTGTCAAAGAATGTACCGTGTGTCAGAAAAACAAATGGTAGAACACTAAGCCTAGTGGGTTACTCCAACCAATGCCAATTCCTCATCAAATTTGGGAAGATATAGCAATGGATTTCATAGAAGGGCTGCCAAATTCCAGAGGCAAACAGGTGATACTGGTAGTTGTGGATCGGCTATCAAAAATGGCTCATTTCATAGCCCTTACTCATCCATATACAGCTGTAAGTGTTGCACAGTTGTTTTTTGAAAACATATTCAAGCTTTACGGTATGCCAAGGAGTATTGTATGTGATAGGGATGCTATGTTCACAAGCAAATTTTGGAGACAGCTCTTTGAATTGCAAGGAACTAAGTTCAACTTCTCCACTGCATATCACCCACAAACAGATGGGCAATCGGAAGTAGTCAATAAAACTCTTGAAGTATACTTAAGGTGCTTCACAGGTGATCATCCCAAGGAATGGGTTAAGTGGTTGCCTTGGGCCGAATTCTGTTACAACACAAGTGTACATGGGGCTACTCAGAAATCTCCTTATGAATTGGTTTTTGGGAGAGCACCACCCACACTGTTATCATATCTACCTGGATCCACTTCTGTTGCTTCAGTAGATCATGAACTACAATCTAGAGATACGGTTCTGAAAGACATTAAAGAAAGGTTGCTAGTAGCTCAACAAAGAATGCATAAATATTATGACAAGGATCACAAGGAAGAGATATTTGACATTGGAGATTGGGTTTATCTAAAGCTTCAACCTTACAGAGGAAGCTCAGTGGAGGTTAGGCGAAATTTCAAGCTGTCTGCAAGGTATTATGGACCCTTTGAGGTCATTCAGAAAATTGGAGCGGTGGCATATCGCTTGAAACTGAATTCTGATTCAAGGATTCACAATGTCTTCCATGTTTCTCAACTTAAAAGATTCTTGGGAAAAAGGGAGGAAGTACAACCCGAGTTGCCAGTTTATCTTAATCATGAGGGTGTGATCAGCCCGCAACCCCAAGCTATTCTGGAGCATAGAATTAAAAAGAAGCAATCTCAATTTTTGGTTCACTGGCAAGGTCTTCCCGTACAAGAAGCTACATGGGTTGATGCAAGACTATTTGATAGAAGATATCCACATTTCAATCGTGAGGACACGCTTGTTGATAAGGAGGGAGGGATGCAACGTTCCCAGAAATAAGCTCTCTAAATAGTCATTAATGGGCAACCAATAAAGAGCTAAAACGTAGTCGTTCCCCTTAGATGCAATAAACACAGTGAGTCGTTAACGGCTGGTTGTTAAGTTTGTTAGTAGCCGTTGCTTCTGTTATACATGACAGTATGTCTGTTATTACTGTTAGTTGGTTATAGTCGTTAGAGTCAAAATGGCTATAAATAAGGGACTAGAGGGTCTCTGGAGGGGGTGGAAAATTGTTGTAATGACTTGATATGAGTCTGAGGTCTTGGGTTCCCTCTTGAGAAATCCCTTTTACTTTTTCAATTGTAATCATAGGTCGCAAGGCCAAATCTGTTCAATACATTCTCAGTGACTTTTCTGTAGTTCCTCATAAAGCCTTCACCAAGAAGTGTACCCAATCCGCTAGCCATTCCCGTGACCGCTGCAGTCGCTGACCAGAATTTGGCCACATTTTTATTTTTAAGGTAACTGGGTGACTGGCCATTAAGATTCAAGACGTCTAAGGGATTCATTTGATTGGTTGTGTAGTGTAATTTTAAAAGTCACCAAGTTGTGATTTGCTTTAATCAAGATTGAGGATGTCAAAAGGCTTCATTCGATTAGCTATTAAGAGTCTTCGTCCTCCAAATTCTTAATACATGACAAAGAGTTCCCAATCTTTTGACTGTTCTTTTTCTGTTCAAGCAGCATATGGCAAAAAGATTGAACGGACTGAAGGAAGTTTTTATGGGTGTCTTGGTTCTGCTTGTATTGATCCAATTGCAAGTAGATGCCTCCAACCCTTTCTCTTTCGTTGCCGCTGCACTTCCCCATCGTCCTTTCCGCAGTCCACGAAAGAACGATCCGGTTCCACTGAAAGAAGTCATCGAGAGGTTGAAAGAATGCATGCGAAAATCTCTAGTTTATTGTGATCGCCTTCATCATCGGGCGTCCCTTAAATGGGAGCAGTGCTACGAAAGACGCGTAAAATCCTGCATGAAAAACCCTTTGTCTACTCCGTAATTATACTATCAATACGGTATGAAGTCCGCTTCTCTCTCTCTCCATTTTTTTAATAAATTTTTCTCTCTATGTCAATCTTGTACGATGATTAATTTTCTCACGCAATCAGACGGGTCAAAACTTCACTTGATTAAAAAAGGCCATTTGTAAATTTTGGAAAGGCCAAAGTTCGGATTTATGGTTGTTTATAATATATATGGGCATTAGCTGTCAAGAGATCTTTGAAAAAATCAAATCTTTTACCAAAATGTTATTTGAAACTAATTCTAATAATTTCAAACACTATTATGATAGAGAGGAACGTAGTTAATCACTCGATTAATTTTCAAAATCCTACAAATCATTACTCCTCACTAGTGGGACTTCAAAGAAAGTTGTACACCTCCCATGAAAATAGGCATCAAGACATTCCTAACTCTTTTTTTTTTTTTTTTTTTTAAGTCATGAAACAAGGCTTCTCCTTTTCTTTTCCTTTTTTTTTTTTCTTTTTTTTTCTTACTTCTTTAACAAAGGGAAGTACATATATATATGTTAGAAATATCTAATTGTAAAATAAAAAGTTAGAACTCTTTCTATAACACAGTTTAGAATCAAATATAACTTTTCATTACTCATATATTAGATATCCATAATTTCATCTTATCATTTATAGTTATTGCTTGTAAATTCGATTTACTTGATGTTTTATGGTACCAAAATCTTATCATTGTATCTTCCTTTATGTCTAAATGCTCTCATCTTCTAATGATAAATTTTAAAAGAGAAAGTTAAACTCCTTCCAGTAATATATGTATACATTGAGAGTGATCCTCTTAGCCTCCTCAAGTACGGCTACAATCACCTTTCCTGAAATATAACTTTAGCTAATCTTTTGCGTCATGTTTTTCTTCGTGTATGTAAAATAATTATTGTGAGTAAAGGAGAAAGAGGATCGAAGAGAAGATTCAAATCTCGTCAAACCTTGCACTCAATCCTATAGTTGTTGCAGTATTATAATTTGTAATTCACGAGGACTATATAAATGGTTCGTAATACTTGCTGTAATTCCAAAAATACACTCAAAACCGTGTTGATGGGAACTTACACAGCTTTTAAGGCAAAACGAACCAAAAAGAGATAAAAAGCTATTGTTTCTTATATCTGGCTAGTACCCATCATAGATCTTCTTAACTTCTACTTAATGCCATTGTTCTGACTTTTTGTTTATGCGTTGCAGCAAATACAGTAGAAATAATGGCAGATGATGATGGAAGGTGCATTACAACCATGGACCCGAATGGATGTAACTTATCATTTTGCAAGCGACGTTGCCTTCTACGAATAATGGAAACATATATTTTAAAAGTCCAACAAAGGTTACCATTATGTATGACTGTTTATATTCCTTTCATCCATCAAAACTTCTTAATGCCGGGAACTTTATTCTTTTTTCTTCGTTTTCCCACTTATTACGCAATCACGTTACACTGCTACGCTGCTATTCTGCTTATTCAAATCAGGTTTAATAACCTTTGATTTAAACTCCTGCAATTCAGGACAAGTATACATCACTTTGCAGGACCAAAAATGAATGCTATGCATCTTATAGTTTCATGATTTGATAATGATATCTCAATTTTCGTAACAAGAAGACCATACTCGGAGAGCTACTTTTTCCTACTAATCTTAATCTGAAGACCATACTCGGAGGGCTACTTTTCCCTACTAATCCTAATCTGAAGACCATACTCGGAGGGCTAATTTTTCCTACTAATCCTAATCTTTTGTTTAGTGAAACTTACATGGCAAAGAAATTAAATGCTATTGGCTAAAAACGTCAATAAACTAGACAAAAATTAAAGGTGAAACTTTTGCCATGGTAGGATGCAGACAACATTTAAGTATAAAAATAGATGTATGGAACCTCCAATGTATCACTCTATTTAAAATTGTTCCTTCCTCGCAAGGATTATCCAACGATTCTCGATCATCATTAGTCCTTGCAACTAGCCCATACTCAGAAAGAAGGAAGATGTGAAGCGTATTTGCTGAAAGCCTTATTTGGAGCGGAGCTTCCAAAGTACAGCAATAACCAATACAGTTTTAACTCCGGTAGAATTAAACTAGAGGAGAAACTAAGAAGTCATAGCAGGGTGGAAAGGAAAAGCAATATCTATTTGCACGAAGTTTCAAAAACGCATCTGGAAAACAAGCTCTAAGAGCCATTTTCGGCATTTAAGACTGCCAGTGAAACATTTTTCTTTCTTGTTCTTTGCTTTAATTTTGAAAAACAATTCACTTGAAACATATTTCAATTAATTCAATTATCTTTAACACTCACCTTGTATCATAAGTTTGGTTTTTATCTTAAAAAGTTAATTCAATAAGAGAAGTAGTCAAGTCCCTTTATATGATTAAATTGTTCCACTTACCTTTCTAATATGGGAAAATAAAATTCATTACACTTTTTTTTTTTTTTATTTCCGTGACAACCTCTAAATTCTTAAGCTTTACACTCCTGTCTCCAAGGGTATTGAAATTGAGTGGCTACTCTAGAACCAATAATAGACATTAAGAGAAAAAGATTAGTCAACTTTTCAATCATTCATGTTCTGCTAAAACACCCATGTCCATCCTAGACCTTAGCTCTGCATCCATAGAACCGAACCTATCCGAAACAGACTTATTATATCGGACCCATGTCAAAGCAATTCTCGTCTATCTGCATTCTTTCCCATACCACACAAAGAGAAACAAAATAGTTATATCTTTATTTGAAGCCAATTATAATAATTTATAATTTATTCTTATAAACTAAACCTGAGTTGAATTTATAAAGTAACTGAGTTGCATTTGAACATAATTACTATTTAAATATTAAGTGAGTTAAATCTAAGCAAATTAAATTTGGCTCCATTTGAACATGTAATAGACATAGTCATAGTCATATCTACAAAGTTGTTAAGAGAGAAATTGAGCTCTAATATCATGATAAGAACATAATCTATAGTTAAAAACTATATTCACTTAAGAGAATGTTATAATTGCTAACAAATAAATGCAATTATGATTGGATTCATAGGAAAAAATAGTCCTAATCTATTAGAAATGGGTCCAAAGGAATTAATTGTACAAGAGAGAGGTCCAATGGCAAGAGAGTGGCTTGACTACCCGATCTTTATGTGCAATACGTGGCAACAATGACAATGCCTTGTCAACACACATTTTTCTACTTTGTTTATTCTTCATTTTCATTTAAAATGGAGAAGGAAAAATATATTCCGAAAGGATTCTTAACTTGGAGAGTTTATAAAGACATTCAACAAAAAAGCTGAATTAATCAATCAACTTTTTTTAAAGAAGTCATCATAATATTAACATTAAGGATGGAATCTTCAACCGTTAAAGATGGTTCATGGAAGATATTGAATGGGGAATTACTAATAGAAAATTTTTTTAAGACTATTTGGCTGATTTATTAAACTATTCTACGTAGTTAACAATATTTGGTGAGAAAAGTACTTCATCTTCTAAATAACCAATTGGACAGAGAGTTAGAGAAAAATTCCAATGTTACCAAATTTGAGATTTAAAAGCTACTTAAGGGAACAAATTTCATATTCCTTATCTTAACAACATGTGATAGATCAGGCTTACAAAGGTTGGGAATTCAAATTACTGGACAAAAAGTCTTCTTATTCTATCCAATAAAGTCGTAAGAGGAAAACTCTTTATTGTCTCATATGGGAGAAGATTATTTGTTACTTCATTAAAAATTCATTACTTCCAAACTCCAAAATAAATCTTTGAAGCAAAAGCATTGCTTGAGAAGATGAAGACAAGAAAATTTCATGATTTGCCAGATGACTTGACACTTTTAGTTGAGGACGACCTAAATACAAAGGCCTCTATAGCTAAAAAGCAAGAAGAATATGACTAGATTTTGAAACAAATAATGGATGAAAAATAATGCGCAATCGAGAAGCATGATAGGTATAGACACTTATCATAAACAATTCTCTTTATGTCACGATTGACTTTTTTTTTTAAACAGATATAGGACAATATATGGTAGAAAAGACTAAAGCTGAATAAATGAAATAAGACAAAGGTGAGAAGAAAAACGATGCCATGTAATAAGAAGATGAAGCCATGTACAAAAAAGAACCTAAAATATAAGCCACGGTAGAAAAGATGAAAAGAAGGAAAGAAGCATAGCTTACTTGAAGAAATAGTAGAAAGGTTTACTTCTCAATCTCATAAATAATTTACTTTGAGAGAATGAATATTTGCATCCAAAAAGTGCATATTCAAGTAAACTAATTTTACCAACTGTAACTTTTTGGCATAGCTTATGTCTCATTCCAAACTCACATATGCTAGAGGATTCCAAACTTGATTTTCTCTTACTTAAATTGAAATGCTGAAGTATGTCCATATGATTTTGTATTTTCTTATTTTTCAATGAATAAACTCACATATTTATAAAAAAGAATAGAAAAAAAATTCTTTTAACTATCAATAAATAGGAGACTTTCCATACTTGCAAAGATCATTGGACTTTAGCCATAGTGTATAGACAACTTTCGTGCTTTCTCTTCAATCTTGTAACTTTTCATTGTAAATTTACCTTTCAAACACCTACTTTTTTACTTGTAGTTGTAATTAAGATAAAAAAAATTAAAAAAAGGAAAATTATGCTTTCGGATGGCCTAGTTATTACAACAGTTATTTTATGGTGACCAACTAAAAGTATTGCATCTAACAATGAGACCCCATAATTCTTTCGTTTTAAAGGTTGTCAACCAGCCTATGGTAATCCTTTTATTGTAAAAGGATGATTGGCCGCACTTAGCATGTTTTTTGTGATAGCCAAACCCCCCACTAAAATTTAAATATTTTATAGGTGGGTAGCTCCTAACTTGTGTTAAGTGTCACTGATTAGCATTTGGCCACCCTTATAAGGTAACTAGGTGACGGGCCATCAAGATTCAAGTGCCATTACCGAGTTTTAATTTGCTTAAATTAAGATTCAGGACGTCAGAAGGCTTCATTCGATTAGCTATAAAGAGTCATCATCCCCCAAATTCATAATACACGACAAAGAGTTCTCAATCTTTGACTGTTCTTTTTCTGTTCAAGCAGCAAATGGCAAAAAGATTGATCGGATCGAAGGAAGTTTTTATGGGTGCCATCATTCTGCTTGTGTTGACCCAATTGCAAGCCGTTGCCACTCCATTTCCAGGTCTTCCTCGTCTTCCTCGCCTTCCTTTCCGCGGTCCGCTAATGAGGTATCTCCCGATTCCGGAGAAAGAAATCGAAAGGAAGCTGATAAAGTGCATTGAAAGATGTCGACGTGAATGCGATGCCCTTCACAATCGGAAGTCCCCTAAATGGGCTGTGTGCTTTGACAGACTCATGGCAGACTGCTTTGAACATCCTTCGATTGGTCCATAATTATATACGAATAAGGTATGAAATCCGCTACACTTCTCTCTCTCTCTCTCTCTTTCTCTACTTTTTTTTTTTTTTTTAATTCTTCCCTCCATGTCAATCTGTAAGCAGCCACGTAAACCAGAGAGCACCATATTCTAGGAGGAGTATCTTCCCAGTTGGTTGCATATCTGCAAAGCTTGTTAATAACACTTGAATAAAGAGATTTTACCCTCCCACGTCATCTGTTCGTTGCAACCGAGACTTTTTTGGGCAACTTTGATTGGGCATTAGCCTTGTTGACTTTTCTTTGAATTTCCTTTTGGTGTAATCGTTGTAAGCTCTGAAGTTGTCATTTTCGTTGTTTTGGGCAGCTAACAATGAAATGAGAAACGAGGAAGGTTTGCTTTTATCTTTGTTTTGCTTATCAAATCCAGTTCTACTGTGCCCTCCGTGTTCATCTGACAGCCGAGAAACGGTTCTAAGAATAGAAATGTTACTCATTCTTGTCCATTGATTAATTTTTCGCAATCAAGCGTGCCAAAGCTTTAATTGATTGAAAAGGCCATTTGTAAATATTGGAAAGGCCATAGCTTGGGTAAGTGATTGAATGAGGATGTGTGCGATATGTAATGGGCATTATCAGTCAAGAGATCTTCAGAAAAATTAAAATTTTTATGAAAATATTATTTGGAAACAAATTCCATCAATTCCAAATACTTCCATGATAAAGAGGAACCAAAGTGAAACCAGAGTTTATCACTCAATTGACTATCAAAATCCTCCAAATTATTAATCCTCAGTAGTGCCGAATCAATCTCCACATCAATTGGACTTTAAAGAAAGTTCTGAACAACCTGCATACTCATATTAGGATTACCAGCAAGCCTAGTTGTACCTCATATTTTTGTGCCAAAAATAGGCATCAGGGACATTCGTAACTCATTTTCTTTAGGTCTGGACTTAAGGCCTCTTTTTTAATAAATAAAAGAAAAAACGAGTTTAACTAATGGAGGTATATATATGTTAGAAGTAAAAGTTACTTTATATTATTTATATTTTGACCTAGTATCCTTTTTATATTCAAGTGTCTTCTTCTCCCAATAATCAATTGTGAAATAGAAAGTAAAACTCTTTCTATAACAAAGTTTGGATTCAAGTATGACCTTCCATCACTCATATATTAGATCTTTATAATTTCATCTTATTATTCACAGTTATTGTTTATAGACTGGATTTTCTTAATATTTCATGCATCTTACAGAACACGCTTGTAAAAGGGTGTGGAAACTGAGTGGCTACTCTAGAACAAACCAATAATAGGGATTAAGAGAAAAAGATTAGTCAACTTTTCAGCCATTCATGTTCTGCTTAAACACCCATGTCCATCCTAGACCATAGCTCTGCATCACTAGAACCAAAACTATCCAAAACAGACTTATTGTATCGGACCCATGTCAAAGCAATTCTCGTATGTCTGCATTCTCTCCCATACTACACAAAAAGAAACAAAACAGTTATATCTTTATTTGAAGCCAATTAGAATAATTTATAATTTATTCTTATAAACTAAACCCAAGTTAAATTTATAAAATAACTAAGTTGCATTTGAACATTATTACTATTTAAATATTAAGTGAGTTAATTCTAAACGAATTAAATTTGGCTCAATTTGAACATGTGATAGTCATAGTCATATCTACAAAGGCATTAAGAGAGAAGTTGAGCTGTAATATCATGATAAGAACATAATCTATAGTTAAAAAACTATATTCACTTGAGATAATATTATAATTGCTAACAAATAAATTCAATTATGATTGGATTCAATTGGAAAAAATAGTCCTAATCTTATTAGAAATGGGTCAAAGGAATTAATTGTACAAGAGAGAGGTCCAATGGCAAGATAGTGGCTTGACTACACAATCTTAATGTGCAACACGTGGCAACAATGACTACACGATCTTAATGTGCAACAATGACAATGACATTATCTTAATGTGCAACATTATTTTTCTACTTTGTTTGTTCTTCATTTTTATTCAACATAGAGAAGGGAATGTGTATTCCAATAGGATTATTAACTTGGAGAGTTTATAAAGACATTAAAAAAAAAAAAATTAATCAATCAACTTTTTTAAAGAAGTCATCATAATATTAACATTGAGGGTGGAATCTTCAACCGTGAAAGATGGTTCATGGAAGACATTGAATGGGGAATTACTAATAAAGTAATATTCAAGACTATTTGGCTGATTTATTAAATTATTCCTACTCCATAGTTAACAATATTTGGTGAGAAAAGTACTTCAAATTTGTATAACCAGTTGAATGGAGAGTTAGAAAAAAATTTCAAAGTTATTAAATTTGAGAGTTAAAAGCTACCCAAGGGAAAGAATTTGATATTCTTTATCTTAACAACATGTGAGAGATGAGGCTTAAAAAGGTTGGAAATTCAAATTATTGGACAAGAAGTCTTCTTATTCTATCCAATAAGGTCGTAAAATTAGAGGTAGTGAGGGAAAACCCTTTATTGTCTCATATGGGAAAGGATTATCTATTACTTCATTAAAATTTCATTACTTCCAAACTCCAAAATAAATCTCTAAAGTGAAAGTATTGCACGAGAAGATAAAGAAAAGAAAAGATCATGATTTGCCAGATGACTTGGCTCCTTTAGTTAAAGACAAGCTAAATACAAAGGCCTCTATAGCTAAAAAGTAAGAAGAATATGACTAGTAGTTCAAACAAATAATGGATGAAGAATAATGCATTATCAAGAAGCGCTATAGGTATAGACATTTACCATAAACAATTCTCTTTATGTCACAAATGATTCTTTTTATACAAATATAGGACAATATATGGCATAAAAGACTAAAGGTGAATAGATAAAAGAAGACAAAGGTGAGAAGAAAAACGATGCCATGTAATAAAAAGATGGAGCCATGTATAAAAAATATTCTAAAAACATAAGCCAAGATGGCAAAGATAAAAGGAAACAAAGAAGCATAGCTAACTTGAAGAAATAGAAGAAAAATTTTCTTCTCAATCTTATAAATAGTTCACTTTAAGAGAATAAATATTTCCATCCAAAAGGTACAGATAAAAGTAAAAGCTAATTTGCTAATCACTAACTTTCTAGCATAACTTAAATGTCTCATTCCAAACTCACATATGCTAAAGGATTTCAAACTCAATTTTCTCTTATATAAATTGTAATGTTAGAATATATCCATAAGCTTTATACTTTCTTATTCTTTAATGAATAAACTTAAATATTCATATAAAAAATAGTACAAAAATTCCTTCAATTGTCAATAAATAGGAGGATTCCATACTTGTAAAGATCATTGAACTTTAGCCATAGTCTATAGATAGCTTTCTTGCTTTCTCTTCAATCTAGTAACTTCTCATTGTAAATTTTCCTTTTAAACACTTGTTTTTTTTTTTTTACTTGTAGCTGTAATTAAGATAAGAAAAAAAATTATGGTTTTAGATGGCCTAGTTATTACAACAATTATTTTATGGTGACCAACTAAAAATATTGCATCTAAGAATGAGAACCCAGAATTCTTTCTTTTAAAGGCCGTCAACCAGCCTATGATCATTATTTTATGGTAAAAGGATGATTGGCCACACTTAGCATGTTTTTTAAGGTAGCCAAAACCCCCACTAAAATTTGAATATTTTATGGGTGGGTAGCTCCTAACTTGTGTTAAGTGTCACTGATTAGCATTTGGCCTCTTTTCTAAGGTAACTGGGTGACTGGCCATCAAGATTCAAAACACTTGAAGATTTCATTTGATTAGCTACATAGTGTCATTTCAAAAGTCAACAAGTTTTAATTTGCTTAAATCAAGATTCAGGACGTCAGAAGGCTTCATTCGATTAGCTATAATGAGTTATCGTCCTATAAAATCTTTTGATTGTTCTTTATCTGTTCAAGCAATATATGGGGAAAAGATTGAACGGATTGAAGGAAGTTTTTATAGGTGCCGTCATTCTGCTTGTGTTGACCCAACTGCAAGTCGTTGCAACTCCATTTCCCGGTCTTCCTCACATTCCTTTCCGCGGTCCGCTAATGAGGAAACTTTCGATTCCGGAGAAAGAAGTCGAAAAGAGGATGGCAAAATGCTCTGAAAAATGTCGACTTTCTTGCGATGCCCTTCATCATCGGACGTCCCCTAAATGGGCTGGGTGCTTCGTGAGACTCATGTTAGCCTGCCTTGAGCGTCCTTCGATTACTCCATAATTATATACGAATAAGGTATGAAATCCGCTTCACTTCCCTCTCACTCTCTTTCTCTACTCTTTTTTTTTTTTTTTTTTCCCTTTTAATTCTTCCCTCCATGTCAATCTGTAAGCAGCCACGTAAACCAGAGAGCACCATATTCTAGGAGTATCTTCCCAGTTCGCTGCATATCTGCAAAGCTTGTTAACAACACTTGAATAAAGAGATTTTACCCTCCCACGTCATCTGTACCGAGACCATTTTGGGCAACTTTGATTGGGCATTAGCCCTGTTGACTTTTCTTTGTATTTCGCATCTTGTATTTCCTTTTGGTGTAATCGTTGTAAGCTCTGAAGTTGTCATTTTCGTTGTTTTGGGCAGCTAACAATGAAATGAGAAACGAGGAAGGTTTGCTTTTATCTTTGTTTTGCTTATCAAATCCAGTTTTACTGTGCCCTCCTTGTTCATCTGACAGACGAGAAACGGTCCTAAGAATACAAATGTTACACATTCTTGTCCATTGATTAATTTTTCGCAATCAAGCGTGCCAAAGCTTTAATTGATTGAAAAGGTCATTTGTAAATATTGGAAAGGCCATAGCTCGGGTAAGTGATTGAATGAGGATGTGTACGATATGTAATGGGCATTATCAGTCACGAGATCTTCAGAAAAATTAAAATTTTTACGAAAATATTATTTGGAAACTAATTCCATCAATTCCAAATACTTCCATGATAAAGAGGAACCAGAGTGAAACCAGAGTTAATCACTCAATTGACTATCAAAATCCTCTAAATCATTTATCCTCAATAGTGCCAAATCAATCTCCACATCAATTGGACTTTAAAGAAAGTTCTAAACAACCTGCATACTCATATTAGGATTACCAGCAAGCCTAGTTGTACCTCATATTTTTGTGCCAAAAATAGGCATAAGGGAGATTCCTAACTCATTTCTTGAGGTCTAGAGTTAAGGCCTCTTTTTTTAAACTAAAAGAAAAAAACTAGTTTAACTAATGGAGGTATATATATGTTATAGATAAAAGTTACTTTATATTATTTATATTTTGACCTAGTATCCTTTTTACATTCAATTATCTTCCTCTCTCAATACTCAATTGTAAAATAGAAAGTAAAACTCTTTCTATAACAAAGTTTGGATTCAAGTATGACCTTCCATCACTCATATATTAGATCTTTATAATTTCATCTTATTATTCATAGTTATTTTTTATAGACCAGATTTTCTTAATGTTTCATGGTATCAAAATCTTATCATAGTATCTTCTTACTATGTTCAAATTTTTTCATCTTCTAATGATGAATTTTAAAAGAGAAAGTTAAGCTCCATCTAGCAATGTATGTATACATTTAAAGCAACCTAATTTAGGAATAACCTTAGTTTGTTTCAACAATTTTCTGATCCAACTAGTTGATTGTATGCCTAGGTTCTCCTTTTTTAGTGCACTGCTACATTTACACTATCTGAAACACAAGGATATGTATACATTTAAACCAACCGTTGGTAAGTCGTCCCAATTTTTCGTGGCTTTTCCTTTGTGAGAATGATCTATTGTGCCTACGCAAACAAACTTAAAAAAGAGGGAAAGAACCCCACCCCCAACCCCTAAAAACCAATTAATCCTCCAAAAATGGAAACACTCAAACGGAAATACAAAAAGAAAATGCCACCATCCCCGACCAATTGAGAATTGAAGGAAAACTACTTAAATAAATACAAATATGGGCGTGATTGCCCGTCTTTATTGTGGTGGGCCATCAAGATATTTCATTGCATGCGCTTGTAAAATGCATCTAACAGAAACACTCATCCACGTCAGCCCCACGCTTACGTGACTACTCCACGTAACATTCCATACCTGTCGGAGAGGACCTTAGCGAGGTGTTCCAGATCTGAAAATTGATCGTTTACTCAGTCTTCATCATCCTACAACCCTTCAATCAACAACAATCGTTTAGCCTAATGGCCTGGAGTGAATTTTTTGTTGCAGCGAAAACAAACATTTGTGTTTTACTTGTAGCTGTAATTAAGATAAGAAAAATAAAATTATGGGTTTGGATGACCTAGTTATTATATCAGATATTTTATGTTAACCAACTAAAATATTGCATCTAAGAATGAGAACTGCATAATTCATTATAAAGGCCGTCAATTAGCTTCTAGAAATCTTTTTACAAGAAAAGAATGATTGGCCACACTTAGCATGTTTTTTGAGGTAGCCAAACCTACACTTAAATTTAAATATTTTATGGGTAGATAGCTTGTAGCTTCTAACTGTTATTAAGTGGCGCTGATTAGCATTTGGCCACTTTTCTAAGGTAACTGGGTGATTGGCCATCAAGATTCAAGACGCCAGAAGATTTCATTTGATTAGCTATATAGTGTCATTTCAAAAGTCGCCGAGTTATAATTTGCTTAAATCAAGACTTAGGATGTCAGAAGGCTTCATTCGATTAGCTATAAAGAGTCATTGTCCTTCAAAATCTTAATACATGACAAAGAGTTCTCAATCTTTTGACTGTTCTTTTTCTATTCAAATAGCAAATGGCAAAAAGATTGATTGGATTGAAGGAAGTTTTTATGAATGTATTCGTTCTGCTCTTGTTGATCCAATTGCAAGTCGTTGCCACTACCCTTGCCCGTCATCCACGTCTTCCTCTCCGCTATCCAATAATGGATAATTCATTGTCGATGAGAGAAACCAAAAAGAAGTTGGCAAAATGCATCGCAAAATGTCTAGATTATTGTGATGGCCGTCATGATCGAATGTCCACTGACTGGGAGCTGTGCTTGGGGTCACGCATAATACGCTGCATGAAACGCCCGTAGTCTACTCCATAATTATACTATGAATACGGCATGAGATCCGCACCTTATTACAAAATAAGCCTCTTTGTTGAAAGACACCTTATGGAGGAGTATCTTCCCAGTTGGCTACCGATCCGCAATGCCCATCAACCATCCTCGACTACAGGGATTTTTTTCCCTCCCACATCTCATTGCAACCTAGACCGTTTTGGGCAACTCTAATTGGGCGTTGTTGACTTTTGTTTGTATTTCGCTTCATGTATTTAGTCTTAGTGCAATCGTTGTGGCACTAAAGCAGCCCTAGGGCAGCTAATGAATGAAATGAGAAATCTAAAAGGTTTACTTTTCCCTTTTGAGTTGCAAGGGTATGCTTTTCCCCTATAAGTTGCTTTCATCTTTGTTTTGCCTATCAAATATAACTTTAACGTACTCTCCATGTTCATTTGATAGCCTAGCAATGTTCCCAAGAATGGGAATTTTATACAATCTTGTGTGTGGATTAATTTTCCGCAATCAAGCATGACGAAACTACCCGATTGGAAAGGCCAAATTTTGGGTTTGTGGCTGAATTCAAATGTGTATAATGTGTATAATGTATATGGCCATTAGCTGTCAAGAGATCGTTGAAAAAATAAAAATTTATTAAAACATTATTTGAAACTAATTCTATTAATTTCAAACACTTTCACGATAAAGAGAAACCATAATTAATTACTCAATCGACTCTCAAAATCCTCCAAATCATTACCCCTCTCTGGTGGGTAATCAATCTCCATGTCAATAGGACATTATAGAAAGTTCTAAACTACTCATGTACTCATATTACGATTACCAACAAGCCTAGCTGTACGACATCTTTTTGTGACAAAAATAGGCATCAAAGACATTCCTAAATCATTTTCTTTAAGTTAGGAATCAAGGCCTCCTTTGTTCACTAGTTTAATTAGTAGAGATATATATGTGTTAAAAATAAAGTTACTTCATATTATTTATATTTTGACTTGATATCCTTTGTCTATTCAAGTATCTTCCTATCTTAAAATAAAAGAGTTAAATTCTTTCTATAATAGAGGTTAGATTCAAGTAAGATCTTCCATCACTCATTTATTTGATCTCTACAACTTCATCTTATTATTCATAGTTGTCACTTATAGACTTGGTTCTTTTTAAATTTCATGGTACCAAAATCTTTTTGTAATATCTTTGCTAATACATCCAAATGTTATCATCTTCTAATGATTAATTTTAAAAGAGAAAGTTAAGCTCTTTCTAAAAATGTATGTATACATTTAGTGCAACCTAATGTAGGATAACCTTAATTTGTTGGAGCAATTTTCTAATTTAATTAGTTGATTCTATGCCTTTTATGCAATTGCATCTTCAAATCATTAGGTTCATTTTTTAAGTGTGTTTTCCTATAGGATGCGTTGTGATCAAGTGGCTCTATATAATCAGAAAACAAATCACATCTTTTAGCTCAAGGGGGATAAAAGTGGCATCCAGCGGTAGTGAGAACCTAACTATTTTCAGCCACCTTAGTAGGGTGGTGCATATCCGCACTAATCCATTTTGCTCATATAACAAATTCAACTTGCTAAATTTGATACGATAAGTCCTTAGGATCTAATAAAATGTTACGTCTTTCTTTATCTAAGTGTGATGGGGACTGACAGTTAGTAGGTGGAGGCTAGTAAGGGTCAAGAAAGGGGTAGCTTAGAAACAAGAGTTGCATTTATTGCGATAAGGGGGTTAGAGATGCAGGACAGATTTGCACCCATGCTGCTATCTTTTTACCTTTTTGTGGGATTTACTTTTGTAAACCAACCTGCCAAGACATGATCCGAGAGTAGGGGTATAAAGAGTAGTCGGGGTAAGAGGATGGGTAGACTTTTGAACCCTTAAAGCTCAATGCAACCAGGAGGTCTCTCCCTTTTGTAACCTTTTCTTGCAATTTACTTGTTTTCCTAAATTCTCTGTCTCATGATATTGGTCGCAAGGTTAGATATCAGCCTTGGTTCTTTGAAGATTTCATCCAACCCAAGCTAGATAAAAGATCCTTTGTAAAAGCACGTAACAACAAGGTATCAAAGCCAGGTTTGGCTATGGCTGAATCTAGCCAAGGAATACCAACAAAGGAACTCAACCATCATTTTTATGAAATGATGGAGGTCATACAGCAACAATTTACAGATGTTTGTCTCCAAATGGAAAGAAGGTTCTCCAAGATACAATCCCAAATAGAAGCCATGCAAATGGCTGATGGGAAGTGCAGGGAGGATGGCTCCTCTTTATCTAGGGACAACAAAGACAAAGCAAAGTTCGACGGCTCACCCCCTTTCCACTCTACGAAAGCTATCAGGTTCGAGTTTCCCAGGTTCTCTGGGGGAGAAGACCCTTCTGATTGGATTAGCCAAGCATTTCAATTTTTTGAGATCAACCAAACTCCGGAAAGGGAAAGGATGCAAATAGCATCCTGGAACTTGGAAGGAGACGCTTATTTATGGTGCAGACTCCTTAAGAATCAACATCCTACCCAAAAGTTATCTTGGGATGAGCTAACCCGAGCTCTCCATGAGAAGTATGGGCCATCAAAGTACCATAGCTTTTATGGCGACTTAACGAAGCTCATGCAGATAGGCTCAATTGATGAGTACCACTCAGAGTATACCTGTTTACTGATGAGGGCGGGTCCCCTTGATGCTAATCAACAAGTGGAAGGTTGGGTTAGTGACTTGAAAGAACATATACAGATTGAGGTCCAAGCGAAGAAGCCTACGTCATTCCCAGATGCTTTGGCGTTGGCCAAGCTATATGAAACCAAGAGCAACCACAAGGGGAGAGGGATAGCTCCAGCAAGGAAAACATGGGACAAGCCTACACTTGCACCAGCCAAGAAAACAGTCCCAACCAAAAAGTTGTCACCAGCTGAGCTGATGGAGCGATGCTCCAAGGGGTTGTGCTTCAACTGTGATGAAAAATACATGTAGGGCCATCGTTGCAAAGGCATGTTCTTTTTACAAATGCGAGGCTTGGAAGAAGAAGCAATAGAGGAAAAGGGAGAAGAAGAGGAAGATATCCCACGAATTACTCTAAATGCCATATATGGGGTGGATGACCCACAAACCATGAGGGTAGTGGGAAAAATGGCTAACCACAGAGAGAAGGTCAGTGTCCTCATTGATTCAGGAAGTTCACTTAACTTCTTTAAGCATAGCTTTGCTCGGAAGATTGGGCTAAGGCTAATTAAAAAGATGAGCTTTGCAGTAATGGTAGCTAGTAGGGATGAGATTAGGAGTGAAGGGCTTTGTAAAGCCGTAAGGGTGATGATCCAAGGGGTTGAGCATTGTATTGATTTTTACTTATTGCCATTACAAGGGTCAGAGGCAGTCCTAGGGGTTCAATGGCTTTGCACCTTAATGGACATTGTATGGAACTTTGATAACCTTTGCATGTCTTATGATTTGCAAGGAAGAAGGTTTGAAATGAAGGGTGAGAATGCACTGGAAGATGTGGTGTTAGGGGAAAGAGAAATGAGAAGGGATCTAGCAAAACAGGTCAAGCGATTTTGGTTTGCGTGCAATCAGCTACAGAAGAAGATGGTAATACTAACCTGGATGGGACCCACATGCCAACTTGGGCTAATGGGAATCAAGAAAATGATGTTGTTCTACTTACAGTAGATGGGCAAAATCCAACTCACCCTTGTTCAAACAATATGGTGGTGGCCAAAGAAGGGGACATGTTAGGTCATCTTCTTCAATCATTTCAGGATGTTTTTGCAGAACCAAAAGGTCTGCCACCAAGGAGAAGCACTGAGCATATCATTCCATTAGTTCCAAGAGCAGAAGCTGTTTCAACTCGTTCTTATCGATACCCTTTCTTCCAAAAGGAAGAAATTGAAATCATTTAGGAGCTACTGAAAAACAGAATCATCAGGCCAAGCTCCAGTCTGTTTGCCTCTCCTGTGGTTTTGGTCAAGAAATCCGATGGTTCTTAGTGTCTACAGAGAGTTAAACAAGCTCACTATGAAGGACCGCTTTCCTATTCCAATAATTGATGAGTTGCTGGATGAGCTTAAAGGGACTAGATTCTTCTCTAAGTTAGACCTTCGCAGTGGCTATCACCAAATCAGAGTGAAGGAAGAGGACGTCCATAAGACGACTTTCAGATCTCCACAGGGACATTATGAATTTCTCGTGATGCCTTTCGGGCTTACCAATGCCCTAGCTACCTTCCAAGGACTCATGAACTCTATATTTGGTAAGCACCTTCGTAAGTTTATCTTAGTTTTCTTTGACAATATTCTTATCTTCAGTAAAGAATGGTCAGAGCATCTTGAGCATGTTGAAATAACTCTCAAATTGTTGAGAGAACACCGCTTGTTGGCTAAAAGGAGAAATGTGTGTTTGGAGAAAGGCAAGTGCATTTCCTGGGTCATGTAATCAATGACCAAGGAATAGCTATGGAGTAAAATAAGGTGGAAAGCATAGTTGGCTGGCCAAGGCCAGGAACAGTTAAGGCACTAAGGGGTTTCTTAGGCCTAGCTGGGTACTACAGAATGCTTTGTGAAGAATTTTGGTAAGATAGCTAAATCATTAACCAAGCTCTTAAGAAAGGGGAAGTTTCTCTAGAGTAAAAAGGCAGAGCTAGCCTTCGAGGATCTGAAGAAATCATTAGTGAAGGCACCCATTTTAACTCCTCCGAACTTCTCTTAGCAGTTCACAGTCGAGTGTGATTCCTCAGGTGCAGGAGTAGGGGTTATGTTGTCCCAAAACAAAAAACATGTGGCCTTCTTCAGTCGGGCATTGCATGCGAAGAGTTTATCTTTGTCAACTTATGAACGTGAATTGATGGCGTTGGTGTTGTCAATCTAAGCTTGGAGACATTACCTCCTAAGCAAAAGCTTCATGGTTAAAACAGACCAGTAAAGCTTGCGCTACCTTTGGAATTAGAAGCTGTCTACGCCCGCCTAGCAACGCTAGCTAATTAAGCTGTTGGGCTTTGATTTTAAGATAGAGTACCAACCTAGAGCTTCGAATCGAGTGGTTGACGCCTTATCCATATAGCATGAGTTGCTAAAAGACAAGTCCAAGAAGAAAGGGAAGGTGGTCCTAGCAATCTAAAATCCTATTCCTGAGTGGCTACAAGTTGTCAAGGAAGAAACCAGTTTAGTTCCAGAAGTAAGAGAAGTGGTGAATAAAATTTTAGCAGGAGAGATGGGAACTCTTTGGAAATTCTCGAAAAGGGTCGTTTACTTTAAGGGTCAAATTTTCTTGTGGCAAAAGTCACCCCTCATACCAAAAATGGTTAGCGAGTTCCACGATGAGTGCCACAAAGGGTTCCACAAAACTCTACAACGAGTTAAAAAAAGTTTTTTTTTTTTGGAAGCATTCGAGGCAAGATGTGTTCGATTTTGTGAGAAGTTGTCTAGTTTGTCAAAAGCAGAAGTGGCAAAATAGCCTTCTGGCAGGCTTACTAGAGCCGTTGCCTATACCTGAAAACATTTGGGAAGAGGTTTCCTTGGATTTCGTAGACGGATTGCCAATGTCTCAAGGTAAGAATTCTATACTGGTGGTAGTCGATCAACTATCTAAGTTTGCTCGCTTCTTGCCACTCACCATCCTTATTCGATTGAGTGATTGCACAATTATTTCATGAGCAAGTCTTCCGCTTGTTTGGATTACTGAAGGCCAGTTACATGTGACAGGGGTTTGATTTTTACTAGTCGATTTTAGACTGAGATTTTTCAGCTTCGAGGAATGAAATTTCTGGTTTTCATCTGCCTACCATCCACAGACAAACAGTCAAAAGGAAGTCATGAACAGAATACTCGAGATGTATTTGCGATGTTTCTTAACTAAACGGCCCAAGGAATGGGCAAAATGGGTTGCATGGGTAGAGTATTGTCAAAATAACAGTGTCAATAGCTCTACTCGCAAAACACCTTATGAGGTGGTATTCAGCCGAGAGCCACCTTCATTGCTTAGTTATGTCCCTGGAAGGGCAACAGAACCAAGAGTGGATCAGGTGCTAAAGTCCCATGATCAAATCCTTAGTGAACTGAAACACCGATTATAGGAGGCTTAGAATCGAATGAAGGTCTTTGCTGATCGAAAAAGAACAGAGTTAGTTCTATCGGTGGGGGATTGGGTATTCTTACGATTGCAGTCGTATAAGCAAACATTTGTGGCTCACTGGAGGAGTGCGAAAATGTCAGCACGCTTCTATGGTCCTTATAAGGTTATCGAGAAAGTGGGTCCAGTTGCTTATCAATTGCAATTACAGGAGGAATCTTAGCTGCACCTAGTGTTTCACGTTTCCCAACTTAAAAAGGTGGTGAGTCCTAATGCTCGAATTGAAAGGGAACTCCCGTTGTTCTTAGAAAAGGAGGGGTTGATCTTAGCTAAACCCAAGGTAGTTCTGCGATGGAGCTAGCGTGGGTGCAAAAGGAAAATCTTGGTCATTTGGAAAGGCTTGGATGAAGATGATGCCATGTGGGAGGTGGAGAGGCAGATGGCCAAGTGATTCCCTAGATTTGACCTTGAGGGCAAGGTCTTGCAAAAGGAGGAAGCATTGTTATGTCCTTCTTTATCCACGCGTGATGGGGACTGACAGTTAGTAGGTGAAGGCTAGTAAGGGTCAAGAAAGGGGTAGCTTAGAAGTAAGAGTTGCATTTATTGAGATAAGGGGGTTAGAGATGCAGGACAGATCCACACCCATGCTTCTGTAAACCAACCTTTTTGTGGGATTTACTTCTGTAAACCAACCTTTTTGTGGGATTTACTTCTGTAAACCAACCTTTTTGTGGGATTTACTTCTGTAAACCAACCTTTTTGTGGGATTTACTTCTGTAAACCAACCTTTTTTACCTTTTTGTGGGATTTACTTCTGTAAACCAACCTGCCAGGACATGATCCGAGAGCAGGGGTATAAAGAGTAGTTATGGTAAGAGGATGGGTAGACTTTTAAACCCTTAAAGCTCAGTGTAACCAGGAGGTCTCTCCCTTTTGTAACCTTTTCTTGAAATCTACTTGTTTTCCTAAATTCTTTGTCTCATGATATTGGTCACAAGGTTAGATATCAACCTTGGTTCTTTAAAGATTTTGTCCAACCCAAGCTAGATAAAAGATCCTTTATAAAAGCACTTAACATAAAACCATCCCCATGAAGAACACAAAGAGAGTATATGCTTCGATAGAGTCCATATTTCTTCAAAAGGCAGCATGCAGAAAACTCACTGGCAGAGGGTGAAAGAAAAAAGGACAAAAGGCAAGATATCATTTGCTCTCGTCTTTTACCTCTGCAACCCTATATAAATATTTAGACAGAAATGTTGATGATTGAGCAAGTTGCATTAACTTAACATGTATTCGAGGAGATCGCTACATTTACTTAGCGTACAAAAGGAAAGCAAATTGATGTGTTAATTCTCTGTGTTGGAGAGGTTGATTAGGAAGTAATTGCCCTGGAGTTAATGAAGCCAAAGCAATTGATTGTTTTAGGGAGAGATTCGAATCCATTACAAATTGTTCAACAAGATCGTCATATAGTTTTCTCACGTTATTGTCATTTTAAATGGTATATATACATGTATTTACCATTTTTTTGTAAACCAAAATATTTATATGTTTTGATATGAACGATTTTAGCTAATCTTTAAATTATTAAATTAGGCATTACCACAATCAGCTGGTGTTTCAAAGCCAATAAGGATCTGTAATGTGAAGAAATAGTTATATCTTTATTTGTAAGCCAATTAGAATAATTTATAATTTATTCTTAAAAAGTATACCCTAGTTGAATTTATAAAATAACTAAGTTGTATTTAAACAATAATTACTATTTGAATATTAAGTGAGTTATGTCTAAAAAAATTAAAATTTGGCTCAATTTGTACATGTAATAGTCATAATTGTGTTTACAAGGGTGTCAAACAAAAAGTTAGGCTCTAATATCATGATAAGGACACAATTTCTACTCAAAAGCTATATTCACTTAAGATAATATTACAATTGCTAATGAATAAATACAATTCAAATGGAATTAAATGGAAAATAATAGTCCTAATATGTTGGAAATGGGTCAAAGGAGTTACTTGTAAAAGAGAGAGGTCTAATGTCAAGAGAGTGGCTTAATAGTGGCATTACATTGTTTGTTCTTTATATTCATTTGACATAGTAAAGGGAAAAGATATTTCAAATTGGATATTCAAAAAGGGGCTATTTTCAACTCCAAGAAAATAATGAATCGAACTAAGGTCCTTGATGGCAAATTCCTCTTAAAGGGTATGAAGAAGGTTGGAGAGCCAATAAGAATAATATCATTCACATAGATAAGTAAAATAATGTTAAGTGTGCCATGTGAAAAGAGACATGTAAACTATTAAGATAGTGAAGCCAATAGATGTTACGAAGAAGCTTAGACATTGGTACCAAGCATAAGGAGCATGTTTCAGGCCATAGAAAAAGTGATATAAGCAATAAATATGTGAGAGTTGAACAAGGCCTAAAAACCATGGTGGTTGCTCTATGTAAATGACTTTAAACGTGTGCCCATGAAGGAATTTGTTAGAAACATCAAGTTAACATATCAACCAGGAATAGGAGTAGGCAAGAAATAAGATAGTATGTTTTGTGACTAGTTTGACAACTGGGTTAAAGGTCCTAGTAAAATCAATGCTTTCCCGCTAATGAAATCCCTTGGCTACCAAATAAGCCTTATAATGCGTGAGTAAGTCATCAATATAGAGTTTAACCTTATAAATTTATTTACATTTAATGGGGCAAGTCCTAGTGACTAATAGTACTAATCCCTAGGTTCCATTTTGGAAAAGCATAGTATACTCAATTGTCATAACCTCCCATGAATGAGGATCTTAAATAGCTTAGGTAAAGTAACTTGATTCAGGATGAGAATGAGTAGTGACAATGAGAGCAAAAGTATAGTGGTAGTTAAGGTTATGTTAAGTAATGGTGTCATCCTTATGGCAAGTCACAAGATGATTGAATGTATCTGAAAGTGGATGGGTGAGCTTGAAGGGGATAATAAGCTTATGGGGGATAGGAGGGATAGGCATAATGTTCCTCGAGGGTAGTTAGCATGTGGTAAGTTTGATTAGTTAGTGAGTTGAATACTGGATTAAAGTGCTCCCGAAAATTGACAACATGGTGACTAAGGTAGTCACAAATATGACAATAGGGCCTATTGTGGCACCTATAGCCCTTTGAGCAATTGAATCACCATTAAGCTTATTGAAAGGGAAGAAGACCATTTGAAGTAAGTTGACTAGATTGGTTGGGAGATAAGCCAAGTGTAGGTTTGGGTGATGTGGAAAATGGAAGGGGTGTTTGTCCGATGGTGAAGTTGCTTGAGTAAATAGCAAGAGCCACAGTTGGTGCATTAGATAGCCCATGGTGTTGTGCCATCCCTTGTAAGCAAGTAGGACCATGGAGTGCTTCATAGCTGAGAGGAGCAATTTGTAACTGCACAAAAATCAACATTGCAAGGCCGTCAAACTCATAGTTGGAGGCCTTTTTCTTCAATTGCCACCAATTAGTCAAGGATGGCCTTCACTTGATAAAGAAGCTAGGTAACCATGTGGTTATCATGGTGGATGGTTTGCAATTTCATTCTAAGAGCAAAAGAGTGGGTGGTAGATTGAGCAATGTAAGACTTCTTTAGGAAAGTCCATACCTTCGTTAACATAGGGAGATTAATGAGTTGCATCTCCACCAAGCTAGTGGAAATCACCATCAGCCAATTAAAAGTTTCCTAGTCTTGAATGCACCAAGTAGTGTAATCTAGGTTTGGGTTACTAGTGCTGTTGAGATTGGGATGGTCCTAGATGGAGCTTTCTCGATACCTTTAAGGATGGGAAGAAGTCGAGATGAAACTAGGAAGGGGGTGAGGCAGGTCTTCCATGCCACATAATTTAAGCCATCAAAACACGCAATCATGTTTATGAAAAGGATGGTAGAAGAAAAGGTAGAAACATGAATAATAGGTATCAAAAGGGTGGAAGTTAGTAGATTGCACTAAAACAAAGAAGGGGAGATGGCCATTGAGTTTCTGGTGATGGGCGTTAGCCTTAGACTCTTAATACCATGAAATAAAACCAAACAAAGGATTGTTGGTAACAAGGGAATCATAAGAAAATAGAGGAAGAATAAGAAGAAAAATAACGAACACAAAATATATGATTTTTTGGAAAATTCCCCCAAATTGATTTTAGGTACAAGACAACCTTATAAAACCTATATAACAAATTCAAAAAAGAAAAAGAATTTTTTTTCCAACAAAATATGTACAAAACCAAAAAGGGTTATGGTTGGCAACAACATGTGTTTCATGCAAAAAAGAATACAATGACAGGGCACATGCGTGGATCACCTTGGCCACACGAAGGCATGGATGGCATTTAGGTGGAATTTGACATGGTGCACATGGGTGTAAATGTGGCCACATGCATGGGAGCAGAAACTTTCTCTAATAGTTCATATAAGATATCAAATAGGAATTAGTAACAAAGTACTTTTCCAAGGTATTCAGCCAATTTATTAAATATTTTCTTACAATATTAAAAACTATGGTGTATAGTTAAAAATATTTAATGGAACAAGTATTTCATTTTTTGGATAACCACTTCAATTGGATGGAGAGTTATAGATCAATAATTCTAGCCTTATTAGATTTGGGAGTCAAAAGCTACTCAACATGAAGATTTTGATATTCCTTGTCTTAGCAACTTGTGATAGGCTAAAAAAGGTAGAAAAGTCTTATTATTGGGTAGGAAGTCCTCTTATTTTGTCTGTTAAGCTAATAAAATTAAAGATCGAGGGGAAAAAACTTTTATAGTCTGAAGTGGTAGAATATTACACGTAACTTCATTCAAAATTCATAATTCCTAGACTCTAAAACAAATTTTAAAGGAGAAACACAACTCAAGAAGATGGCAACAAGAAAAGATCTTGATATGTTAGAATACCTGACTTTTCTAATTAAGGATATAGTAGTAACGCAATAGTTGCAAGATAAACAAAATACAAAAGCCCCTATAACTTAAAAACAAGAAGAATATGACAAAGAGTTGAAACTTTTAAGAAGTATGATGGGTCCAAATGATTATCATAAAAAGTGATAGGTGTCATAAATGATTATTTTTGTACATGCATAAAAGATCAAAGGTGAAAAGACAAAAAGAAGAAAGGACAATATATGTATGAAAATTGAATAGAAAAAAGATGCCATGTACTAAAAAGATGGAGTCATTTATAACATCCAAAAAGATGGAACCATGTACAAAAAATAATTCGAAAAGATAAGCCAAGGTGGCTAAAAGAGAAAGAGAGAGAGAAAATTTTTTTTCTTGGAAAGAAAGAAAGAAGAATTAATTATGTATTTTGACATCAAAGAAGATATGGCATAGAGTTGGAGAGGTCTTCTAAAGTTACAACAAATTCTCACCTCTACACTCTTCAAACCTTCTTATTGTTGTAAGGAAACATATAAGGAATTGCGCCAAATAAATACTGAGGTTGAATGGTATGATTTGGAGAAATCAGCACACATAACTTCATTGGTTGGCTCATATGTAGGGACAAACTTATTACAACAAAAGTGATTTCTTGATGGCTCCTCTCAATTAATCTGTATTGTAATTTCTATAGTTCTCAATATAAAAGTAGGTCACACTTTTTTTTTAGTGTACTTGGACTAGCCAGATTTGGAAAAGTATTCTAGCACAACAAAGCCTTTGTAAGAACATTGACAATTGAAATTCTGAACTACAATGGATGATTAAAGCAACTAAGGGAAATGATTAATCTGTATTGTAATTTCTATGGTTCTCAATATAAAAGTAGGTCATACTTTTTTTTTTAGTTTACTTGGACTAGCCAGATTTGGAAAAGTATTCTAGCACAACAAAGCCTTTGTAAGAACATCGACAATTGGAATTATGAACTACAATAGATGATTAAAGCAACTAAGGAAAATGATTAATTTGTATTTTTATTTCTATAGTTCTCAATGTAAAAGTAGGTCACACTTATTTTTTTAGTGTACTTGGACGAGCCAGATTTGGAAAAGTATTCTAGCACAACAAAGCTTTTGTAAGAACATCGACGATTGGAATTTTGAATTGCAATGGATGATTAAAGCAACTAAGGGAGATGATTTGACTACAACACTTCTTAAACTTTTTTTCTTAGCATGTCTCTATTGTATATGGTTTAAATGTAATCATAGATGTTTTCAACATAAGATTGTTGAAATACCAATTTTGTTGGCTAGTATTAGGAAAGTAGTTTGTGAAAAAGCATCTCTATTTAAGAACATTAAACTCTCTCAGACAAATATTTTATTGTATCATAACTGGAGAATTCCAAATTTGATTTTCTCTTAGATGCATTGTAATACTAAGGTATGTCCTTAAACTTTTATATTCTCTTATTCTTTGATGAATAAACTTACATATTCATAAAAAAAAAATTAAGAATTGAGACGGCATAAAACAATAGTAGAAAGATTCCTTTGATTGTCCATAAATAGGAAGATTCCATATTTATAAAGATCATGGAACCTTAGTCATAAAATAAACAATTTCTTGTTTTCTATTCAACTTTGTAACTTTGTATTGTAAATTTTCCTTTCAAACATTTGTCTTTTACTTCTAGTTGTAATTAAGATAAAAAGAAAATTATGGTTTTTGATGGTGTAGTTATTACATCAGTTATTTTATGGCGACCAACTAAAATATTACATCTAAGAATGAGACCCCATAATTTGTTTTAAAGGCTGTCAAACAGCTTTCAGTCATCTTTTTACGGTAAAAGGATGGTTGGCCAGCCTTAGCACGTTTTTGAGGTAGCCAAACCCACACTAGAATTTAAATATTTTATGGGTGGATAGCTCCTAGCTCCTAACTTGTGTTAAGTGTCGCTAATTAGCATTTGGCCACCTTTTTAAAGATAACTGGGTGATTGGCCATCAAGATTCAATACGTCTGAAGGATTCATTTGATTAGCTATATGGTTAATTTCAAAAGTCACCAAATTGTGATTTGGTTAAATCAAGAATCAGGACGTCAGAAGGCTCCATTGATTATCTATAAAGAGTTATCATCCTCCAAAATGTTAATACATGACAAGAGTTTTCAATCTTTTGACTGTTCTTGTTCTGTTCAAGCAGTAAATGGCAAAAAGATTGAACGGATTTCAGGAAGTTTTTATGAATGTCTTTGTTCTGCTTATGTTGATCCAATTGCAAGTCGTTGCCACTTCACTTCCCCGTCTTCCTCTCCGCGTTCCGCCATTGAAAAAGTCGATTCCAATGAATGAACTCATGAAGAGGTTGGAAAAATGCATGCCAATATGTGGAGATTATTGTGATCGCCGTCATCCTCGGACGTCCCCTGAATGGGAGCCGTGCTTTGCAAGACGTCTAAAATCCTGCATGAAACGCCCGTAGTCTATTCCATAATTATACTTTGAATACGGTATGAAATCCGCTTCACCTTTCTTTCTGTCTCTCTATTTCTTTCTTAATTCTTCTCTCTATGTCAATCTATTACCAGCCGCGTAAACCAAAGAGCACCGTATTACAAAATAAATCTCTTTGTTGAAAGACACCTTCTGGAAGTAGTATCTTCCGGGTTGGCTGCTGATCCGCAAAGCTCATTAACAGGGGTTTTTCCCTTCCACATCTCGTTGCAACCTAGACCATTTTAGGCAACTCTGATTGAGCCTTAGCCTTGTTGACTTTTCTTTGTATTTCGCTTCATGTATTTCTTTTTAGTGTAATCATTGTAAGCACTTAAGCTGCCCTTCTTGTTGTTTTGGGCAGCTAATAAATGAAATGAGAAATCTAAAAGGTTTACTTTTCCCTTTTCAGTTGCAAGGGTCTGCTTCTTCCCTCTGAGTTGCTTTCATCTTTGTTTTGCTTATCAAATCTAATTTTAACTTACTCTCCATGTTCATCTGATAGCCTAGCAACATTCTCAAGAATGGGAATATTATACAATCTTATGCGTTGATTAATTTTCTGAAATCAAGCGTGACGAAACTTCACTTGATTGAAAAGGCCAAAGTTTGGGTTTGTGGCTAAATTCGATCATGTATAATATACATGGGTATTAGCCGTTAAGAGATCTTTGAAAAAATGAAAATTTTTATGAAAAAATGAAAATTTTTATGAAAAAATATTTGAAACAAATTCTATTAATTTTAAACACTTTCATGATAAAGAGAACCACAATTAATCACTTAATCGACTGTCAGATTTCTCCAACTCATTACTCCTTAGTGGTGGAGAATCAATCTCTATGTCAATAGGACATCAAAGAAAGTTACAAACCACTCATGTACTCATACTAGGATTACCAACAAGCCTAGTTCTACCACATCTTTTTGCAACAAAAATAGGCATAAGAAACATTCCTAACTCATTTTCTCCAAGTCGGGGATCAAGGCCTTCTTTGTTTACTAGTTAACTAATGGAGGTATATATATGTTAAAAATAAAAGTTACTTCATGTTATTTATATTTTGGTCTAGTATCCTTTATATATTCAAGTATCTTCATCTCTTAATAAGCAGTTGGAAAATAATAGAGTTTAGATTCAAGTATGACCTTCCATCACTCAAATATTATATCTCTATATTTTTATCTTATTATTCATAGTTATTGCTTATAGATTGGATTCTCTTGATATTTTATAGTGACAAAATCTTATCATAGTATAACCATAATTTGTTGCATCAATTTTCTAATCCAACTAGGTGATTAGAAATCACATCGCAATTAGAAATCTTCTAATCATTGGGTTCTCTTTTTTAAGTGCATTGCTATAGCATGCGTCGTGATCAAGTGGATTTGGATAATCAGAAAAGAAATCACATCTTCTAGCAAAAAGGGAATAAAAATGGCATCTAGCGATAGTGGGAACCTAACCATTTTCAGCCACCTTAGGAGGGTGGGGCAAATTCCCACTAATCCATTCTGCCTATATAACAAATTCAACTTCCTACGTTTGATATCTTGGGTTCTTAGGATCTTACAAAACCATGCCCATAAAGGAGACAGAGAGAGCATATGCGTCGATAGAGTATATTTCTTTAGAAGCCAACAGCGAGAAAACCCACTAGTAGAGGGAAAAAGAAAAGAGGACAAAAGGCAAGATTGTCATATAGTTTCCTCCCGTTATTGCCTTTTTAAATGCTTTTTGCTAATTGTTTAATTATTAAATTAGGCATTACCACAATCAGCTGGTATTTCAAAGCCAATTAGGATTCGTATCGTGAAGAAAAAGTTACGTCTTTATTTGAAGCCACTAAGAATAATTTATAATTTATTCTTATAAACTCGACCTTAGTTGAATTTATAAAATACCTAAGTTGCATTCCAACAATAATTGTTAGTGACCTTTAACCAACCGCTCCTCCTTTCATGCCACCACTTCCTCCTACAGCTAACCTCACCTACGTACAATATACACTGCATGCAGAGACGTATCTTGCACAAGGTAATTTGTTTAATTTAAGTTTACCTGCCTCAGATTATCCTTCTCGCAGCTTTTATCTTGCTCCTCCTTTCGTTCTCCTTTCTCTCTCTTCCTTGAGGCATTCACAAACTGAGTTTCTTACAATGACAAATCTTTGACACCTAGCAAGACAATAATGATATAAATCTTCTTTGCATATTGCTCTTTCTTTGACTCTTGGACAGCTACGTTTGATGTTTGAAATCAACAATCACCCAATCAAGTATATTTGAAGAATAATAGGCATGAATCACACAAACATACAAGATATCAACATCAATGTGTCAGAGTGAGTGTAAATAATATAAGTCAACAAGCTTTAAGTTTAACTCAACTCACAACATATACATGGATACATAACGAGTAAGTGTTAAGCATATAGTCAATGTAGTCACTACAAATAACACTCCAACAATGAAATATTTAAGTCAATGAATATGTGATCACACACATTTTTGTACTTTGTGTATTCTTCATTTTTCATTTAACATTGAAAAGGATTATTATCTTAGAGAATTTATAGAGAAATTCAAAAAAACGTTTAATTTCTTAAGTTCAATAAGCTTCTTGAAAGAAACCATCATTATAGTAATCTTCAAGATGGAATCCCCAAAATTTATGGGTATGGTCAACCATGAAAGATGGTTGATAGAAGATATTGAATAAGAAATTACTAACAAAGTAATCTCCAAGTCTATTAAGTCAACTTATTAAAATATTTAGCTACAATGTTAAAAATTATGGTGTATACCATAGTTTAAAATATTCAATGGAAAAAACACTCCACCTTTTAGATAACTAGTTTAACTAGATGGATAGTAAAATTAAAGGTCACAAGGAAAAGTCTTTATAGTCTTAGATGAACAAGATTGTTTGTTACTTCATTAAAAATTCGTTACTCTTGAATTACAGAACAAATCCCTAAAGCAAAAGTACTGCTTAAAGAGGTGATAACCAAAAAAGATCTTAATCTACGAGAAGACTTGGCTCTTTTGGTCAAAGATATAACAATAATGTAATAACTTGAAGACAACAAAAATATAGGAGCTCTTACAATTGAAGATAATAAGAATATGATCAACAAGCAAAATTGATAATGGATGAAGATTGATACACTTTTGAGAATAGTGGTGGGAGTAATAGGTGTTACAAATGATTTTTTTTACTTTTTTTTTGTATAGATATAGGACAATACGTGGCATAAAAAATTAAAGGTGAAAAGGTGAAAAGGTGAAAAGAAGAAAAAGGACAATACATGTATGAAAGGTGAAAAGATGGAGCCAATACAAAAATGATTCCATAATGATAAGCCAAGGTGACAAAGATAGAAAGAAAGAAAGAAAGAAAGAAGCATAACTAGCCTAAGAAATAGTAGAAAGATTTTTTCAATTGTCCATAAATAGGAAGATTATAAATTTATAAAGATCATCTAACCTTAGCCATGTATGGGGAGTTTTTTGTTCTCTCTTTAATTTTGTAACTTTATGTTGTCAATTTTCCTTTTAAACACCTGATTGTTACTTTTAGCTGTAATTAAGATAAGAAAAATAAAATTATGGTTTTGGATGGCCAAGCTATTACATCAGTTCTTTCATGGTGACCAACTACGAATATTGTATCTAAGAAGGAGAACCCATAATTCATTTTAAAGGCTGTCAACCAGCTTTTAGTCACCTTTTAATGGTAAAAGGATGATTGGCCACCCTTAGCCAAACCCCCACTCAAATTTAAATATTTTATGGGATGATATCTCCTAACTTGTGTTAAGCGTTACCAACCGGCGTTTGGCCACCTTTAAGGTGACTGGGTGATTGGCCATCAAGATTCAAGATTCAAGACGTCTGAAGGATTTATTTGATTGTAGTGCAGTGCAATTTTAAAAGTCACCAAGTTGTGATTTGCTTTAATCAAGATTGAGGACGTCAAAAGGCTTCATTCGATAAGCTATAAAGAGTCATCGTCCTCCAAAATCTTAATACAAGACAAAGAGTTCTCAATCTTTTGACTTTTCCTTTTCTGTTCAAGCAGCAAATGGCAAAAAGATTGTATGGATGGCAGGAAGTCTTTATGGCTGTCTTCGTTCTGATCGTGTTGATCCAATTGCCAGTCGTTGCCACTCCACTTCCCCGTCTTCCTCTTCGTGGTCGGCTAATGACAGGTTCAAATTCTATGAAAGAAATCATCAAGAAGCTGGAAAAATGCATGGAAGAATGTCGAGCCGATTGTGATCGCCATTATCCTCGGACGTCCCTTGATTGGGAGTTGTGCTTTGATGAGTGCGTAATGCAACGCATTAAACGCCCTTAATCTACTCCATAATTGTACTATGATTTTTTTTTTTTTTTATTAGTTCTTCTCTCTATGTCAATCTATAAGCAGGCACGCAAACTAGAAAGCACCATATTACAAAATAAACCTCTTCGCTGAAGGACACCTTCTGGAGGAACACTTGAATAAAGGGATTTTCCCTCCCACAACATCGATTCGTTGCAACTGAGACAGTTTTACGCAACTCTAATTGGGTGTTGGCCTTTTTGACTTTTCTTTGTATTTCGTTTCTCGTATTTTGTCTGGGTGTAATCGTTGTAAACATTTATGTTGCCCTGTTTGTTATTTTGGGCAGTTAATCAATCAAATAAGAAACCAGGCAAGTTTGTGTCTCCCTATTGAGTTGCTTTTATCTTCGTTTTGCTTATCAAATCCAGTTTCATTGTGCTTCGCATGTTCATACATCGTTCTTAAGAACAAGAATGTTACACGATCTTGTGCATTGATTAATTTTTGCAATCAAGCATGCCAAAACTTCACTTGATTGAAAAGACCATTTGTAAATGCTGGAAAGGCTAAAGTTTGGGTATGTGTCTAAATGAGGATGTGTCTAATATATATAGGCATTTGTCAAGAGATCTTTGGAAAAATCAAAATTTTTACAAAAAAATTATTTGAAACTAGCTCTACTAATTCCAAACACTTCCATGATGATAAAGAGGAACCAAAGTTAATCAGTTAACGGACTGTCAAAATCCTCCAAATAATTACTTTTCACTAGTGCAGAATCAATCTCCGTGTCAATAGAACTCTAAACCATCCAAGTCCCATATTAAGATTACCACCAAGCCTGTTACCATGTCTTTTTGTGCCAAAAATGGGCATCAAAGACATTCGTAACTCATTTTCTTTAAGTCAGGAATCAAGGCCTCCTTTCTTTACTAATTTAACAATGGAAGTTACATATATATATATATATATCTTAGAAATAAACTTACTTCATATTATATATGTTTTAACTGGGTATCTTTTATACATTTAAGTATTTTTCTCTCTTAATAACTAGTTGTAGAATAGAAAGTTGAACTCATTTTATAACAAAGTTTAGATCAAACATGATTTTCTGTCACTCATATATTAGATCTCTATGATTTCCTCTTGTTGTTCATAGTTATCATTTCTAGATTGGGTTCTCTAGATATTTAATGGTACCAAAATCTTACCATAGTATCTTCTTTATTTGTCCAGATGTTCTCATCTTCTAATGATGAATTTTAAAATAATAAGTTAAGCTCCTTACAATGTATGTATACATTTAGAGCAACCTAACTTAGGAATAACCTTAGTTTGTTGCGGCAATTTTCTGATCCAATTAGTTGATTGTATGCCTTTTATACAATTGCATCTTCAAATCATTAGGTTCTTTTTTAAGTGCATTGCTATAGGATGCGTCGTCGTGATCAAGTGGCTCTAGATAATCAGAAAAGAAATCACATTTTCTTACTAAAGGGGGATAAAAGTGGCATCCAGCGGTAGTGGGAACCTAACCATTTTCTGCCAAATTAGTAAGGTGGTGCATATTCCCACTAATCCATTTTGCTGATATAACAAATTCAACTTGCTAAGTTTGATATAATGGGTCCTTTGAACCTAACAAAACCGTGCCCACGAAGAAGAGAGAGAGAGAGCATATGTTCTGATAGAGTTTATATTTCTTTAGAAGGCAGCACACAGAAAACCAACTTGCAGAGTGTCCTTTTTCTTTGCACCCTCTGTATAAATAGTTAGAGAGAAACGGTGATGATAGAGCAAGTTATGGGCTGCATAGATGAAGCTTTACTACTTCTGCTGCTGGATGTTGAGCGTGGTCCTCTTAGCCTCCTCAGGTACAACTACATTCACTCTTCCTGAAACACAACTTCAGCTAACCTTTTGCCTCCTTTTCTTCTTCACGTATTTAAAATGATTATTGTAGGTATAGGAGAAAGAGGAAGAGAAGATTCAAAACCTGTTGATAGGAACTTAGGCAAAACAAACCAAAAAGAGAGGAAAAGCCTTCAATTGTATTGACTAGGAAAACCAATTACTTTCTTATATCTCATTAGTACCACTCATTAGAGATCTTCTTAACTTCCATTTGATGCCATTGTTCTGACTTATTGTCTTTATTTATTTAGGCTTTGCAGCAAATAACATGGAAATAATGATTGATGATGGTGCAAGGTGCATTATAATCATCAATCCAAATGGATGCAACTTATAATTTTGTAAGCAACGTTGCCTTCTACAAAATAATGGAACCGGTGTTTGTTTGACAAATTCCAACAAAGGTTACCAGTGTGTATGTTACATAAACTGTTAGATTAAGATTCCTATCAAATAATAAACCTTATGACTGTTTATGTTCCTTTTACTCATCGAAACTTCGTAATGTCAGGAATTTTATTCTTTTTCTTCGTTTTTCCACCTATTATTATGTAATCATGCCACTTTGTGCTACCCTACTATTCTGCTTATTCCAATCAGGCTGAATAACCTTTGATTCAAACCCCACCAACTCAGGACAAGCATACATCACTTTGAAGAGCCGAAAAATGAATGCTCTGCATCTTGCAGTTTCATGATTTAATCATGATATCTTAATTTCATAACTGAGCATTTCTTGAAGGGCTACTTTTTCCAGCTAATCCAATTTTGTTTTAGTGGAACTTACATTGAACTTCCCAAATACAGGAATAACCATACAGGTTTAACTCTGATAGACTTAAAGTAGAGGAGGAGAAAATAAGAAGTCATGGCAGGGTGGAAAGGGAAAAGCAATGTCTGTTTGCACGAAGTTTCACAAACGCATCTGGAAAACAAGCTCTGAAAGACTGCCAATCAAACCTTTTTCTTTCATTTTGAAAAACAATTCACTTGAAACATCTTTCATTTAATTCAATTACCTCTAACACTCACCTTGTCCCCTTTACTTCCATGACAAACTTTAAATTCCTAAGGTATGCACTCCAGTCTCCAAGGGTATGGAAACTATGATTGACTACTCAGAACAGACTAATAATAGGCATTAGGAGAAAAGATTAGTCAAATTTTCAACCATTCACGTTCTTCTCAAACACCCGCGTCCATCCTAGACCTTAGCTCTCCATCCCTAGAACCAAACCTATCCAAAACAGACTTATTATTCGGACCCATGTCGAAGCAATTCTAGCCTGCCTGCATTCTCTACCATACTACACACACACAAAGAAACAAACACAAAAGAGGGCAGTGAAGCAGGAAGGATTCTCTCCATAAAGTGTTGCTTGGTTTGAATGCGCAACTGCTTTAATGAATTAGACCAATAAACATATTGTTAATCAATTTAAGATGGTGGATTTCATGATTACTAATTGGTAGGGTCCCTATTGCACTGCCCGACACCAGCTAGGGACATATCAATATGAAATATCACCCAAATCACTTGTAACAGATATGTTCACTCCTAACAACTATGAAACTAGTCCTACACATTGAGGAACTCAAAATCTTTCACAAACCTTTAGAAAATATTCTTCCAATGTTTCATCTACGGTATCAGTAGTCAATAAGTTGATGAAAATGATAATAGTGGTCGCATATGCTCAGAAACCCTTGTCAACCATCATCTGGACATATTTTATTGCCCATAGTATCTCATCATGTTATAGAAACACTTGGATAACTATGTTGAAATGCAAACACGTCAGGCAACAAACCTTCTTGTCCATTTTCTCGAGTAGCTACCTCACTTTAGGAATCCTTCTTCGTAAAGCCCTTTTATCATTATGTTGTAGGAAAACTATAGAAAAGTTCTCTTCCGGTTGGAGGTTTCCCAGCGTCACATACCATCAATCAAGATTTAATGTCTAACTTCTTCTCTTCCATCTCTTGAAACAGTGTCACTGCCTTGGTAAGCCGAAGATTCTTACATAGGCCATGAAACAAAATGGCATAAGTTTGAATATCTAAATGCAAGCCATGGTATTCAGTCTCCTGGAGTAGCTCCATTGCAATCTTAGGTCTCCCAAAATAACAAAACCCAACCCTAAGTGTGGTGTATGTGACAACATTGGAAATCAATCAATTTCAACACATTTCACAAAAGAGACTTATTACCGTATTTGAGTCTTTTATTTTTATAGTATAATTGATCAATATATTATAGCTTAAAACAAAAGATAAAAACTCTTCCCAATTATTGAATTAAATGCTTTGACAACCTTGTCCATCTTGCTTTGTAAACAATAACAGTCAATCAAAAAATTGTAAGTATTAGGATCTATACCTTTTTGAATCATCAAGCAAAAATTTCTCTTGCCTCTGTTAACATTCCTTCTTTTCCTAGGGCATCCACCAACATGCTGAATGTATGCACATTTAGCATGATTTTCCTTTATATCATCATGTTCAATGCTCAATTGCCTCATTACACTTGCTAAAATAGCATAGGCTCTTAATCAAATAATTCTAACTTACTACATCAAGCAGTATACCTCACTAAATCATAAAATCAAATACCTCTTTTGCCTCTATCATCCTCCTTTTCTAAAAGCTTTCATCAACATGGTGGATGTACACACATATGGCATGATTTTCTTTTCCATCATCTTACTAAGTAATTTGGTTGCCTCCTTTCATCGGTTGAAATCACATAAGCTTACATTAGGCTACATACCTCTCCAAATCATCACATGAAAAACTTCTTTCACTTATGTTAACCTTTTTTTTTTTTCTTTTGGCCAAAACGTCCACCAATTTACTAAATATACTCACATTTGGCATGATCTTCCTTTATATAATCTCATTGAATAATTTAATTACCTCCTGCTAAAAAAAATTTGCATAAACTCTAAATCAGGGAATGTCAGTAATACAATTTGGCTTCTTTAAACTAGAATACTATAGAGATTTAAGTAAAAGAAAGAAACACTTTGCCCCACACATGTCAATCTTTTCTTTAAGCAAATAATCAAATAACCATTAATCGACATACCTATAGAGATCTTAGCTACCTTGAAAGGCAAAGGTCTTTGGGGCCTTCTGAGATGCAAATCTGAACAACAAAAGAAGATTTCAATAGTGCTTTTTTTCCTTTGAACATTTTGGGAAGTACGGAGAAGTTGGAAGCTATTGAATGAAAAAGAAGGGACAGCGAAATGTTTTTCCATGTGTGTACTGGGGGTAGAGGGTGAGTTTAGGTTTACACTTGGATAAATAATTACCTTCTGGTGGCTGTCCCTACATTTTAGTATTTTTTAAGTTACAATGGCAACTGTTGTGGCTTTCCATCGGTTGGCTATTGAATAATAAACGATTTCTAAACAGACTTTGTCCATTGTGTTCAGCTTGTTGGTTATTTTAGGGATTGAAATCTCTAGTTCTTTTTCATTGACTTCTCTCCTTGGATTTATTCTCCCTCCATCCTCATTTTCATTTACTCTGTGCAAAATATGATTCATTTAATGCAATTTTGCTCTCTAATTATTTACTAATAGTAGTATCAAGAGGGATATATTATGATGAGAAGGCCAGAATGGACTCTTAATACTTTAATTTTGCATATTCTATTCAACGTAAAATAAAAAATTGAAAGTTCTTTCTCTTATGTGTAATGAAATTTCTCACAAACTTAAGCAATAAAGGTAATGGTTTTAGTATGAAGAGGGGAAAAAAATGACATGTCACATATGTTTCATAGTTTTTTGTCTTATTTGGAGCAATAAGCAAACATTTCGACACTTTTTTTTCTTGATTAGTATTATTGAACTCTATACCTAGGTCAGCTCCATACTAATGCTGCTCTTATTTGGAAACTTTCTTGTCACATCCATCTACTAGGTTCATGTATGACCTGTTAAATGTTGTCTCATGTACAGTCAGTACCTAGCAGGTCATATATATAGCAGGTCATGTATGACCTGCTATACCGACATATCCTTTAAAATGAAAGGATTAAATATCTGATTCTTGGAATGCTACAATGGTTAGGTACTGCATGGTGCTTTTTGCAGGCATTGCAGCGGAAGCTCATGTTTATGGTGAGGCAGAGGGTGGAGAGAATGATGAAAATCTCTTTAGGAGTATCTGGGTTCTTCTGCAACCCCCACTATCTGTAGCTGAGGTCACTTTTAACTTAGATACTTGCTTTTAGAATATTTCGTTGATAAGATACTGATTTCGGTCCCTTGACCATCACTACCTTGTTTAGATGTCAAATCGAGCAAGATGGTCGGTTCTTCAATCTTACAATCTGCTCAAGTGGCATAGACACCCCCACCAAGCTGCTGTTAAAGCTTTAGAAAATGGTGGGGGTCTAAGCATTGTGATTAGGAGTATTGAGGATGCCATGTCTTCAGAGGAATGAAATGCAGAAAGTTATATCTAATGGTTCTTTTGTATCCCATATTTTTTGCGAGGTAAATTGTTGCATCTTTGTAGCTTTTGTGTTCATTTACCTTACTGGTGCTGATATCATTAATTTACTAGAAAGTGCATGGTTTTTGCTTTTAACTTGGCAGGGAAGCCATAAGGAGCCTAAAGTGTAACCAACTTGGTTCCATGTAATCTTCATTTCTTTCGGCATTCCCTCATCATTGCATAGCCGATTAATCCCTGATTCAGAATTCATACAAATGCCATTATCAAGAGAGTGTCTCTGTTGAGGATTTAGTGCCCTCAGGCATGCATCTGTTCTCGCCGTGTATTATTAGGAGGCATGTAGCCGTGGAAGGTGTATACCGGGAGGCAGAAAGATTAGAGTCTCGTGTTGGATGAATCTGATATTATTCAGACAGATAATTGGAGTTCGATTGTCCACTCTTTGAAACCACAAATTTGGGCAACACTCTTCTGTAAGTTGTTTATTTATTTTCATCATTGTTATTTGGCTGCATATATTGTAAAGGTACGAAAGTATAGCTGGTAAATGTATACTCCTCCATAAGGTGTCTTTCAACAAAGAGGCTTATTTTGTAATAAGGTGCGGATCTCATGCCGTATTCATAGTATAATTATGGAGTAGACTACGGGCGTTTCATGCAGCGTATTATGCGTGACCCCAAGCACAGCTCCCAGTCAGTGGACATCCGATCATGACGGCCATCACAATAATCTAGACATTTTGCGATGCATCTTGCCAACTTCTTTTTGGTTTCTCTCATCGACAATGAATTATCCATTATTGGATCCCGGAGAGGAAGACGAGGATGACGGGCAAGTGTAGTGGCAACGACTTGCAATTGGATCAACAAGAGCAGAACGAATACATTCATAAAAACTTCCTTCAATCTAATCAATCTTTTTGCCATTTGCTATTTGAACAGAAAAAGAACAGTCAAAAGATTGAGAACTCTTTGTCGTGTATTAAGATTTTGAAGGACAATGACTCTTTATAGCTAATCGAATGAAGCCTTCTGACATCCTAAGTCTTGATTTAAGCAAATTATAACTCGGCGACTTTTGAAATGACACTATATAGCTAATCAAATGAAATCTTCAGGCGTCTTGAATCTTGATGGCCAATCACCCAGTTACCTTAGAAAAGTGGCCAAATGCTAATCAGCGCCACTTAACACCAGTTAGAAGCTACAAGCTATCTACCCATAAAATATTTAAATTTAAGTGTAGGTTTGGCTACCTCAAAGAACATGCTAAGTGTGGCCAATCATTCTTTTATTGTAGAAAGATTTCTAGAAGCTAATTGACGGCCTTTATAATGAATTATGCAGTTCTCATTCTTAGATGCAATATTTTAGTTGGTCACCATAAAAAATCTGATATAATAACTAGGTCATCCAAACCCATAATTTTATTTTTCTTATCTTAATTACAGCTACAAGTAAAACACAAATGTTCGTTTTCACTGCAACAAAAAATTCACTCCAGGCCATTAGGGTAAACGATTGTTGTGATTGAAGGGTTGTCGGATGATGAAGACTGAGTACATGATCAATTTTCAGATCTGGAACACCTCGCTAAGGTCCTCTCCGACAGGAATGGAATGTTACGCGGAGTAGTTACGTAAGCGTAGGGCTGACGTGGATGAGTGTTTCTGTGAGATGCATTTTACAAGCGCATGCAAGGAAATATCTTGATGTCCGGCCACAATAAAGACGGGCAATCACTCCCATATTCGTATTTCTTTTAGTTCTCCTTCAATTCTCAATTGGTCGGGGATGGTGGCATTTTCTTTTTGTATTTCCGTTTGAGTGTTTCCATTTTTGGAGGATTAATTGGTTTTTAGCGGTGGGGGGCGGGGTTCTTTCCCTCTTTTATGAGTTTTTTTGCGTAGGCAAAAAAGATCATTCTCACAAAGGAAAAGCCACGAAAAATTGGGACGACTTACCAACGGTTGGTTTAAATGTATACATATCCTTGTGTTTCAGATAGAGTAAATGTAGCAATGCACTTAAAAAAGAGAACCTAGGCATACAATCAACTAGTTGGATCAGAAAATTGTTGAAACAAACTAAGGTTATTCCTAAATTAGGTTGCTTTAAATGTATACATACATTGCTAGATGGAGCTTAACTTTCTCTTTTAAAATTCATCATTAGAAGATGAAAAAATTTGAACATAGTAAGAAGATACTATGATAAGATTTTGGTACCATGAAACATTAAGAAAATCTGGTCTATAAAAAATAACTATGAATAATAAGATGAAATTATAAAGATCTAATATATGAGTGATGGAAGGTCATACTTGAATCCAAGCTTTGTTATAGAAAGAGTTTTACTTTCTATTTTACAATTGATTATTGAGAGAGGAAGATAATTGAATATAAAAAGGATACTAGGTCAAAATATAAATAATATAAAGTAACTTTTATTTCTAACATATATATACCTGCATTAGTTAAACTAGTTTTTTTTATCTAAAAAAAGAGGCCTTAACTCCAGACCTCAAGAAAATGAGTCAGGAATGTCCCTTATGCCTATTTTTGGCACAAAAATATGAGGTACAACTAGGCTTGCTGGTAATCCTAATATGAGTATGCAGGTTGTTTAGAACTTTCTTTAAACTCCAATTGATGTGGAGATTGATTTGGCACTATTGAGGATAAATGATTTAAAGGATTTTGATAGTCAATTGAGTGATTAACTCTGGTTTCACTATGGTTCCTCTTTATCATGGAAGTATTTGGAATTGATGGAATTAGTTTCCAAATAATATTTTTGTAAAAATTTTAATTTTTCTGAAGATCTCTTGACGGCTAATGCCCATTACATATCATACACATTCTTATTCAATCACAGACCCAAGCTATGGCCTTTCCAATATTTACAAATGGCCTTTTCAATCAATTAAAGTTTGGTGCGCTTGATCGCAGAAAATTAATCAACGCACAAGAATGTGTAACATTCCTTTTCTTAGGACCATTGCTCAGTTATCAAATGAACACAATGTTGGGTTAGTCCAGCCCATATTCGGGACTTATTATTGGGTCCTATTAGGGTAATGTGGTCCTAAGGTTTAAAAGAAAAAAAAATAAGGTTTTTTCTTTAAGGGTGTGGCCGTCAAAAAGAAAAGAGAGCGAGAAAAGAAAAGAGCAGAATTTTCGCAGGAATTAGAAGCCTTGTGCAGCAGTTGATCAAACATTTGATCAAGGTCGATCCGTGGTCCGATTGAGCTGAATTTTTGTCAGCAGATTCGGGATTGGGTGTTCTTCATTGTGAACGGTTGGATCGTCATTTGAAGCTCTTTAAATTAGCAGATCTTGGTCGAAAATCTGGGTGATATTCTCCAACTTTTCTTGGTTAAGTTGTTGTTTACAACTTGTTCTTCACTATTAATTGGTGATTCTATTGTTGTTGAATCAGTAAATCTTAGTCCTATTGCTATTGTTAAAGACTTGATTGGGTTGTAACCTAACGATTTATATAGTGGAGATTTGGGTGGACTCTGTGATCGGTCCCGTGGTTTTTATCCTTCACATTGGAGGAGTTTTCCACGTAGAAATTCTTTTGTGTTAATTGTGATATTTGCTTATTTTACTTGTGATTCAAATACATCGTTAGTGTTTTAGTATTTCCTCACAGGTTCAATCAAAGTGGGAAACTTTATACGTCGTTTTCCCATCAGAGTGGTATCAAGAGCTTAGGTTGTGGTTGCTTTATTTTTTGGATTTGATTGAACGATGGAACTAAGCACTAACAAGATGATTAGTTTGAATGGACGAAATTATCATGTTTGGAAGGGTAAGATGGAAGATTTGCTTTATGTAAAGCGTTGGCACTTATCGGTGTTTAGTGAAACAAGACCAGACAACATGAGTGAGGTCGATTGGACTCTTGAGCATAAAATTGTATGCGGGTTCATTCGACAATTTGTAGATGAAAATGTTTTGAATCACATTAGTAAAGAAACACATGCTCGAACTCTATGGAACAAACTTGAATCTTTGTATGCTCTAAAGACTGGAAATAATAAGATGTATTTGATGAAGTAACTTATTAGCTTGAAATACAAAGATGGGCAATCCATATCTGATCACTTGAATGAGTTTCAGGGAATGTTAGATCAACTTTCAGGCATGAACATGAAATTTGAAGATGAAGTACAAGGACTTTGGTTACTTGGTACTTTACCAGAATCTTGGGAAACATTTCGTATGTCAGTGAGTAACTCTGCTCCCGATGGTATTGTCACTATGGATTTTGTCAAGACTAGTATTTTGAATGAAAAGATGAGAAGAAAGAGTCAGGGTTCTTTATCTCATTCTGAAGCTTTGGTTATTGAAAACAGGGGGAGAAGTCATAGTAGAGGTCCGAGAGGTAATAACAAAAGTCGAAGTAAGTTTAGATCGTGGCATAAAAATGTAGAGTGCCATCATTGTGGCAAGATGGGTCATATCAAGAAAAATTGCTTCCAGCTGAAAAATGAAAAGAAGAATGGTAAAGGTAGAAATGAGAAGAAGAAAGTTAATGAAAGTGAGGAGAAGAAGGATAACAATGATGATGATCGAGTTGCAGTAGCTACTAATGAACTTGTTATTGTGTGCTATGATGATAATGTGAATTTTGCAAGTAATGAGACAAGTTGGGTAATTGATAGTGGTGCTTATCTTCATATTACTTCTAAGAGGGAGTTCTTTACTTCTTATACTTCTGGAAACTTTGGCACATTAAAGATGGATAATGATTGTTTGGCTAAAGTTGCAGGTATGAGAGATGTATGCTTGGCGACTCATAACGGATCTAAGTTGGTTCTCAAAATGTTAGACATGTACCAGAAATTCGCTTGAATTTGATTTCTATCGGACAACTTAATGATGAAGGTTTTTGCAATATCTTCAATAATGGACAATGGAAACTTACTAAGGGTTCATTAGTTATGGCTAGAAGCAAGAAAGAGTCTTCTTTGTATTTGTTTTAGGCCAAGATTTTCAAGAACATTTGTAATGTAGTGGAAGATGGAAATGCAAGTGTTTTATGGCACAAAAGGTTAAGTCACATGAGTGAGAAGGGCATGAATGTGTTGGCAAAGAAGAACTTACTATTTGGGATTAAGAGTGCAAAACTTGAAAAGTGTGTACATTGTTTAGCTAGAAAACAGAAAAGAGTTTCATTCTATAGTCACCTTCCTTCAAGAAAATTAGATTTCTTGGAGTTAGTACATTCGGATGTTTGTGGCCCAGTTAACCCGAGGACGCTTGGTGGAGCATCCTACTTTGTGACCTTTATTTATGACTACTCAAGAAAGGTTTGGGTTTATGTTTTGATGTCAAAAGATCAAGTGCTAGATGTATTCAAGCAGTTTCAAGTTTCAGTAGAGAGGCAAACTGGAAAGAAGTTGAAATGTATTCGATCAAATAATGGTGGTGAGTACATTGGACCATTTGATGAGTATTGTAGGCAACATGGTATTCGACATCAAAAGACACCTCCAAAAACACATCAGTTGAATGGTATAACGGAAAGAATGGACAGGACATTGGTTAAGAGAGTTAGATGTATGATTTCAAATGCTAACTTGCCAAAGACATTTTAGGGTGAGGCATTACTTATAGTAGCTTATGTTATCAATTTATCTCTAACTATTACTTTAGATGGTGATGTGCCAGATAGAGTTTGATTTGGCAAGGATGTTTCCTATAACTATCTAAGAGTATTTGGTTGCAAAGCATTTGTTCATACTCCAAAGGATAAGAGGTCTAAGTTAGATGTCAAGACACGAGAATGTATATTTCTTGGTTATGATTCTGATGAATTTGGTTATAGGTGTTATGATCTAGCTGTGAAGAAATTGTGAGAAGTCATGATGTTGTATTTTTTGAGAATCAAAATATGACAGATATTGGCCAGAGTGAGAAGAATATGTCACAAGGCTCTAAGATTGGTATTGATATTGATTTAATTCCTTCAAATGATTTATAGAGACAGTTGCCAGAACAAGTTGAAAGGGATATTCAACATGATGTTCAGGATCAGGTTCAGAATGACCAACAGGGTGCAGATAATAGTGACACTCAGACAGATAATGTTGTTGATGTTTAACAGAATCTATCTTCAGTTCCACCATTGAAGAGGTCTACTAGAGATCATCATCCATCCTATAGATACTCTACTGAGGAGTATGTATTGTTGACTGATGCAAGTGAGCTTGAGAGCTTTGAAGAAGCAACAATGGATGTGAATGAGAAAAAATGGGTTGATGCAATACAAGATGAGTTGAAACTTTGCATGATAATCAAATATTTGAATTGGTGACATTGCCTAAGGGCAAGAAAGCTTTGAAGAATCACTGGATTTAAAGATTGAAGCACGATGAAAATTCTTCACAACCCCGATACAAAGCCAGACTAGTTGTTAAAAGTTTCAGTCAGAAAAAGGGAATTGATTATGATGAGATTTTCTCATCTGTTGTGAAAATGTCCTCAATTCGAGTGGTTTTGGGATTGGCTGCCAGTCTTGATCTTGAAATTGAGCAAATGGATGTAAAGACTACTTTCCTTCATGGTAACCTAAAAGAAGAAATTTACATGGAGCAGCCAGAGTGTTTTAAAGAAAAAGGTAAAGAGAACTATGTTTATAAGCTAAAGAAAAGTTTATATGGCTTAAAACAGGCACCGAGACAATGGTATCAAAAATTTGAGTCTTTTATGGGAGAGCAAGCCTATAAGAAAACAAATTCTGATCATTGTGTATTTGTGCAGAAGTTCTCAGATGATGATTTTATTATTCTACTACTTTATGTAGATGACATGCTTATAGTTGGTAAGAATGCTGCAAGAATTGAAAAGTTGAAGCAGGAGTTAAGTAAGTCATTTTCAATGAAAGACTTAAGCTCATTGAAGCAAATTCTTGGTATGAGAGTTAGTCATGATAGAAAAGCCAAGAAGTTATGGTTGTCTCAAGAGGAGTACATTAAAAAAGTGCTTTAAAGGTTTTGTATGGATAAAGCTAAAGTGGTGAGCACGCCTCTTGCTACACACTTTAAGCTTAGTAAGAAACAATGTCCTGCAGATGAGGAAGATAGAAAAGATATAGAAAGAGTTCCTTATGCTTTGCCTGTTGATTGTTTAATATATGCAATGATTTGTACAATGATTTGTAAAAGGCCAGATATAGCTCATGCAGTTGGAGTAGTTAGCAGATTCACTTCCAATCCTTGAAGAGAACATTGGAATGCAGTAAAGTGGATTCTAAGGTATCATCAAGGCACTTCTAGTTTGAAACTTTCATTTGGGAGTGATAAGCCTATTCTTGTGGGATATACAGATTCTGACATGGCAGGAGATATTGATAATAGAAGATTTACTTCAGGCTACTTGATTAAGTTTTCAGGGGGAGCTGTGGCATGGCAATCAAGATTACAAAAATGTATTGCATTATCTACAATGGAAGCAAAATTTATTGCAGCAACGGAAGCATGTAAAGAGTTGCTTTGGATGAAAGAATTCATAAAAGAACTTGGTTTCATGTAAGAAAAGTATGTGTTATTTTGTGATAGTTAAAGTGCTATACGTCTTGCTAAGAACTCTATTTTTCATCAAAGATCAAAACACATTGATGTAAGGTATCATTGGATACGAGATATCATGGAAACCAAAGAGGTTGTACTTGAAAAGGTACATACTGAGGATAATAGTTCTGATATGATGACAAAGGCACTTTGGCGAGAGAAGTTTGAGTTTTGTCAACATGAGGCCGGTTTGGATTTTGCTTGAGAAATGGACATATGGAATCTCCCTCATTTGGGTTGGAGGGGGAGAATTGTTGGGTTAGTCCAACCCATATTCGGGACTTATTATTGGGTCCTATTAGGATAATGTGGCCCTAAGGTTTAAAAGAAAAAATATAGAGTTTTTTCTTTAAGGGTGTGGCCGTCAAAAAGAAAAGAGAGCGAGAAAAGAAAAGAGGAGAATTTTCGCAGGAATTAGAAGCCCTGCGCAGCAGTTGATCAAACGTTTGATCAAGGTTGATCCGTGGTCTGATTGAGCTGAATTTTTGTCAGCAGGTTCGGGATTGGGTGTTCTTCATTTTGAATGGTTGGATCGTCATTTGGAGCTCTTTAAATCAGCAGATCTTAGTCGAAAATCTGGGTGATATTTCTTCAACTTTTCTTGGTTAAGTTGTTGTTTACAACTTGTTCTTCATTATTAATTGGTGATTCTATTATTGTTGAATCAGTAAATCTTAGTCCTATTGCTATTGTTAAGGACTTGATTGGGTTGTAACCTAACGATTTATATAGTGGAGATTTGGGTGGACTCCGTGATCGGTCCCGTGGTTTTTATCCTTCACATTGGAGGAGTTTTCCACGTAGAAATTCTTTTGTGGTAATTGTGATATTTGCTTATTTTACTTGTGATTCAAATACATCATTGGTGCTTTAGTATTTCCTCACAGGTTCAATCAAAGTGGAAAACTTTATATGTCGTTTTCCCATCACACATAGGGCACAGTAAAACTTCATTTGATAAGCAAAACAAAGATAAAAGCAAACCTTCCGTTTCTCATTTCATTGTTAGCTGCCCAAAACAACGAAAATGACAACTTCAGAGATTACAACGATTACACCAAAAGGAAATACAAGAAGCGAAATACAAAGAAAAGTCAACAAGGCTAATGCCCAATCAAAGTTGCCCAAAATGGTCTTGGTTGCAACGAACAGATAACGTGGGAGGGTAAAATCTCTTTATCCGGGTGTTGTTAACAAGCTTTTGCAGATATGCAGCCAACTGGGAAGATACTCCTCCTAAAATATGGTGCTTACAGATTGAGAGAAGAATTTTTTTTCAAAAAAAAAAAAGTAGAGAAAGAGAGAGTGAGAGAGAAGTGAAGAGGATTTCATACCTTATTCGTGTATATAATTATGGACCAATCGAAGGATGTTCAAAGCATCCTGACATGAGTCTCTTAAAACAGACAACCCATTTAGGGGACGTCCGATCGTGATGGGCATCGGACTCGCGTCGACATTTTTCAATGCATATTGCCAGCCTCTTTTCGATTATGTTTATCGGAAACGGAAAATTCCTCATTAGCGGACCGCGGAAAGGAAGACGAGGAAGACGGGGAAATGGAGTGGCAACGACTTGCAATTGGGTCAGCACAAGCAGAATGATGGCACCCATAAAAACTTCCTTCGATTCGATCAATCTTTTTGCCATTTGCTGCTTGAACAGAAAAAGAACAGTCAAAAGATTGAGAACTCTTTGTCATGTATTATGATTTTGGGGGACGATGACTCTATATAGCTAATCGAATAAAGCCTTCTGACGTCCTGAATCTTAATTTAAGCAAATTACAACTCGGTGACTTTTGAAATGACACTATGTAGCTAATCGAATGGAATCTTCAGGCATCTTGAATCTTGATGGCCAGTCACCTAGTTACCTTAGAAGAGTGGCCGATTGCTAATCAGTGACACTTAACATAAGTTAGGAGCTACCCACTCATAAAATATTTAAATTTTAGTGGAGGGTTTGGCTATCTCAAAAAACACGCTAAGTCTGGCCAATCATCCTTTTACCGTAAAAAGATGACCATACGCTGGTTGACAACCTTTAAAACGAAAGAATTATGGGGTCTCATTGTTAGATGCAATATTTTTAGTTGGTCACCATAAAATAACTGTTGTAATAACTAGGCCATCTGAAACCATAATTTTCCTTTTTCTTATCTTAATTAAAACTACAAGTAAAAAAAAAGGTGTTTGAAAGGTAAATTTACAATGAAAAGTTACAAGATTGAAGAGAAAGCAAGAAAGTTGTCTATATACTATGGCTAAAGTCCAATGATCTTTGCAAGTATGGAATTTTCCTATTTATTGATAGTTAAAAGAATTTTTCTATTTTTTTTTTATGAATATGTGAGTTTATTCATTGAAAAATAAGAAAATACAAAAGCATATCGACATACTTCAACATTTCAATTCATCTAAAAGAAAATTGAGTTTGGAATGAGATATCTAAGCTACGCCATACAGTTACACTTAGTAAAATTAGTTCTTACTTTAATCTGCACCCTTTAGATGCAAATATTCATTTTCTCAAAACAAACTATTAATAAGATTGAGAAAAAAACTTTTCTACTATTTCTTCAACTCAGCTATGCTTCTTTCTTTCTTTTCATCTTTGCCACCTTGGCTTATATTTTTAGAATCTTTTTTGTACATGGCTCCATCTTTTTATTACATGGCATCGTTTTTCTTCTCACCTTTGTCTTCTTTTATCTATTCACCTTTAGTCTTTCTACCATATATTGTCCTATATTTGTATAAAAAGAATCATTTGTGACATAGAGAGAATTGTTTATGATAAGTATCTATACCTACCACACTTCTCGATAGTGTATTATTCTTCATCCATTATTTGTTTCAACTACTAGTCATATTCTTCTTGCTTTTTAGCTATAGAGGCCTTTGTATTTAGGTCGTCTTCAACTAAAAGAGCCAAGTCATATGGAAAATCATGATCTTTTCTTGTCTTCATCTTCTCATGCAATGCTTTTGCTTTAGAGATTTATTTTAGAGTTTGGAAGTAATGAATTTTTAATAAAGTAACAAATGATCTTCTCCCATATGAGACAATAAAGGGTTTTCCCTCTTGACCTTTAATTTTATGACCTTATTAGACAGAGCAAGAAGACTTTTTGTCCAATGATTTGAATTCCCAACCTTTTTAAGCCTCATCTCTCACATGTTGTTAAGATAAGGAATATCAAATTCTTTTCCTTGGGTAGCTTTTAACTCTTAAATTTGGTAACATTGGAATTTTTCTCTAACTCTCCATCTAACTGGTTATTCAAAAGATGAAGTATTTTTCTCACCAACTATTGTTAACTACAATATAGAATAATTTAGTAAATTGGCCAAATAGTCTTAAAAAATTACTTTATTAGTAATTCCCCATTCAATATTTTCCATGAACCATCTTTCACGGTTGAAGATTCCATCCTCAATGTTAATATTATGATGACTTCTTTAAAAAAGTTGATGATTAATTCAACTTTTTTGTTGAATGTCTTTATAAACTCTCCAAGTTAATAATCCTTTTGGAATATATTTTCCCTTCTCTATGTTAAATGAAAATGAAGAATAAACAAAGTAGAAAAATGTGTGTTGACAAGATAATGTCATTGTTGCCACGTGTTGCACATTAAGATCGTGTAGTCAAGCCACTCTCTTGCCATTGGACCTCCCTCTTGTACAATTAATAGATTAGGACTGTTTTTTCCTATTGAATCCCATCATAATTGTATTTATTTGTTAACAACTATAATATTCTCTTTAGTGAATATAGTTTTTAACTATAGTTTATGTTTTTATCATGGTATTAGAGCTCAATTTCTCTCTTGACAACTTTGTAGATATGACTATGACTATGACTATGACTATTATATGTTCAAATTGAGCCAAATTTAATTTGTTTAGATTTAACTCACTTAATATTTAAATAGCAATTATGTTCAAATGCAACTCAGTTATTTTATAAATTCAACTCAGGTTTAGTTTATAAGAATAAATTATAAATTATTCTAATTGGCTTCAAATAAAGATATAACTGTTTTGTTTCTTTTTGTGTGGTATGGGAGAGAAAGCGGACAGACTAGAATTGCTTTGACATGGGTCGGATATAATAAGTCTGTTTTGGATCGGTTCTAGGGATGCGGAGGTAAGGTCTAGGATGGACATGGGTGTTTGAGCAGAACATGAATGGTTGAAAAGTTGACTAATCTTTTTCTCTTAATCCCTATTATTGGTTTGTTCTAGAGTAGCCACTCAGTTTCCACACCCTTGGAGACAGGAGTGTATACCTTAAGAATTCAGAGGTTGTCATGGAAATTAAAAAAAAAAAAAAGGTATAACAGATTTTATTTTTCCACATTAGAAAGATAATTAGAAAAATTTAGTCATATAAAGGGACTTGGCTGCTTCTCTTATTGGATTGACTTTTTAAGATAAAATCTGAGCTTATGATACAAGTTGAGTGTTAGAGATAATTGAATTAAATGAAATATGTTTCAAGTGAATTGTTTTTCAAAATTAAAGTAAAGAACAAGAAAGAAAAATGTTTCATTGGCAATCTTAAATGCCGAAAATGGCTCTTAGAGCTTGTTTTCCAGATGCGTTTCTCAAACTTCGTGCAAATAGACGTTGCACCCTGCTATGACTTCTTAGTTTCTCCTCTAGTTTTAGTCTACCAGAGTTAAACCTGTATCGTTATTGCTGTACTTTGGAAGCTCCACTCCAAATAAGACTTTCAGCAAATACGCTTCACATCTTCCTTCTTTCTGAGTATGGGCTATTTGCAAGGACTAAAGATGGTCAAGAATCGTTGGATAATTCTTGCGAGGAAGGAACAATTTGAAACAAATTGGAGGTCCATATATCTATTTTTTATACTTAAATGTTGTTTGCATCCTCTACCATGGTAAAAGTTATGCCATTAATTTTTGTCTAGTTTATTGGCATTTTTAGCCAATAGCATTTAAAATCTTTTCCATGTAAGTTCCACTAAAAAAAAGATTAGGATTAGTAGGAAAAAGTAGCCCTCCGAGTATGGTCTTCCTGTTAGGAAAATTGAGATCTCATGATCAAATCATGAAACTGTAAGATGCATAGCATTCATTTTTGGTCCTGCAAAGTGATGTATACTTGTCCTGAATTGCTGGGGTTTAAATCAAAGGTTATTCAACCTGATTTGAATAAGCAGAATAGCAGGGTGGCACAATGTAACATGATTGCGTAATAAGTGGGAAAACGAAGAAAAAAGAATAAAGTTCCTGGCATTAAGAAGTTTTGATGGATGAAAGGAATATATAAACAGTCATAAGATTTATCATCCAATAAAAATATTAATCTAACAGTTTATGTATCATACATATTGGTAACCTTTGTTGGAATTTGTCAAACAGACACCGTTTCCATTATTTGTAGAAGGCAACGTCGCTTGCAAAGTGATAAGTTGCATCCATTTGAATCCATGGTTATAATGCACCTTCCATCATCATCTGCCATTATTTCCACTATATTTGCTGCAAGGCATAAACAAAAAGTCAGAACAATGGCATTAGAGTGGTACTAGCCAGATATTAGAAAGTAATTGGTTTTCCTAGTCAATTCAATGAGAAGGCTTCTTCTCTCCTTTTGGTTCGTTTTGCCTTAAAAGCTGTGTAAGTTCCCATCAACACGGTTTTGAGTGTATTTTTGGAATTACAGCAAAAATAGGTTTAGGAACCATTTATATAGTCCTCGTGAATTACAAATTATAATACTACAACAACTATAGGATTGAGTGTACGGTTTGATGAGATTTGAATCTTCTCTTCGATCCTCTTTCTCCTTTACGCACAATAATTATTTTACATACACGAAGAAAAACAAGACGCAAAAGATTAGCTAAAATTATATTTCAGGAAAGGTGATCGTAGCCGTACTTGAGGAGGCTAAGAGGATCACTCTCAATGTATACATATATTACTGGAAGGAGTTTACCTTTCTCTTTTAAAATTTATTATTAGAAGATGAGAACTCGGACATATAAGGAAAAAATGATAAGATTTTGGTACCATGAAACATCAAGCAAATCGAATTTACAAGCAATAACTATAAATGATAAGATAAAATTATGGAGATCTGATATATGAGTAATGAAAAGTTATATTTGACTCTAAACTCTGTTATAGAAAGACTTCTAACTTTTTATTTTACAATCAGATATTTCTAAAATATATATATACCTCCCTTTGTTAAACAAGTAAGAAAAAAAAAAGAAAAAAAAAAAGGAGAAGCCTTGTTTCATGACTTAAAAAAAAAAAAAAAAAAAAAAGAGTTAGGAATGTCTTGATGCCTATTTTCATGGGAGGTGTAAAACTTTCTTTGAAGTCCCACCATTGAGGAGTAATGATTTGTAGGATTTTGACAAAATTAATTGAGTGATTAACTACGTTCCTTTCTATCATGAAAGTGTTTAAAATTATTAGAATTAGTTTCAAATAACATTTTGGTAAAAAAATTGATTTTTTCAAAGATCTCTTGACAGCTAATGCCCATATATATTATACACACAACGATAAATCCGAACTCTGGCCTTTCCAAAATTTACAAATGGCCTTTTTTAATCAAGTGAAGTTTTGATCCGTTTGATTGCGTGAGAAAATTAATCATCGCACAAGATTGACATAGAGAGAAAAATTTATAAAAATATATGTATAGAGAGAGAGAGAGAGAGAGAGAGAGAGAGAAGCGGACTTAATACCGTATTGATAGTATAATTATGGAGTAGACAGAGGGTTTTCCATGCAGGATTTTACGCGTCTTTCATAGCATAAGAAAGAAGAGCTGGTGTGTGGACTTAGAAGAGAAAAGATATAGACCAGAAACAAAGAGCCCGCGCAAACAAAGAAAGGCCTGCATAGAAAGCCCAGCTCGTGTCTATCTGATAAGGAGAGCTTGAACGACGTCGCACTGTCGAGGTTCAGAAAATAAAAACAAATGCAATGCACGCAGTCGCCCGAAAAGTGCAAAGGAGTCCATGTCAGAGAAAGAGAGAGCATTCTGGAAGCCCTGCTGCTCTATCGCACAAAAAGGGAAAATGAAGAAAAGAGGAGAAAGAGGAAAAGAGAGAGAAGAGCTGCAATCCAACCGTTCTAATTTCTCTCCCATGTTGCCATCACCTGTCCTATCTCTGAAATCTCTAGACTAGGGAGACTTTAGAGCCTATGGAACATGAAGGAGAAGAGAAGAGATTAGATCGGCCGAGGAAGGAGAAATCGAAATCTGATCTCACTATACTTTCAAGAGTTTGCTTCTTCTTGTGCTTAATATATGTGTTATTGCTCAGATTCATTCGTTTTCACGGTTGATTTTAATGTTGATCATTGGAGCACAGAAACCGTAGGCGTTGAAACACTCTTATTATTTGGGGTTTCTGTTTACTGAGTCCTCTGCATGCTGTAACTTATTAATCCTTCTTGAGTATAGCTTGATTTCATTCAAGCACTTATCTTGTAACCAAGTAATCTGTGCGATTACTCAAACCGGTACCCTTTGACAGTTTGTTCAAGGTGATAGGTTGGAGAGGTTTTCTAATTACTTCAAAAAACTAATTGAACCCTTTGATATAAGTTTATCAAAGGAGGGTTGGAAGTTTTTTTTTTTTTTTTTTCCAATCACTTAAAAGTTTGTTGTGTGCATTCTCTTTCTTATCTCTCTACTTGAGTATGGGTTTGATTGAATAAATCTCTTGCATATATATAAGATCTGAAGCACACTGTCAGCATAGCAAACTTGTTCTAATGATAGGGTTGAAGCTCCTACATATATGTTGAACTCATTACTTAACTAGGTTATTGAATCTATTGCTTAAGTGTGATTCGGTACTTATATTTGTTGCTGTACTATATTGATTCTGTTGATTAAATTATTACATAAACCCTGCAACCATTGATTTAGTTGAAAGTGTGCAATAATTAAGTAGTGGACGGAATTAGTGAAGAAAATAAGAATACGAGTATAAGAAACCTAATGCACCCTCTTCTTAGGTTGCCTTTAGGGACCTAATAATACAGTGAGACGTATTGATCGTTATGGATTTTGATTTCTTTTCACAAAAGAAAATCACACTCTTTAAAATTGGTTTCTACTTTGCGTTGATCCAACTTTTCCAATTCATATCCAATCTGCCCAAGTGTCAACCGTATGTCACTCCCTGTTTTGCACATAAGATAGCCAAATGATACAAAAAAATGCAGTGTTGTTGAGAAAAATAAAAATAAATGAATAGTAATATATATGATTAAGCCTGTGACAAATATGTGATTATGAAAAAGGTGACAATGCATAGACATTGTACAAACAAAAACAATGAGAATAATCAATTTTTGTGCTATTATCTTCTCAACTATGACAAACACTAACTTAAAAGATAAGTTAGACCAACACCATCCACATGCAACATATTAAGTTAAGGATTAGCCTTTTACATTTGTACTTATTGCAATTGATTGCTTAAGTAGCAATTCACATTCGAGGCAGATAATTAACGTGATTTCTCAAGTCTTATTAATGCAAATTACACATGTAGCATATGGAGGGCAATGTTAGTTATGGGTAGACTATTGAGAATAATTAAACAGTAAAGGAAAGAAGTAAGTCAGATTATTAATGCTATAAAAAACAAAAGTTTTGTTGCAATTCTAATGAGTGTATCTTTAAAAGCTACAATGAAAAGAATAAAAAGAAAGTTAACAATCAAAGCCTAAAGAATACCAACATTGCTGTAAAAATCAATAAAGATGTGAGACTAAATTTTATCAATTAGAGATATAAGGCTTCTAATAAGTATTTGTATGAGCTTTCAAATTTTTAATTGTTAATTTCGTTTGCTCTTTTCAACAAGTGTAAAATCAACTCTCATTTTCATCAAATATCACGGGTATTATGTACAATTTTCATATTTAGTACTATAAATCCAAGTAGCCTTTGTTAGATAAAAATAACACCTAAAAAGGAACTCTACCCAACGCAGTAGGTAAAACTATGCCTTCAATAAATAAAATCCTGGACAATATCAATCACGGAAATCATTCCTCAAAATGATCGAAGGCCATAGTCATCCATGACAGTAGACATGTTTAGCTAACTACGGACCATAGTAAATGCTTAGCCAACAATAAGCCAGAAAAAAAAAAAAAAAAAAAAAAAAAAGCTAGTGGATTCATGGTTCGGGTTTTAGAAAGAGAACTGGAGACATCACAAACATGAATAACCATGAAAAAACCACGTCGCTTGAAGCATGTTTAACTGTCAATTGTAAAAGAGAGCTTAGGAAATAAAGTGGAAAAGAAATGAAAATTAAGTGGCATGTCACGAACGGGACTGGTTGCAGATGTTATTAGCAAATGGACTTGTTCTAGAGCCGTGAATTTTTCTGCTGATTTTGTTGGGTGAGCCTCACCACCTTGGCGTGGGGATTTACCCACAGGAAAACAATCAAGTACAAGCACGATGGATTTATTAAAAAAAAAAAAAATTGCTTTGCACAAGGGATCATTCGATACTGATGGGCTGACAAGGCGACTGAGTTTTGCGCCTCTCACGATGATTTATGGAGGATGGCCACCAAAGGCCCAATTTCGAGCAGTTAGCTAAGGACTAGATGTTATAAGCAGCAGTCCCTAGAAGAAGCATATCCGGGTAGACAACTGATACCTCTGCCTCTGCCCGCTTCTTGCTCTTCTTAAGAAAAATGGTCATTTTTGAAAGGCACAATACTCTAGCGGATTGATTACTTTTAGCTTTTTATCTTTTGTAAGCTTCCGGGAAGGATTACCCCCAAACCATTTACACTTTCCTTAACTACAACCATGTGCTGAGGAATCAATAAGGGATACACGGTTGTACTAAGCAGAAGTTGAAATCCGCAACAGCAGTGTGACCTCCAAGGATTTTTCCTTCCTAAATTCATCATGTAGATCAAACTATAATTCCACTGGTTCATCAAGATATGTGTTTGACAATGAAAATGAATTAAAAATTAAATTATGATACTATATTTAAAAAAAATTAAATTTCATGTTGAAAATTTGAATAAAATGATAAAGAGTGTAAAGATGGATGTTATACTATCGTATTGATATGATGAATTACATCTTTGATTTGTGATTATACAGAAATAGAGACCAGAAGTAAAAATCTTATGAAACATTTAAAATAAATACTTTCATGCTATGGCATAAACAGGCATACCATATTCTTCTTCAATTAAAAGAAAATCAAGGGTAATATTTAGTTGAATAACTGTATAAGGATAGAATTGGCTTGAACACATTCAAGAAAATTACATCTGCTTCATCGTCCTTTACGAACAATCCAGCTCGGTTGTATTGAACAAATTCAAGAGTATCCTTGATCTGAGAATGCCGGCAACTACGGCACTACTGCCTCTGTTTCCTTTGTGGGAAATAAACTTTATCTCTTTCCCCATGACAAAGAGGTACCATGGACAGATCGACATGACGCATAATTGTGATTATCATCATCCAAAGGGCCCCATGGGGTTCATAACTGATAGCTAGTTCATCTATAACCTTAGTGTCACATCATGTGGATCGCAAATTTACATGTTCTCTTGATAACCAGCATTAGAGTTACTGTTGAATGACAACCACAAAGAAAATAACATAAAAAAGTAAGAATGTTTAGAAAGCCTAATTTTATACCATAATATTTAAAAGTAATGAATTTTTTTGTCTTATAACAAGAATTTCTTAAAATGACTAGCTAATACAAGAATTAAAACATATTATTTTAACATGTTTCCCAATCTTAAGGATGAGAAACACTCTTTATATGGATATTTATCAAAAAGTGATTAGATATTATACTTGAATCCAAGTATTTATACCATATTAAAATTTTATTCCAATAAAAAAGAAACTCAAATGCAAATATTTCTTTTTTGATAAAAACATTTTTTAAATAAAATTTTTATATTATAAAACACATATATTATGCAAATTTTCTTTTTCAGGGCATGAAGGATTAACAATGTAAGGAATTGCAGCTGCCAACCTTGTGATGTTACTCAGGTAGAATCCAAAACCATGCAATAGTGTGAATTGAAGTTGAAACCACTTCATTAACATTATTAGGGTCGCTTTTAGAAGAAACATGATATAGGTTTTCTGTTTTTTTAGGCGACATTCATTACCACGATGTAAAAATTTAGACATGACATACAACAATCACAAACAATATGAAAGATTTTATTTAATGAAAGATAAATTATTGCTATATCTATAAAGAAACTAAATTTTTATTATTTGAGGAACGACTGAAAGATTTCTTTCCTTTTGCATTTTTTTCTTCAATTATTATGATGCCTCATCAAATTCGACAATACACATAAAGTTATCCATTTCTTATATTTATAGAATACATAAAATAAATCCTTAAATATAATTATTGACTTACATTATTAATATCTTGATCTAATATCCTTTTTTATATGTTTTACTTTTATATGATTTAAGAGCAAAAGAATGATTTTGTCAATAGGGGCACCTTGCACGTTGTCTATAAATATAAAGCTTCGGAAGTCTTGTGTACTATGTCAATAGATGAATTGTTGTAAGGACCAAAGAAGAAGAGCCACCACAAGGAAATTTTTTTGACGACTCTTTGGTGTATCAAATCTCTAAATAAGGATAAGTTGTCTCTTATGATTGGTTTATTTAGAGCATGTAATATCCTTAGTGTTCTAAATATTTAATATTTGTATGTGCTGCGCAATTCATGTAAATTTCTCTACTAGTTGTACAAACAATGTGAGAAAATCAATCAATGTGAATGTAACAATTACTCTAACTTCTAGGAATAGGAATATCTAGTACATTCCTTGGATGATTTTCAAGCGAGCCAAGGCTCGTCAATCTAGTATTTACTTTGTAAATTCAAACAAAGCCATATATGTGAGCACGACAAATTCCTAAATGTAAAATAAAGTAGGAAATCACTTACCAGCAGGTGGTAAATAAGCAGATCACCCATGATTGAGAAGCACTTGGTCTCAAAGATTTCCCCCAACACGAGCATCGGCTTGTCACCACTCTTAGGATTTGGCTAACCATTGGGAATAGGAATGATCCACACCTAATTCAATTGCGATTTTAGAATCATAAGCACAATAGTATTGGTTTCCAGTCTGCACCGGATGGCCCTGCAAGATGAAGCAACAGTTGAGTCAGGACCTTCTACAAAGGATACAAAATCTACCTCAGATTTCAATTATTTTACCAATTCTGGGTTCTAAGTTTAGGTTCTGCCCCATCCCATGAGACAACTAAAAGGAAAGAAAATTCTGTGGGCAAGCAAGAAGAAAACATAATACAACCAATACAAATAAAAAAACAACCCATTTTTTGGCCCACCTTCAAATTTACGCATAGGATGCTCTGTTTGTTTCAGCCTTTCCAAAAGCAGTGAAACTTAATGACCCTCTGAACATTTATTGTTCTGTTCAACTTTTAAGATATGTTTTCTCCAAGTTAAAGTGATGTCAAATAGAATCACAATGTATTATGACTCTTGTTGATGTTAAGAAAAGACTGCGTGAGAGATTTAAGTGTCAACACAACCTCTTTCACAATTTCGCACATTATGCAGTAAAGATATATTGGCTCAAGGGTCTCCCCAGAAAACATAACTCAAGTTTGAAATAATTTGCAGTTGAAAGATGTTGATGAGAATGACTTCGAAAGGATTACGTGCTGAAATTTGAGAGATGCAGAACTAATAAAGGCGTCTTGACAGAAGACTGTCCAAATAATTTGACAGTCGCAAAGAAAGGGTCTTGACAAGACAGTTTTGACAGTATGGCATATTGCGTTGAATATTTCTAGTCCAATCATTTACTTCGTGATGGCCAATACGAGGGACGCGAAGTTCATTGCCAAAGCCAGCCTAATCCTCTCAGTACTGAACTGAAGACATGCTTGTGTAGATACACAACAACACGGACAGACATCAAATCAACCTTTTCTGTTCGCTTGTCCTGTTCCAGAAATAACAGAGTTATTGTAATCCTGTACGGCTAGAAGGTACTTTATCACAGGTCTAGTCTTGAAGTTTACAAATACGTAGAAACAGAAACACCTGACTTTTAGGTCCTATGGCCCAAGGTTCAGGACATATGTCATAATCAGGAACCCCGATTCCGCAATTGAGTTGTTTTCTTGGAGTGTTTTTGTTCTATTTTCCGAAACCCGTGTACTTCATTTCAGCAGATCCTAAAGCAAGGAAACTGAACGAACTCAAACCAAGACAAGACTTTTAACGAAGGCCTATAACTGTTCGGATATGGTAATACAGGTGGCAGCCACATCCACGTGGCTGCCACGTCACCGACCACACAGAGTTCCCATTAGGGGAACCAAGTCTGCAGCCTTATCAGCCCGTCCTCACAATTGACAGCACCACCTGCACACGGCACCGGAGACCTCTTCATAGACCACCGGACCTTCAGATTAGGTTTAGGGTTTACTGTTTATAAAAGGAACCCACTTGTATATGTTTAGATTAATCATGGAAATTATTTATCCCATATGCTTGTAATCGAATTTTCTCTCATAATAGAAGAGTTTTTCCTTAAATCCTTTCGTGTTTATGCATCTTTTTCAAGTTATTTCATAATAACCAACATGTTAAAGAAGAACCAGTTTCAAATTAGAAAACCAACAAATTGATGAGCAAGATAAACTCACCTTGGTCCTCTGCTCAACAGCAACAGCAAAAGTAGAGGCTATCATAATGGAGATAAACACCTCGACCAGCAACAACTTTCTAAGCCATGGCCGACAACGCTGATTGTCTCTCCCTCTTCTTCCAAACACAACCCCGGCGCCCCCCCCCCCCCCCCGACTCCCTGCCGGCGCCCGACGCCCGGTGCGGTCCCCTTCCCTCCTTCCCTTTTCTCACGCACTATTCACACACAGTAACACATAAAGATAAAGAAATGTGGCGTTGGACAAAAAAAAACAGGCAGAAGTAATACAACCGTTGTATGACATGGTAATTAAAAAAAAAAAGTAAAAGAATTCATGGGTTTGCTTTAAGCGTGAGATGAGGAACAAGAGAACTCGTTGTAATTCCCCTTACACACACTCTGCCATTGAATATATCTCTAATTTCATCCCACTTACTTAGAGTAGGGGAGGATTTAGTCAAAAAATACATCCCATTTGTATAAAGTCAATAATCTTTGGAACTATAAAATAAATTAATACCTTAACTTTCCTTAATGAAGAGTTTGAGATGTATAATTATATTTTCACTCCCATCATCTCTATTGCATAAAATCTTATGCTAGAGTTAGTCTCCTAAGTTCAAAGTTGTGTTCTGGATATAGGGTATAAGGTTTTTTATAATGTCTTTTAAATTCTCAATCAAACATAATAATATTTTAATGGATAATATAAAATTAATGCATATGATTTTATTGTTGACAAAATCAATTATTGTGACTCAATTTTATATTGAAAACATGTGTTGAACTTTATTCTTTAAAAAAAAATCATTTAATTTGTAATCTAACAACTACCAAAGAGATTAGTATGATAATAGATTAACTTTGAGTTTTGTAAAAATTGGATTTTGCATTTGTTTTGTTTTCACACTACACTACAATGAACTTGAATATTGCAATTTGAAGCACAGTACAACTTTGAAGATAAACAATCAATAATTATGTCATGATGAAGAGAATCCCATTTAAAATTTAATTACTTACTCAATATAAGCATAAACAAGTTGTATAGCATTTTTCTCAAATTAAATAAACAAACATTTCTTCAATTTTTTCTTCCATTGTATTTAGTAAGAAATGAAAATACTTTTTGACTAGGAATGTACTAAGTACTATCTCAAACCAAAGCCAAGATCAACAAAAAAAAAAAAAAAAAAAAAAATCTGGAAAAAGCATCATATAAAATTATTGTCTTCATAGTTGCATAGACATACATTATTTACCTAGCAAGTGTCTTACTGATTATGATTGCTTTTTGCATTGCTTCTAGTTTATGCTTCTTGTTCCTTGCTGCCTAGTACAAAAGTTGTAAACCAATCATGCTTCTTTGTAATTCCAAGTATAAGTCCAACTACAAATCCACATCCATATCCCATCACAACTACTTTCCAACCAAATTCAAATAAAGACTTCCAAATTTGATTGTGTACAATGCTTGAAGATTGGGGATGTGAGTGTTCAAAATGTTCACATTTATTTGATAAAGGGCTTCCACATAATCCAGGATTATCACTGAAAGAAGTGTTCAGAAATGTATCAAATTGTTTTCCAAAAGGTATGAGCCCAGTAAGATGATTTTGGGAAACATTAAGGAATTCAAGGAAGCTAAGTTGCACAAGTTCTGAAGGAATTGTACTAGATAAATTGTTTTGAGAAAGATCTAGTGATTCTAGCTCCATTAAGTTCCCCAAGGAAGATGGTATATGACCTGTAAGAAAGTTATTTGAGAGGTTAAGCAACTTTAGTCTTTTAAGATGTCCAACAACTTTTGGAATTTTTCCTTCAAATTTGTTATTTGAGAGATCAATAGCAATAAAGAAATCTAAGATTTTTCGATATGCCATTTCATTGCCTTTGTTGGTAAATGTCATTGAGAAACTATAGTCAACATGTCTGTCAGAAACTTCCATGTACATTAAGCTTTCTTCATCGAGAATTTGCATGGCTTTCCAAGTTTTGAAGTATTGAGAAGGTAGTTGGCCTATAATGTTATTATTAGAAAGATCTATAATGTGTAAACTTGGGAAACTGAAAGGGATGTCAGAATCTCCTATTGTACCGTAAAGTCTATTAGATCGCAAAATGAGAACCTTCAATTGAGTTAGACCACCTAACCAAAAAGGAAAACTATCATTGACTTGATTACCTCCCAAGTTAAGAACTTCAAGCTCGGTACAATTAGCCAATGACCTTGGCATAGGGCCCCATAATTGATTTTGGCTAAGATCAATCATCTTTAGTTGGTTTCCTTTAGGAAATGATTGAGGAATGGTTCCGTAAAAGTTATTCTTGTGTAAATTTAGAACTAACAGAAGGTCACTCAAGTTGCTTAAACATTGAGGAAGTGAGCCACTCAAGCTATTGTTTGACAAATCAAGAGCAATGATTGAACCTAGATTGCAAATCATGTTTGGGATTTCTCCAGTTAATTTGTTGTTTGGGGCTGAATACCAAATGATAGAAGGTGGTGGGATTGGAAGTAACCCTTGAAGCTTGTTAGAGTCAAGACCTAGATATATTAATGAAGAGGAAAAAATTGGAACTTCATCAAAGCCTGTTAGAAAGTTGAAACTCAGATCTAAAGTTTGCTTAATATTTGAAATTGTATTCAACATCCATTTTGGAACTTGACCATGAATTTCATTGTTGGAAAGATCCAAATACAATAATTGATCTTGGTTTTTTAGAAAATATGGGAACTCATGTAGGTGACAATCCCTCAAAGTTAAACGCTTTAATTTTGGAAAAGTTGCATTTTTACTAGGCTTTGTAAGTAATGCAATATTGTTGCCAGATAATACGAGGGAATGAAGGTTTTTGAGTTCTAGGAACAAGTCAATTTCCATTGTGCTATTAAAGTTGTTTGAGTAAAGATTGAGATATTCAAGATTGACAAGATTAGATATAAGATTTGGAATTGAACCATGCAAATTGTTTCCTTTAAGTGTTAGCCTAGTTAGTTGTGTAAGGTTACCAAGTAAAGATGGTAATGAAATATTGGTGTTGAATAAATAGAGCGAACGAAGGTTTTCCAATTTTAGTAACAAGTCAAATTTCAATGTGTCATTTAAGTTGTTTGAGTCAAGCTGGAGATATTCAAGATTGACAAGCTTAGATATAAGATTTGGAATTGAACCATACAAATTGTTTCCTTCAAGTTCTAGAGTAGTGAGTTGTGTAAGGTTACCAAATGAAGATGGTAATGAAACATTGGTGTTGAATAAAGAAAGGGAACGAAGGTTTTTCAATTTTAGTAACAAGTCAAATTCCACTGTGAAACTCAAGTTGTTTAAGTCAAGCTAGAGATGTTCAAGATTGACAAGCTTAGATATAAGATTTGGAATTGAACCATACAAATTGTTTCCTTCAAGTTCTAGATTAGTGAGTTGTGTAAGGTTACCAAATGAAGATGGTAATTAAACATTGGTGTTGAATAAATAAAGGGAATGAAGGTTTTTCAATTTTAGTAACAAGTCAAATTTCAATGTGTCATTTAAGTTGTTTGAGTCAAGCTGGAGATATTCAAGATTGACAAGCTTAGATATAAGATTTGGAATTGAACCATACAAATTGTTTCCTTCAAGTTCTAGAGTAGTGAGTTGTGTAAGGTTACCAAATGAAGATGGTAATGAAACATTGGTGTTGAATAAATAAAGGGAATGAAGGTTTTTCAATTTTAGTAACAAGTCAAATTCCACTGTGCCACTCAAGTTGTTTGAGTCAAGGCTAAGATATTCAAGATTGACAAGCTTATATATAAGCTCATGAATTGAACCCTGTAAATTATTTTCTTCAAGTTCTAGATTAGTTAGTTGTGTAAGGTTACCAAGTGAAGACGAGATTGGTCCAGAAAAGTTGCATCTCTCACACACAAAAGAGGATAAGGACTTTAGGTTATTGATTGAATGCACTAGGTTACTAGGAAAATGCATGCTATAGATTCCCAAAAATTCAAAAGGGCTACTTTTATTAAATTCCATCAAACTTAAAGTGATATTCTCATTAAATCTCACTTCAAGCTCCCTAAGATTAGGTAGATGGAAAATGCTTGTAGGAAACTCACCATGGAATCTATTTTCTGATACTTGTAGCGAAAGTAGTTGGGCAAGGTTTCCAAAGGATGCTGGTATTGATCCAAAGAAATTGCATTCTATAATACCAACATGTTTTAAAGACTTGAGGTTTCCAATTGAGATTGGTAGCTTACCCGTGAAACTTGTATAAGAAAGCTCCAATGATTGAAGGGGGTTGCTTTGGTTAAATTCTGGTATACTGCCCTCGAGATCATAATTGAATCTTAAATCAATAGATTGAAGATTGGGTAGATAGAAAATTTTGATGGGAAACTCTCCATATAAGCCACAATCCTTTAGGAATAAAGAAGTTAAAGAAGATAAGTTTGCCAAAATTTTGGGTACTTTGGAATACATGCTAACCATATTAAGATTTAGTTCTTTCAAGTTTGGTAAGTTTTGAGCCACATTTCTTAGGCCATATTCTAAAAGCTCCAAATCATTATATGAAAGATCCAAGGAAACCAACTCTGAGAGTTCCAAAATTTCTAAAGGGATTTGACCCCAAAATCCCGCAAAAGAGAGATTAAGGCTTGTTAGCCTTGAAAGATGTCTAAAACCAACAGGCATTCGAGAATTACCAAAGTCATTATCAGCAAGATTAAGCCTTTGGAGGTGAATGAGTTGGAAGAGACTACTACTAGAATTGATGGTACCATGAAGGCAACTACTACTAAGGTCAAGGCTCACCACATGACCTATGTTCTCATCACACTTAACCCCACTCCATCTACAACAATTGTTGCTTTCATACACCCAAAAGGAAACCTTTGAAAAGTTAGAGGAATAGCTAGATTCATTGCAATCATTGATAAGACTTTCCTTGAATTGCAATAAAGCCAAGCTTTCATTATCATGGCATGATGGCTGCATAAAAGGAAAAAGTGCCAAAAAATTTATGATAAAACAATAAGTGCACAAAGAAGAATAAGGAAAGCAAAAAAGGGCAATTATCTTTTATTGAATGTGGTTTAGGTCTTCCCATCTTCACTTTAAAATCACCAACTTCAAATATTTTTATCTTGCCTTACATGATATCTCATGTCATATTTAATGATTCCAATACTTCAAGACAAGTTTTTCTCTAAAATGTAATTTGACCCTTGTATTTATTTCTGACAAAAAAGTCTCATTTTTCTAGCTTGGACAATTTAAAGTTGAAACAAAAATTATTAAGATTTATATGCATAATCATTAAATGATTTATTTTTTAAAGTTCAAGACTTTCTCTTATCATATGAGCATAATTTTCTTCCCCTTATTTCTCATTGATTTTGTATCTTGAGATTAAATCTAATTCATAAAATTTCTCAATAATTTTAAATTTTTTATTATAAATATGTGAGTTTATTCATCAAAAAATAAGATAATAATCTTAAATTTTATGAATTTTATGCCACTATTACTGGCATAAAAATCAAGGATGAAATAGTAGTAAACACTAATAGTTTTTTTGTATCAACTCTTCACATATTCTTTTGTAGTTAATTGTCTTTGTGTAATTTAATATATTAGTCAAAATTTCATGCTGAAAAGAAAATCTATTGGATTTTCCCCAATCCCAAATACTATAAAATACGAAGCTACAACACGTTTTAGTGAAACCCATGCCCAAACTAAACCCCAAAATCAAACTCAAATTCCGACATCAAACTCAAAACCAAAAACAACTATGGAATTCTATACCGCGTGACGTATCACTAATAACAAAACAAAATAGAAAAATAAATCCCGTAAAAAACCACAACTAGAAGGACGAAAATAGAAAAAGATGTCGATTCGAGGGAAGAACCAGGAGAAGAGTGTTAGAGCATTAAAAACATGAGAGACTATCAGGAAGGGAGCTAACTATGTTATTCTACACTTTGCCGTACGAGAGATTGGAAAGCAGAGAAGGGAATGATTTTCTAAAATAATAGATGATTTTCTGGTTTAGAGATAGATATTTTAAAGAAAGAAGTTCGGAAAATGATTAGCAACTTTGGTAGCAGGTTTCCACTGGTGTAAAACCTGATGTTCATTTCTATAATAGCTTCTCAGATATAACTGGTTTCAATCTATCAATATTCATGAAGTTTTTTGAAATCAATGGCCAGCGCAGTTTCATTACGATTTTGTATACCGGTAATTCTTTCATTCTTGTTAATGCTATTCCTGTCATCTGCGTTCTTTGTAATTTCTATCGATAGACGATTTTATTTTTTGGTGTTTGAATTCTTCGCCACGAAAGGCCGCAACTCATATCTGTGTGAGTGTACATGTGAACAATTTTAAAACTTTTTGTCGCTGCGATTTTGCCATGGTCTGACAAAAGGGTTTTGACGGTACAACAGATCCTAAGCAGAGAAACTGAATCGACTCAAACCGACACAACCCTTTTATCTGAAGCCCCCATAACATGTCAAAAAAGAGACGGTTTAAGATTAGGAAACCAAGAAATTGAGGAGCAAGACAAACTCACCTTGGTCCTTCTTTGCTCAGGAGCAACAGCAGTAGCAAAAGCTATCAGATTGAAGACAAACACCTTGACCAGGAACAGCTTGGATGCCATGCCTGCCAACACCGGTCTGTCTGTCTCCCCTGTTACTATTCGCACACAGTAACACAGCAAGAGGAAAGAAAGGTGTGAGGATAAGCTCACGAAGTCGAACAGAGAAGGGAAAATGCAATGATCTTCTCTTCTGCTGACGGTGGTTTAATTCTTAGATGAACATACATTGAAGTGAATATAAAAGCTTTGATAGATTGAACCACTGTATAGTTTATAGCGTAACTTCCTGACGCGTTCCCATGATAGGTTAATTTCTTTCCCACCTTCACTTTAGCCTCCACGTCTTAAAAATTTCGCGTCTTACCCACTATGATTTTTAGTCAAGTCGTCTCATAAAAAGTTGCAACAGTGGCAGACCACACTGCGTTCCAATGTCGGCCACAACTAGTCCAATCACTTTAAGACTTTCAATCAAATCCTTTTCTGAAGGATCATTCACAAATTTTTTTCTATTTCTATTTTAATTTAAAATCTCACACAAATAAACGTTCACATTATCATTATCTTGTTAAAAAAGTCCAAAATAAAGAAAAAAAGTGTGAAACCCTTTTTAAAAAGAACTCTACTGCGAAATAACCTCTCTTAGTCTAGAGCTCTTTCTTCATTATTGTACTTTACCGTAAAAATTAATTTATAATAATTTAAGAAAAAAATAGCAAGAAAGACTATAGACAAAAAGTAAAAGAAAATAAAAAATAAGTGTAAATCAAAGCGAGTAGGCACGTAACAAAAATAGTTTTTCTAAGTCATCTGAAGCCCATAATGGTTTTAGTTTCTGTCAAAAAGTTAATTTGCTATTCATTTTGTCTTTAGCCTAACAGGCAATAGGCTTCCATGAATTTGAATGTCATAATAGTCAATAATCATGTTACATTAATGATATCTTAAACACAATGCACAAACAAAAAATAAAAAATATACTTTTTTTTTAAAAGAGAGGAGATTTCTATGTTAAAAGTAAAGAAAAACCATGCTTTATTTTTTCGTTAACTCAAAGAAAACAATTATTGTACCTACCGAATTAAAAGAAAGTTAATATATACATCTCAATTCTAAAAGAGTTCAAGATAATGTTTTTCATAGTTGATGAAGAGGGTGTAAACAAAAGAAAGAAAGACTTTTATATTGAATTATGTTAGATTAGTCATTCAAAAAGTTTGAGTTAAAAAGAAATTATGGTTTTAATATTCTTTAACAAATATTAAAATCAATCCATCTACATTAACGACTTTGGTTGTTTTGTTCATTTTTAGTTTTATGTTAGTCTGCTCTTGGAATCTACCATAGATGTTCCTAGATGTTCAAATTTTTAGGTTAAGGTTATTTTTTATGAGTCATAATAGGTTCTTTAATTAGTGAAATTATTCCAAAATCCTTTAAACCTTATTCTGGAGTTATTTGCATTCAAGTTGTCAGGATAAAATTGAAGTCTATTGGTTTATTAGGCATGTGAATTTTCTAAATTATGCCTATCAAAATCCTACATTGAATTGGTTTACGATTTTAATAAAGAGTGACAGTAAGTTCAACATTACAAAACCAACTTTACTTGGATTAGAACGAGGTTAGAGTAAACAAACAAAGGCTAAATGTTGGAATATACCTTTTGCTTTTCTTAAGCTTTCTCTAGGAAAAAAAAAAAATCTATTAGAAAATGACCATGTTGTATAACATAATAGGCATACTTTGTTATATAAAAGTGGTAGAAAATTGAAGGAGTGAATAACAATTATATTCCTCGAAGATATTATAGAGATTTTTTTTTTTTTAATGCACAACATATCTTGCTCTGATATAGTTGTTTGAAGCTTACGGAAAGGACATAATTAAGTAGTTTTTCGAAGATCGACTAATAATTGTAGGGAGTTTCTTGTGTTGTTAAAAGCATATGTTGAATGCAAAAGGCAATTCTAAATGGGCTATAGAAAATTTTATGAAATTTGTTAAGTGTCATTAAGTAGAACTTCTCATACTAATTTTGTAAACATGCGAATGTTCCTTCATTTCTGTTCTTAACTTTTTTAATCAATTCGATATTTGGTAAAAAGGACTTGTGAATCCAACTCCTTTTGTCTAAGACTTCAATGTCATGTCAGTGACATTGCTTTCAAACAATGGTAGACCACACCACCTCCTAGTGTTGGCAATACCTATTCTAATCACTCAAAGACTTAGAGACTTAGAGTCAAGTCTTCTTTCTAAAAAATTGTTCCTGCATTTCTATTGTCATTTTTTCAGTAAAAAAAATCACATATTGATAAACAAATCACATTATCATTAAATGGACATGAAAAAAGGGAATATTAACACTATATGCAATTTGAGAAACATGTAGGATACTGAGGTAGCCAAGGACTCCAAAGAAGTTAGATGGACTCAATGAACAAGAACATCATGATTATGTGTTAAAAGAAAAATAAAACATGGCTAGTTCTATATGATAAGAAAATTTATTATGGTTAAGTTAGGGTAGATGAATAGCATAAGTTTCAATTCATCGAATTTATTTATATTGAAAAATGCCCAAATCAAAAGAACAAAAATAACAGTTTTAATAAAAATTAATGTGAAATTGAGACCAATAAAAAGTTCTCTGAAAAAATTGTAATATTGTAATAAATCATGCACTTTGTATAGATATAAAGACCATTCAAAGTTCATGCTAAATAGTGATTTTTGCTTTTTTGGAATGGGGGATGAATATCATATAGTCTTTCCTGCAAACTTACTAAGAAAACAATATTGTACACCTCGACCTCTATAACAGCCATGTCAAACACGTCTAATAGAAATAAAGTCAAGATTCCACTTTTGCAAAAGCAATGTGAAACTTTCTTGTAATTGCACTATAATTGTTCTACTTTTTCCAAGCATTGGTGACTAAATCAAGAAGGTAAGCCCAATGAATCCCAATCACTAGCCAATAGCACCGAGCTTAAAGTGGTCAATGTTGAGTCACAGCGCAAGGAGATCATCATCATGGAAGCCAGCGAAATAAAGAATGTCGCAGCTTTCGATTCAGCGACGTTGATTTAGTGAATCCAACCGAATTTCATACCCGTTTTCTTTCTTATGAGTCCCGTTTGTTTCCCTGGAAAAGTGTTTCCCGTAAAAGATGCTTAAATACAGACAGTTAATTAGCATATCCATCTTGGATGCACATGTCTTTTTATGGGTTTCGTCCTTGCGTGTGTCTGTAAAAGCAATTAAAGCGAAAGTGGAAATTTTTGGGCTGAGATTTAAGCTTTATTCAGATGAGCCATGTGTGTCGATTTTGGCGTTGCAGTTTATATGCTCATTTTGCTTGTGTGGTCTAGTATCAGTGAGAGCATGAACAGGTGAAAAAGATAAGATTAGCTATCCAACGGAGGCTTGGATGCTGCTTGCATTTGATATTTGCCATGCTCTCCTTTCATTTGACGGTTTCTTATTGGAGACTCATTTGTTGACTCACGATCAGCAGCTTTCATTGATGTTATAAATCCTATAAGCATAAAATATAGTGAATTCATCACTTTTTAACTTTTTTTCTTTTCGGAAGCTTCCAAGAACGATAGAAGACATATAATAAATATGACAAGTGAGAAAATCGAATGAGTGACTGGCTTACCTCACAAAGATTTTTCAAACTATTGCAGGACATACAATAGGATTTGGAAAAGTATGTCACTCAATTATAGTAAAATTTTCAAATTATTTATTTTCTTGTTAGCCTAGCTGGCAAAATAAGCATATTACAATTAGAGAGTATCTTAAGCCAATGCACATATAAAAAATGGAAAATATGCTTTTTTAAGAGAGAAAATTTCTTTTTCAAACTAAAAAAGCGATCCTTTATTGATTCATCGAACCAGAGAAAATAACTATTGTTAATACCTAATTGAAGGAAAATGGATAGAAGCCTAAAAGGGTTAACAATTATGTTTTCATAGTTGATGGTGGTAGTGTGAACAAAAGAAAAGAAGATTTACATGTTAAATAAATAGTTCAAAAAGCTTGAGCTGACAAGAAACTATAAATATAATTTTGTTAATTAATACTAGAATTAATCTAGCAATGCTAACATGACTTTGATAAGAAATGACTTTGGAGTGTACCAACACCACCTCACTGAATTTTAATATGGTCCTCCGTTGCTGGGTGGCTCAAAACCATTGGCTAGAAGTCCAAACGTGCTCCCAAAGGAGGTTAGTGGATTCATAACTCAAATGCTAGAAAGTGTACATAACACAAATATGAATAGATTTTTATGCTTCAATTAATACTAGAATTAATCCATCTATACTAACATGACTTTCATAAAATTATTTTGGGTCCACCAACTCCACCTTACCAAACTTAATGTGATACTCTATTGTTGGGTAGGTCAAAACTCTCAGATGGAATTCATAAAGTGCTCCTAAAGGAGGTTCGTGGATTCATGATTCACATGTTAAAGAGTGGACATAACACAAACATGAATATGAAGTAGTAAAAGTAATTCATTATGCCCTTTGTCCAACCAAGGGCCAAGACATGCCAATAATGCCTTGCTTGGACTAGGAGAAGAACATTATAAAATTGGTTGTTGCCTTGGCTATAGGAAAATGGGTTCACCACCTATAAAGTCATGTTTATAACGAAGGAAGAAGTTAAGAATATGCGTAAAAGACAACACTATGAAGATAATTCAAACTGTGGGAAATTACTCATCGGTTTCTCAGTTGGCTTGGCCTGTCTAATGTAAGTTGACCTGACCATCAGCCGCTTTTTCCTGATTCGGATCCCCTGGCTCGCGATCATTAATTTGCTGGGTTTATTACAGATTATCGTCGAATGTGGCTTTTGATCTAGTATGAACGGGAACCAAGATTCGAGGTCGCTTTTTTGTTCCAGTTGATTCTGACTGCGTCTGGAAACAACCTTTCCATCCCAAACGCTAAAAGGTAACAATTTTTTCTCTTTTAAGTATACAAACCACTTATTCGATAAAGTTAAAACCAAATGATCAATTTTATACAAGTATTAGTGAAAAGAAATAATGTTATATGAAGGGCACCTGCACATTTACTTAATTCCATGATATACAGCCACACAATTTTGAAGTTTTGGCCACAGATAAATATGCTTCTTTGGTTAACTTTTTTTTTTTTTTTTTTGACTCTTTTTTACCATGAGGTCAATTTCTTGATAACAAAAGTCAGTTTTGTGGATGTAAAAAAACCTTTGAATCTCTTCTTTTGTTTCAAGAAGCCGTATTTATTTTCGTTTTTCTTTTAATTTCCAATCAAGTTTAGCGTATTTATGATTCACGTGTAGAAAGTGAACATAGCATAATGATGAATATGGAGCGCATGATGCTCTCATTGTCCAACCAGAACCAAAAGAGATCGATAATGCCAATTGTGAATTTTATTATCTGCGCCTATAATTTAATAGCCAATAGCACCGCCGAACGGAGCTTAAAGTGGTCAGTGCTGAGTCACAACGCTAGGAAATCATCATCATCGAAGCCAGCAAACTCCAAAATGTTACAGCTTTCGATTCAGCAAGGTTGATTTAGTGAACGGAACCGAATTTATACAACACCCAACCCCCCTCCCCCCCGGGGCCCTTGTTTAATTTGAGATGCTGGTTTTCATCGTTTGTGTGGGTCTTGTGTTGCAGTGAGGTCTTTGAATTTGAAGGCCTTAAGGCCTCAGATTCTCGCTTTGTGGAATTGTGGTTTATCTACGGCCATCTAGCACTCTTCCAAGCGGCCTAACCCGCCGATTATCACGACGGCTCGTTTGTTTCCCTGGAAAACTGTTTCAGGAAAATATGCTTAAATTCGGCAGTCAAGTAGAATATCCATCTTGGATGGGCATGTCTTTATGGATGCCGCTTGCATTTGATATTTGCCTTGCTCTACTTTCATTCAAATGTTTGTATTTTTTCAGAGGGTTCCGAATCTTATTGGAGGCTCTTTTGTTGATTCACAATCAGCAGCTTTCATTGATGTTGTAAGTCCTGTAAGCATAATTCTCTAGTGAATTGATTACTTCTAACCTTTTTTTTCCCCCTTTTCTGGAATCTTCCGATGAGAATAGAAGACATATAAAAAGTATGGCAAGTGTGAAAATAGAATATCAGTGAAACGCTCACCTCACACAGAATTTTCCTACTTGGAAAAAATATGCCACTTAGTGATAGCAAATTTTATATAATAAATGTTCCCACCACTTGCTTGAAATGGAGGGGACAAATATCACAAAGTCTTTCCTACCAAATTACCAAACAATATTATAAACTTCAGATTCTGTAACAGCTGCGTCAAACACGTCTAATGGAAAGAAAGTCAAGATGCTGCTAGTGAAAAAGCAAGGCGGAACCTTCCTATAATTGCACTACAATTATTTTGCTTTTTCCTGCCCCGATTCAAAAGAATAGAACCACCAATGCTTTTGACATTACTTGGAAATTTCTTAATTGGTAACACCATTGGTTGCATATCCAGTCTACTTATCGTTTGGATTTAAGCTCGCAATTGCTTTAGATATTCTATCACCTCATCAAACATCAATGCCTAAATCAAGAAAGCAAGCTAACAGAGCCCCAGTCAATCTGGCTACTCTAGAACACATCACCAAATTTGTAATTCGGCATTTCCTTGACTTTATAAAATTAAAGCACATGATTTGAATTTTGATCCATACCACCTTGCAGTTTCGGCCCCGCCCAGTCTAATCACTTTTAGACTTCGAGTTGAGTCAATTGATATTTAAAGAATTATTCATCCATTTTTATTTCTATAACTGTTTTTTAGTAAAAATCCCCATTAATAAAAGTCACATTATAATGCCTTTATTATTGTACTATTAAAAGAAGTGTTGAAAATATTAAGAAAGTAGGTAATCATTAAAAGAAAAAAGATTATATTATGAAATAACATCTCTTATAGTATTGAGTTATTTATATTGTAATGTAAAAAAGTTAAAATAAAAAATTTAGGACAATAACATGAATAAATCATAGACCAAAGAAAAAAAAAAGATCTTTAACCTGAAGCCAGTAGATGAGGGACAATGATAGTTTTGATTTTTCTATTTATTTGTTTTTAGCCTAGGAAAGCAATATGCTACCATGAATTTAAATATCATAACAGTAAATAATCATGTCACAATCAAAAAATATCTTAACACAATGCCTACACAGAAAGAAGAAAATTTTTTTTGGTTAAAGGAAAAGTTCTCTTTTTTCTTTTTAAATAAAAAATAGCCATATAGACTATACTTTAAAAAAATAATTATTGTACATACCAACCTTGTGATAAAATTCTCCGGGTCAAGTCTCTCTAGACTCGTTGTGAGCCGCGTGCTGCCATCGGTTGGTGGCCTTGGCAAAAGGGGCATAACGGGACACGTTCAGGTTCCACCATGATTCTGTACACGCATTTGTCGTCTTCTTCCTTCATGACACAAGAGGGCCCCACTCAACTACATTGGTGCCTACGTCGCACTATCACATAATATGAACATCCAGAGTCTAGAAGCCTCTACTGATTGAATCTCTTCATGCTTTCCCACGGTAGGCTAAATTCTTTCCCATCTTCACTTTAACCTCCGCAGTTTCAAAAATCCAAAGTCAGCACTCGAAGTCTTCAAAAAAGTAAGCTAAGACTAGGTCTGTTCTACCATAGATACAACCTTTGTATGAGATGACTTGACTAGAAGTCATATTATGGTTAAATGGACTATAAAGCTTGGGAAACTAAAGGAAATATTCAAGCTTTGTGCAATTATATGGACATAGTTAAACGAGATCCTCATGATTCTATACAATAAGGAAATGAAATGTGATTAACTCTGGTTAATGCTATTTTTGGTAGGTTATAATTAGTCATTTGATTAACAAAATGATACATGGTTCTTTAAAGTTTGTTCTAGAGCTATTTGCGACAAAGGCCTTAAGATAAAACTAAAGTGTATTGATTTGGGGATGGAGTGTGTCTCAAACCCCACTATTTGGGTGGGAATCTCTTAGTAATACTACATAACTACCAAGCTTTAATTGGCTAACAATAAGTTAAACATTACAAAACCAACTTTCTTAGGATAAGAAAAAGATTACAGTTGCATGTGGTTTCTCTAAATGAAACTTACTAAAATCCTAAACTAAATTTATTTAGGATTCCAATAAAGGTTGATGATCAATTCAACACTACACAACCAGCTTTATTTTGCTAGGAACAAGCTTGGAGCCCAAAGAAAAGCAAACCTTTTTCTTTCTTTCAACTTTATTCAAAAAAAAAAAAAAAGAAGTTTCTATTAGGCAATGACTATTTTGTACAAAACCAACTTTCTTTGGATAAGAATGAGACTAGAGTCGAAAGAAAGGCTAACCTTTTGCTTTTTCTTTAACTTTATTCTACAAGAGTTTTTATTAAACAATGACCTTATTGTGTCAATAGTGAGCATCTTTTACCATATAAATTGAAGGAAAGTTGACGACAGAAGAACAAAATAGGCATTATCATATTTCTTTAAATTATATGGACCAAACTTTATGGACTCTGAAATAGACAAAGTAATTACAAAACCCACCATAGTCAAGAAAAGCGTATAGATAGAACTTAAGCCTACAAAAGTTAACAATCCTTATGCCACGATCAATGAAAGCAGTGTAAAGAAAAGAAAGGAGGAGTTCACCGCTGGATTAGGCAGGATCAGTTGTTCAAAGAGCTAGAATTGAAGAAAAAAGAAGTACGGATTCAATAAGTTCAACTATTACAAGAATTATTTGATTTACGTGAACTTTGGATTATTCGTTCCCTTTTTGTTCTAAGGTAGTTTGTTTCTTGAAATTTGCTCTAGATATTTGGTCCCTGATATTCAAGTTTTCTTTTTTTAATCGTTGCTTTTTTATAAACCATAATGGGCCTTTCAATTGTTGAATTGATTCTATGGTCATTTAAATCTCATTATAGAGTTTCTTGTACTGAAGACTTTAAGGTCAAATTGCAACCTATCGGTTTATTAAGTACGTGATTTCTTTCAATGATGCTTACCAAAATCCTAAACTTATTGGTTTAGGATTTCAATTGAGGCTGAAGATACATTCTGCATTACAAAACCAACTTCTTCTTCTTTTTTTGGGGGGCGGGTGGGGGGGATAAGAGCAAGATTAGAGTTAAAAGAAAGGCTAAACTTTTGCTTTTGCTTTAGCTTCCTTCAAAAAGAGTTTCTATTAAACAATGACCTTGCTTTTTGTCTAAAAAATACAGACCACACTTTATTGACTCACCGGACAAGATAAAGTAACTGCTATACCTACCAAATCAAAGGAAAGTGGATAGATAAAAGTTAAGCCTATAAAAGTTGATGATCAATTTTCCACAATCAATAAAGGTAGTGTTAAGTAAAGATAGGAGGATTTCAATGTTAACTTAGGTAGGATCATGGTAACTCTATTTTCATAGAGTTGATTCATTAAATAATTTTCTTTGAAAAGTTCAGAGTTCATAATTTTACTTTATTTATGTGGCATAATTTTTTTTTTGAGCCTTTTTTTCATTATTGTCGTAGAATTTAGAATAATTCCTGTCCGTAATTAAAAAAAATTAAAACTACAAGGAGAGTATGTTATCCTTAATAAAAAGGATTGAATTATAAAATAGTCTTAGTCATAGTCTCCGGTTCATTTTATATTCTCCTATTTTCGGGTATTAGAACGGGTTACAAAATGAGGATAGAAAAACAGAAAAAATTTATGGCTTTTTTTCAAAAACCATCTCACATGAATCATTCTTAACTAAGAAGGTAACCTCTGTTTCTCCAAGAAATCTTCGGGAATGGCCTTCCAAAGCGCAATTTCTCACAGACTAGATGCTAAGCGGCAGTAACTAGAAGAAGCATAGCTGGGCAGACAGTCTGATACATCTGCTGCTCCCTGTTCATTGCTCTTCTAAAGAAAAATGGTCATTTTCAAGGGCCATAATAGTGTACTGGATCATTACTTCGAACTTTTTCTTTTCTAGGCATCCGAGAAGGAAGCTTGTGGATGGAGCTCGGACGCTGTCCTCCTTCAAGAGTAATATTTGGTTGAATGACTGTACCGACCAACCTGATGAGTACTCCGTCCTGTTGAGTGTGAACAGCGTCGGGTGTGCTGCTGCGGGAGACGTACAGATTCTACGATGATTTTGTACACGCATTTGTCGTCTTCTTCCTTCATGAATCACGACATCATCCACTTTAATGACACACGAGGGCCCCACTCAACCACGTTGGTGCCTACGTGGCACTTTCCCGTAATATCTCGTAATATGAACATCCGTGTGGAAGCGAATCTAAAGGCCTTTATTTATTGAACCCTTGTCCTCTTAGTGTTGGACAGTGGAATTTCCTCGTGCCTTTCCTACAGTCGCTAATTTCTTTCCCATCTTCACTTTATCCTGTGTCTTCCAAAATTTAAAATCAGCACTCGAAGTCTTCGAATAAGTAAGCTAAGACTGGGTCTGGTCTACCATACTTGCAACTTTTCTATGAGATGACTTGACTAGAAGTCATGTTATGATGAAATGGATTATAATGATATTCAAGCTTTATGCAATTATATGGATATAGTTAACAAGATCCTCGTGATTTTATACCTTGAGGAAATAAAATCTGGTCAATTCTATATAATAAGGAAGCTTTGTTTAAGGCTACTTTTGATAGGTCATAATGGGTCCTTTAATTAAGAAAATGATATACGGTCCTTTAAAATTTATTCTAGAGCTATTTGTGTTAAAGACCTTAGGATTGAAGTAAAGCCTCATGATTTCTGGATGAAGTTTATCCCAGACGCCAACTATTTGGGTGGGAATCCCCTAGTAATTTCACTTAGCTACCAAGCTTTAATAGATTGATGATAAGTTAAACATTACAAAACCAATTTTCTTAGGTGAAGAACAAGATTTTCGACAAAAGAATGGCTAAGCTTTTGATTTTCTTCAGCTTTCTCTAAAAAGAGCTTTCATTTAATGATGGTGGTATCCTATAAAGTAGTGGGCATATTTTGTCATATAAAATGATAGAAAATTGGAAGAGATATTAATAAAATAGGCATATCATATTCCTCTAAAATAATATAGAGATTTTTTTTTCTATGCACAACATGACATAGAAGCACATGAGCAAATTATTGTGTTGTTAGAAGCACATGTTGAATACAAGAGGTGATTGTATTGGTTGTAGCTGATTTTCGGGAAGATTTATGAAATTTGCTGCATGTTTTGAAAGCTAGAACTTGTCCTGCTAGTTTTGTAATCATACGATGTACTTGTATTTTATTCTAAATTTTTTCAATCATTCCAATGGGTGGGCACCGGGTCATGCAAAAATAGCCATACAGAGCGTACCATATTGATTTACTAAACTAGAGACAGTAATTGTTGTACCTACCGACACGAAGAAAGTGGATAGACACATCTTAAGCTTAAAAAAATTAAAGATTAAGCTTTCCATCACCGATGAAAACAATATGAACAAAAGAAAGGAAGACTTCTATGTTAAATCATGTTCCTTGAGTTGACAAGGAACTATGCATTTAATGATCTTTAACAAATACTATACTCAATCCATTTACGATAACATGAGTATGTTTTTTATTCTCTTTTACTTTTGTGTTAGTTTGGTTATTGGAATATGCTCGTGATCTTAGCTCCTTACGTTCAAATTTTTTGTTTAATGTTATTTTTGATAAGTCATAAAAGAGCTAATTCCAAGGATCATATTTAAGAGTTAATTGCATCAAAACCCTAACGAAAAATTGAAGGATATTGGTTTATCATGCATGTAATTTGTAAATGATGCTTATCAAAATCCAAAATCAAATTGATTCAGATTTAAATAGAGGCCAACTCCCAAGTTCCACGTTACAAAACCACATTTCTTTAGATAAGAACAAAGCTGGAGTCAAAAGTAAGAATGCCTTTATGATTTTCTTTAGCTTTGTCTAAAAGGATCTTCTATTAAACAATGACCATGTCATGTGAAGTAGTGGGCATACTTTGTCATGTTAAACAATAAAAAGCTAAAGAGGAGAATGGCAAAATAGCCTATAAAATAGTAGGCATACTTTGCCATATAAAATGACGAACAGTTGGAAGGGATAATAATGAAACAAGTATATCATATTCCTTTAAAATAATATAGAGATTCTTTTGGCTATGCACAACATGACATGTTCCGAGACATCATTTTGAAGCTCGAGGATAATGCATAGTAAAATTTTTCTCTTAAGGTCTAATGATGGTCCTAAGCTAACTGATGCTGTTAGAAGCATACGTTGAATACAAGAGGTGATATCATTGACTGTAGCAGATTTTCTGGAAACTTTATGAAATTTGCTGCCTGTTATGAAAGCTAGAACTTGTCCTGCTCATTTTGTAATCATACGATATTCTATTAGGTGAAGAACCGGTCATGCTATTCCAAATCATTCTAATGTGCCGTGTAAACGAAATTGCTCTCAAACAATGGTAGCCCACACCACCTTTCACTGTTGGCCATGCTTAGTCTAATCACTTTGATGAACTATTCGTGCATCTCTATTTTTGTTTTGTCTAACAAAAAATTTCATATTAATAAACAATCATATTATGGTTAAATAAACATACAAAACCTAAGATACCATAGGATACCAACGGAGTACTGAAACTACATACAAATATATTGACCGAGTCAACAAGACTTTCATAATTTTAAATATAAACAACACAAATTTCTAATTTGCCAAATTTCTTCACTGTAGAAAGGACCAAATCAATGTAACAAAAGTAATAAGGTCAATGACAATCAATTTGAAATTAAGACCGCCAAAAATTTTCATCTAGAAACTTGTACTAAAAGTTTAGTGTATGCTACAAAGTGCCAAGCACGCAAATTAGTTGGTGATCCCATGCTTTGTAAAAGGTTGACCCCTACAGCCACCTCAACACCTGGACTATTAGATAAAACTTTGAGTCTTTGTGAAAGAAATCGGTAAAAAGAATTACAAAGATTATAGGAGAAGTTAGTAAATAATTTAGGGTTCACAAATATTTTAATTATATGAGCATAATTTTCTATTTTCACACTCCCTTGTTATTGCCATTCGTTTTAGAATAATTTGTAGAATAATCACTATTTTGGTCATATTAAAAAGAAAGGAATTAAAAATACTGAGATTGGAGCCATCAACAAAAAGCACTTCGTTATAAAATATTCCCATTCCCTGTATAAATATTGTACTTTAAGATAGATTTCAGAATTAAAAAAAAAAAAAAAAAAGAGAGAAGAAAAACTTAAGAAAACAACTCGTCAAATGTGAGAGAGGGCTTAGGAAATAAAATGAGGAAAAAAAAAAAGTGTGACTGCAGTTGCCAAGTAGAAAATTAAGTGACATGTCACAAATGGGAATGGTTGCAGATGTGATTTGCTGACTGTCATATTTGAGGGTGGTGAATTTTTCTTTGATTTCTTGGGTGAGCATCACCGTCTTAAATAAGTTATAATATAAAGCATCTTGACGAATTTATAAAATAATAATATTAATAATAACTTTAGCTCCTCACAAGAGATCTTTGGGGAAGGATATCACGAAATGTTTCTTACCAACTTAGCAATCAGACAATAATTTGGACCACAAACTCTGTAACAACCACATCTAACAGGTCTAATGGAAAGAAAGTCAATATTCAACTGGTGCAAAAGCAGTGTAAAACTTTCCCATTGTCTCACTGCAATTATTTTGCTTTTTGGGACCCGATTTCAAAAGAATAGAACTGCTTTTTCCTTTGACGTCGAGGACAAAAAAGTTGTGGACTCTCATCCTCAGCAAATATCCCGGGTTTAATGTACAATTTTCATATTTAATTTTATAAGTCTAAGTAGTCTCTGGTAGACATAAATAGCACCTAAAAAGGACCTCTACATAACTTAGTAGGTAAAACCATCCCTTAAAGAAATAAATTCCAGGACCGTATCAATCATGGATACCATTCCCCAAAATAATCCAGGGCCAGAGTCATCCGCGACTGGGGACATGTTTACCTAACTATGACCCATAATAAACGAAAAAGAAGGCATCCCAATTCCGTATTCTTTCAAAATTACTGCCAAACCCATTTACACTATCATTAACTACAACTATGTGCCAAGGAATCGATTAGAGCTATGAGGATGTACTAAGCAGCAGCTGAAATTCTCTTCCTGGTTGAATCTGCACCGGTAGTGTGACCTGCAAGGATTTGTCCTTCCTAATTCCACTAGTTCATCAAGATAAGTGTGTAGAAATGAATATGAATTAAAAATTAAATTATGATACCATATTAAAAAATTAAATGTGAAAGATGAAATATAAGAGAATATATTGTTGTATCATGTTGAAAATTCAAATAAAATGATAAAGAGTGTAAAAAAGCATGTTATCTTATCACATTGATGCAATGAATAACATCTTTGATTTGTGTTTATAGAGATATAGAACCCATATGTAATTACTGAAAATTTTACAATCTTTAACATTTCTATCTTTTTAGTCTATATTTACTAGAATAAGCATACCAGATTCTTCTTCAATTAAAGGAAAATCAGGAGTAACATTTGGTTGAATGATTGTATAAGTATAGATTTGGCTTGAACAAATTCAACAACATTACATCTGCTTAATCATCCTTTATGAACAATCCAGCTCGGTTGTATATTCAACTCAACAATCAACTGCAAAGCAAAATAGCAGCTCCATTATAGCCAAAAGAGAATGACAGTTATGACGTTCCAGCGTTGGTTCCAACCCACATCCTTTGTCTCTTTCCCTTGGACTTTGACAGCTTGCCTTGACGTTGTCATCTGATCTGGTGACTTTTCAGCTTTGCACTGATGCCTCTGTTTCTTCTGTGGGTAATAAACTTTATCTCCTTCACCATGACGGAGATGTACCATCGACAGATCCATATGACGCGCAATTTTGATTATTGTCATGCTGAAGGGCTCCACCGGGCTTATAACCATTGTCTCCCATTCTGTGGATTGCAAATTCCCCTGTTTTCTTGATAACCAATATTGGAGTGGCCGCAGAATGACGACCGCAAGGATGAGAGAGGAAAAAGTAAGAATGTTTAGAAAGCTTTAATTTTATACCAAGTTTTACTTTAAAAGTAGTGAATATTTTCCCTTTATAAGGAGAATTTCTTAGAATGATTAGCTAATATAAGACTTATACCATATTATTTTCAACATGTTTCCTAATTTCAAGGATGAGAAAATATTTTTTGTATGAAAATTTTTCTGAAAGTTAATAGGTATTATACTTGAATCCAAGTATTAATATGGTATTAAAAAATATATTCTTACTCAAAGGCAACTCATGTAAGGATTTTTTTTTTCTTATAAAAAGAATTGTTAAATAAAATTTACATGTTATAAACATATATATTATGCAATTTTCCTTTTTATGGTGTTAAGGAAGATGCAAATGTAAGGAGTTGCAATTGCCAACCTGGTGAATCACAAGCCTTTCAAAATGTCCTTTCAATCGTGTGCTACTCAGGTAGATTCTAAAACCATGCAATAGTGTGAACTCAAGATGAAACTGCATCATCAACATCATTAGAGTGAATTCTGGAAGAAACATAACACTGGTACTCCTTTTTCACGGGATATTCACTATCAAGATGTAAACAATTAAGCCGCATGTATACAACAATCACAAACAATAAAAAAGATTGTATTTAATTAAAAATAAATTATTTTTATGTTTATAAAGAAACTATATTTTTATTATTTAAGGAACTTTATATATTTTAGAACTACTATAAAATTTCTTTTCTTTTGCATTTTCTTTTTTCCTTAACAGTTATGACATCTTAGCAAATTCTACAATACATGTAAAGGTATCTATTCCTTACATTTATAGAAGATATTGAATAAATCCTTAAAAATAATTATTGACTTAAATCATTAATATCTTAATTTAGTACCTTTCTTCTATGTTCTTCTCTTCTATGATTTAAGAGTAAAAAAAGTGATTTTTTTCAATAAGTATACCTTTCAAGTTGTCTATAATTATAATGCTTGAAAAGTCCTATGCACTATGACATTAGATGAACCATTATAAAGACCAAAGAACTAGTGCCACCAGAAAGGAAAATATTTTTGATGGCTCGTTTGTGTATTAAAGCTCTAAATAATGATAAGTTGTTGCCTCTTACAAACATAGAGATTGGTTTATCTTAGAGCATGTAATATTCCTAGCATTCCAAATATTATTAAGTGTATGTGCTACACAATCTACAAATTTCTCAAAAGGTTGCACAAAGAACATGAGGTATTCAATCAATGTGAATGCAATAACTACTCTAACCATTAGGAATAAGAATATATAGAACATTTCTTGGATGATTTTCAAGTAAGCCAAGGCTCATCAATCTAGTCTTGACTTCTAAATTCAAATAAAGCTATATCTGTGAGAACGACAAATTCCTCAATGTAAAAAAGGTAGGAAATCACTTACTAGCAAGTAACAAATAAGTAGCTCGCCCATGACCGAGAACCACTTGATCTTAAAGCTTCCTCCCAGCACAAGCATCGGCTTGTCACCACTATCAGGATTTGACTAAACATTAGGAATAGGAATGATCCCACACTTAATCCGGCGGCGTTGTCAGAATCCTAAGCACAATAATATTGATTTCCCGCCTGAACTGGAAGGCCCTGTAAGGGGAAGCAATAGTTGAGGCAGGACCTTCGACATAGTATACAAAATCTACCTTAGTTTCCAATTCTTTTACAAATTCTGGGTTCTAAGTTTAGTTCTACCCCATCTCAAGAGACAACCAAAAACAAAGAAAATTCTGTGGGTAGGCAAGAAGAAAACGTAAGACAATGAATATGAACAGAAAAACAACCCATTGTTTGCCCCACCTTCAAATTCACGCATAGAATGCTCTAAAAGCTGTGAAACTTAATGGCCTTCTGAACCTTTATTGTTCTGTTCAACTTTTAAGATATGTTTCCTCCAAGCCAATGTTGATATAAAACAGAATCACAATGTATTGCAACTCCTGTTGATATTAAGAAAAGACTGGATGAGAGATTTAAGTGTCAACACAGCCTCTTCCACAATTTCACACATTATGCAGTCAAGATATATTGGCTCAAGGCTATCCAAAAATAACATAACTCAAGTTTAAAATAAGTTGCAGTTGAAAGATGTTGATGAGAATGACTTGGGATGGATTACATGCAGAACTTTGAAAGAATCAGAACTAAAAAAGGGGTCTTGATAGAAGACTGTCCAATTAATTTAACACTGGTAAAGAAGGGGTCTTGACAAGACAGTTTTGATTGAATGGCATATTGCGTTGAATATTTCCAGTCTAATCATTTACTTCGGGATGGTGAACCCACGGGAGGCGAAGTCCTGTGGCAAAGCCAGGCCAATCCTCTCAGCACCGAACTGAAGACATGGTTGTGTAGAGACGCAATAACGCGGACAGACATCAAATCAATCTTTTTTGTTCGTTTGTCCTGTTCCAGAAATAACGGAGTTACTCTAATCCACTACTGGTAGAAGGAACTTTATCACAGGTCCAATCATGAAGTTTACGAATAGGTAGAGACAGAAAGACCTGGCTTTTAAGTCCTATGGCCCAAGCTTTAGGACATATATCATAATCAGGAACCCTGATTCAGCAACTGAGTTGTTTTACTGAGTGTTTTTGTTCTAGTTTTCGAAACTGGTGCACCTCATTTCAGCAGATCCTAAAACAGAGACTGAAAGAACTCAAACCAAGACAGGAAATTTTTTTACCAAAGCCTACAAACCAACATATCAAAGCAGAAACAGTTTTAAATTAAAAAACCAACAAACTGATCTGCAAGATAAACTCACCTTGGTCCTTCTCTGCTCAGCAGCAAAAGCAAAAGCAGAAGCTATCAGATCGAAGATAAACTCCTCTACCAGCAACGGCTTTCGAAGCCATGCCCGACAACGCCGATTTCTCTCTCTCTCTCTCTCCCTCCCACCCTCCCTCCCTTCAAAACACCCCCGCCGCCGCGCGCGCGCCCCCCGCCGCCCCCCCCCCCCCCCCCCCCCCCCCACACCAAACACACACTATTCGTACAACAGTAACACAAAAGAAAAGAGAAGCATTGGATGAGAAAAGGGAGGCAGAAGTAATACAAAGGTTAGTAAAAAAATAGATCTCATTTGTATAAAGTCAGTTATCTTAGGAACTACAAAAGAAATTAATACCTTAACTTTCTTTAATGGACGATTTGAGACATAAAATTTGATGTTCACTCCCATCATCTCCATTATATAAAATCATGTCCTAGAGTTAGTGTCCTAAGTTCAAAATTGTGTTATGCATATGTGGTCTAAGGTTTTTTATAATGTCCTTAAATTCTCTGTAAAACACAATAATTTTTGAATGATCATATAAAATTAATGCATATGATTTGATTATTGACAAAATCAATTATTGTGACTCAATTTTTTATTGAAAAAAAGGTGTTGAACTTGATTCTATACAAAAATCATCATTTAATTTGTAATCTTACGACTCCAAAAAGATTAGTGTTGATAATAGCTTAACTTTGCGTTTTGTAAAAAATTGATTTTGTATTTGTTTTGTTTTCAAACTATAATGCAATGAACTTGAATATTGCAATTTGAAGCATAGTGCAGCTTTGAAAATAAACAATCAATAATTATGTCATAATGAAGAGAATCCCATTTAAAATTTAATTACTCAATTATTATAAGCATGAATAAACTATAGAGATTTTCTCAAATAGAATAAGGAAAATTTTCTTTAGTTTTTTCCTCCATACCATTTAGTGAGAAGTAAAAATACTTTTCAACTAGGAATGTATCAAGTACTATCTCAAACCAAAGTCAAGATCAATAGAAGAAAAAAAAGGGAAAAAAAAGAAAAAGAAAAGAAAAGGCAACATTTAGGAAAAGTATCATATAAACTTATTGTCTTCATAGTTGCAAGGGCATACATTATCTACCTAAAAAGTGTCTTACTGATTATGTTTAGTTTTTGCATTGCTTCCAGTTCATGCTTCTTATTGCTTGCTGCCTAGTACAAAAGTTGTAAACCAATCATGCTTCTTTGTGATTCCAATTACAAGTCCAACTAAAAATCCACATCCATATCCCATTGTAACTACTTTCCAATTGAATTCAAATAGAGACTTCCAAATTTGATTGTCCACAATGGTTGAAGGTTGGGGATGTGAGTGTTCAAAATTTTCACATTTTTTTGATAAAGGGCTTCCACATAATCCAGGATTATCACTAAAGGAAGTGTTTGGAAATGTATTAAATTGTTTTCCAAAAGGTATGAGCCCTATGAGATGATTTTGGGAAACACTAAATAATTCAAGGAAGCTAAGTTGCACAGGTTCAAAAGGAATTGCACCAGATAACTTGTTTTAAGAAAGATCTAGTGATCCTAGCTCAGTTAAGTTCCCCAAGGAAGATAGTATATAACCTGTAAGAAAGTTATTTGAAAGGTTAAGTAACTTTAGTCTTTTAAGATGTCCCATAACTTCTGGAATTTCTCCTTCAAATTTTTTATTTGAGAGATCAATAGCAATAAAGAACTCTAGGATTTTCTGATATGCCACTTCATTGCCTTTGTTGGTAAATGTCATTGAGAAACTATAATCATCATGTTCGGCATAAACTTCCATGTACATTGAGCTTTCTTCATCAAGAATTTGCATGGTTTTCCAAGTTTTGAAGTATTGAGAGGGCAGTTGGCCTGTAATGTTATTATTAGAAAGATCTATAATGTGTAAACTTTGGAAATCAAAAGGGTTGTTAGAATTTCCTATTGTACTATAAAGTCTATTAGATCGCAAAATGAGAACCTTCAATTTAGTTAGACCACCTAACCAAAAAGGAAACTATCATTGACTTGATTGCCTCCCAAATTAAGAACTTCAAGCTTGGTACAATTAGCTAATGACCTTGGTATAGAGCCCCATAATTGATTATGGCTAAGATCAATCATCTTTAATTGGTTTCCTTCTAGAAATGATTGAGGAATGGTTCCAAGAAAGTTATTCCTATGTAAATTTAGAACCAATAGTAAGCCACTCAAGTTGCTTAAACATTGAGGAAGTAAGCCACTCAAACTATTGTTTGACAAATCAAGAGCAATGATTGAACTTAGATTGCAAATCAAGTTTGGGATTTCTCCAGTCAAATTATTGTTTAAGGCTGAATGCCAAATGATGGAAGGAGGTGGGATTGGAATTGGCCCTTGAAGCTTATTAGAATCAAGACCTAGATATATTAATGAAGAGGAAAAAACTTGAAATTCATCAAAGCCTGTTAGAAAGTTGAAACTTAGATCCAAAATTTGCTTAACATTTGTAATTGCATTTGACATCCATTTTGGAACTTGGCCATGAATTTCATTATTGGAAAGATCTAAAACCCTCAATGGATCTTGGTTCCTTAGAAAATGTGGGAACTCATGTAGGTGACAATCCTTCAAAATTAAGTCCTTTAATTTTGGAAAAGTTGCATTGGTACTAGGCTTTGTAAGTATTGAAATATTGTTTCCAGATAAATAAAGGGTATGAAGGTTTTTGAGTTTTAGGAATAAGTCAAATTCCAATATGCCACTTAAGTTGTTTGAGTAAAGCAAAAGATATTTAAGACTAACAAGGTTAGATAGAAGCTTTGGAATTGAACCATGAAAATTATTTCCTTCAAGTTCTAGTTTAGTTAGTTGGGTAAGATTACCAAGTGAAGATGATAATGAAATATTGGCGTTGTATAAAGAGAGCCAACGAAGGTTTTTCAATTTTTATAACAAGTCAAATTCTACTGTGCCACTCAGGTTGTTTGAGTCAAGGCTAAGATATTCAAACTAACAAGCTTAGATATAAGCTCTAGAATTGAACCATGCAAATTGTTTCCTCTAAGGACTAAGTTAGTTAGTTGGGTAAGGTCACCAACGGAAGATGATAATGAAATATTGGTGTTGTATAAAAACAGCGAATGAAGGTTTTTTAATTTTAGTAACAAGTCAAATTCCATTGTGCCACTCAAGTTGTTTGAGTCAAGGCTAAGATATTCAAGATTAATAAGCTTAGATAGAAGCTCATGAATTGAACCATACAAATTATTTTCTTCAAGATCTAGCACAGTTAGTTGGGTAAGGTTACCAAGTGAAGACAATATTGGTCCAGAAATGTTGCATCTCGTACACATGAAAGAGGATAAAGACTTAAGGTTACCAATTGAATGCAATAGGTTACTAGGAAAAGGCATGCTATTGATTTCCAAAATTTCAAAGGGGCTACTTTTATTAAATTCCACTAAACTTAAAGTGTTATTCTCATTAAAGCCCACTTCAAGCTCCCTAAGATTGGGTAGATGGAAAATGCTAGGAGGAAACTCACCATGGAATCTATTTTCTGATATCCGTAGTGAAAGTAGTTGGACAAGGTTTCCAAAAGACGATGGTATTGGTCCAAAAAAATTGCATCCTACAACACCAACATGCTGTAAAGACTTAAGGTTTCTAATTGAGATTGGTAGCTTACCAGAGAAACTTGTATAAGAAAGCTCCAATGATTGAAAGGGGTTGCTTTGGTTAAATTTTGGTATACTCCCATTGAGATCATAATTGAATCTCAAATCAATAGATTGAAGATTGGGTAGATAGAAAATTTCAATGGGAAACTCTCCATACAACCCATAGTCGCTTAGGACTAAAGATGTCAAAGAAGATAAGTTTGTCAAAGTTTTGGGTACTTTGTAAAATATGTAAGCAAAACTAAGATTTAATTCCTTCAAGTTTGTTAAGTTTTGAGCCATATTCCTTAGGCTAGATTCTAGAATGTCCAAATTATTTTTTGAGAGATCCAAGGAAACTAATTTAGAGAGTTCCAAAATTTCTAAAGGGATTTGACCAAAAAATCCAAAGGAAGACAAATTGAGGCTTGTTAGCCTCGAAAGATGTGTAAAACCAATTGGGATTTTAGAATTTGTGAAGTCATTGTTAGCAAGGTTAAGCTTTTGGAGGTGAATGAGTTGGAAGAGACTACTATTGGAATTTATGGTACCAAGAAGACAACTACTACTAAGGTCAAGGCTCACCACATGACCCATGTTCTCGTCACACTTGATCCCACTCCATTTGCAGCAATTGTTACTTTGAGACACCCAAAAAGAAACCATTGAATAATTAGAGAAATAACTAAATTCACCACAATCACTAATAAGGTTTTCTTTGAATTGCAACAAGGCCAAGCTTTCATTATCATGGCACGACGGCTACATAAAGGAAAAGAGTGCCAACCAATATATGATAACACAGTGAGTATAAATGTGCAAAGGAGAATAAGGAAAGCAAAAAAATCAATTATCTTTTTCTAAATGTGGTTTACACCTTTCCCATCTTCACTTTAACATCACCAACTTCAAGTATTTTTTATTTTGCCTCACATGATTTCTCATGAGTTATAGTCCAAGTCATCTCACTAAAAATTTGCAGCAATAGTAAATCACACCAAATCCTAGAGTCAGTCATGTCATATTTAATGATTCTAAAATTTCAACACAAGTTGTTCTCTAAAAAATTATTCTCACACTTATTTTTATTTTTTACAAAAAAGGTCCAATTTTTCTAGCTTGGACAATTTAAAATTGAAAATATAATTATTAAGATTTATATACATAATCATTAATAATTTAGTTTGTATAGTTCAAGATTTTCTCTTATCATATGAGCATAATTTTTCACCCCTTATTTCTCACTAATTCTGTGTTTTGAGATAAAATCTAATTTGTAAAATTCTTCAATATATTTTACTTTATACCCCTATTTCTATAATTTTAAAAATATAATTTGCTTACCTTCCCTTTACTGGTATAGAAAACAAGGATGAAATAGTAGGAGGCACTAGTAGTGTCTTTCGATCGACTCTTCACATATTCTTTTGTAGTTTATTGTCTTTGTCTAATTTAATATATTAATCAAAATTTTGTGCTGAAAAGAAAATCTATTTGATATTCCCCAACTCCACAAACTATAAAATATGAATCTACAATACGTTTTAGTACAAACCCATGCCCAAACTAAACCCCAAAATCAAACTCAAATTCCCACATCAAACTCAAAACCAAAAACAACTCCGTAATTGTATACCGCGCGACATATCACTACTAATAACACAAAAAGAAAAATAAACCCTATAAAAAACAACCAAGTAAGAGGATGAAAATAGAGAAAGATGTCGATTGCAAGGAAGAACTAGGAGAAGAGTGTGGAGCGTTAACAACATGAGAGCTGTCAGGAAGGGGACTAACCAAGTCGTTCTATACTTCGCCTACAAGAGATTCGAAACCGGAGAAGGGAATGATCACCAAGAGCAAGACAATGGTTGGATTCTTCTAAAATGATAGATGTTTTTTCTGGTTCAGAGATAGATATTTTAAAGAAAGAAGTTCCGAAAAATGATTAGCAACTTTTGTAGCATGTTTTCTACTAATCTAAAACCTGATGTTCATTTCCGTAATAGCTTCTCAGATGTAGCTTTTCAATCTTTCTAAGTTCATGAAGTTCTTTGAAGTCAATGGCCAGCGAAGTTTCATTAAATTCTTTCATTCTTGTTCTCTGTAATTTCTATCGATAGACGATCTTATTTTTTGATGTTTGAATCCTTTGCCATGAAAATCCGCAACTTGTATCTGTGTTAGTGTACATGTGATCAATTTTTAAACTTTTTGTCACTGCGATTTTGCCAAGCTCTGACAAAAGGGTTTTGACGGTACAACAGATCCTAAGCAGAGAAACTGAATCAACTCAAACAGACACAACCATTTTATCCGAAACCCCCATAACATGTCAAGTTGATGAGCAAGACAAACTCACCTTGGTCCTTCTTTGCTCAGGAGCAACAGCAGTAGCAAAAGCTATCAGATTGAAGACAAACACCACGACCAGGAACAGCTTGGAAGGCATGCCTGCGTACGCCGGTCTTCTCTCTCTCACTCTGTCCCCCGTTACTGTTCGCACAGAGAAACACAAAAAGATAAAGGAAGGTCTAAGGATAAGCTCACGAAGTCGAACAGAGGGGAAAAGGCAACAATCTTCCGCTGAATGTGGTTTAGTTCTTAAATAAACATACATTGAAGTGAATTTAAAAGCTTTTATAGATTGAACCACTGTATAGTTTATAGCGTAACTTCCTAACGCCTTCCCACGATTGGTTTATTTCTTTCCCATCTTCGCTTTAGCCTCCACGTCTTTAAAATTCGGCGTCTACCCACCATGAAGTTTAGTCAAGTCGTCTCATAAAATGCTGTAATAATGGCAGACCACACCGCGTTCCAATGTCGGCCACAACTAGTCCAATCGCGATCAAATCCTTTTCTAAAAAATCATTCACACATTATTTTCTATTTCCATTTTAATTTAAAATCTCAGACAACTAAACATTCCCATTCTTGTAAAAAAAGTCGAAAATAACAAGAAAGTACGTTACCATTCATAAAAAGAACTTTGCTATAAAATAGCCTCTCCTAGTATAGAGTTCGTTGTACATTACTATACTTTATCGTAAAAAATTAACTTAAAATAATTTGTTTTGAAAAAAAAAATAACATCAAGGACTGTAGATGAAGAGAAAGAAAATAAAAAATGAGTCCAAACCAAAGCCCCGTAATGGTTTTAGTTTCTTTCAAAAAGTTAATTTGCAATTCATTATGTCTTTAGCCTAAGAAGCAATAGGCTTTGATGAATTTGAATGTCATAATAGTCAATAATCATGTTATGTTACAGATATCTTAAACAGAACGCACAAACAAAAAATAGAAAATAGGTTTTTTTAAGTAAAAAATATAACCATAAAAACCACACTTTATTGATTCACCAACTCAGAGAAAGTAATTATTGTACCTACAAATTAAAAGAAAGTTAATAAATACCCTTTTAAGCCTAAAAGAGTTCACAATAATGTTTTCTATGGTCAATGAAGATGATGTAAACAAAAGAAAGGAAGACTTGGTATTCGATAATGTTGGAAAAGTCATTAAAAAAGTTTGCGTTAACAAGAAATTATAGTTTTAATAATCTTTAACAAATATTAAATTAATACATCTACATTAACATGACTTTGATTTTTTGTTCATTTTTGTTTTGTGTTAGTTTGGTTTTTGGAATCTACTATAGATGTTCCCAATTAATCAAATTTTTTAGTTAAGGTTATTTTTTATGAGGGTTCTTTAATTAATGAAATGATATAAAAATTCCTTAAAGTTTATTCTAGAGTTATTTGTATTCAAGACGTTAAGTTAAAATTGAAGTCTATTGGTTTATTAGGCATGTGATTTCAGTAAATGATGCATATGAAAATCCTAAAATAAATTAGTTTAGGACTTTAATAAAGGCTGGCAATAAGTTCAGCATTACAAAACCAACTTTACTTGGACTAAAATCAGGTTAGAGTAAACAAAAAAAGGCTACCCTTTTGCTTTTCTTATGAAAAATTGATAACTCTATTTTTATAGAGTTATTTTGACTATTTTAGGATATAAATAATACAAGTTTTATAAGATAATATTTAAGTTTTGATATATTTATGTAAATTGGTGTTATTTATGCAGCAAACTCCAAAAGAGCAAAAGAGCAAAAGAAATAAAGGAAGAGAAAGTTACAAAAAGGCACGTGAAGAAGACAAGGAAAGAAAAAGAAGTCAAAAGAAGAAAAGAGGAGGCAACGTGTAAAGTAGGAAAAGAGGAGGAAAATGACAAAAAAGGACAAGAAAGGAAATAAAGGAAATAAAGGAAAAGGGGCAAAAAAGTGAATTATTAAGGGAGAATCTTAGGGCACGCGTCCCAAGATAGCATAAAAAGGCAAAGGAACGTGAATTAAAAGGGGAGAAGGCGCCGCACAAGAGAAGAAGGGAGAGAAGAGAGAGAAAAGAAGAAGAAGCCGTGTGTTGCCGCCGAAACCAACCAAGGAAGAGAGAAAAAGTGAGAGAAGAAAGAGAAAACCAAGAAAGAAAAAGAGAAATAGAGGCGCGAAAGCTTCCCTCTACTTCTTATCATTCTTGAATTGTAGGAATTCTGTAAAGAATTCTTAAAGAGAAGACAGTGTGATGACAACTTTCCTGTTTTTTTATTTAAGATGTTTTGCTTAATTTCTACTATTGCTTTGGTTTGTTATTTTATTATGTTCTAAACTTCTTTTGTTAGAGCGAAGATGTAGCCTAACTATGATGATGTGAATTTTATAAGTTTTTATGTTTTGCAAGATATTTTATTTATGTGAGTTATATATTATTATGCTTAATGCTTTTAAGTGATTAGCCACCACTTGAATGATTTGATGTGCATATTTGAGACTGAGAGGTAATCATATGCAATTGCTTCTTATAATATATAACCATGAATTAAATGTGGATAGACATATACCATGTTATTTGTGTGGCTTTTGGTGATAAGATGATCGAAAGATTTATTGTAAACCAGGAATATTCACAGATCCTAATGCATTTGGTTTGTTTCAATTCACATATAGAGATATAGTGAATTAATGAACTAAATAGGTTTACTATACCTAGACATAGGATAGTAAATAAATTAGGAAGTTCCGCCATCACATGGGTAATATCATTCTTGTAGGCATAAACTATGAAAATTCATATATAGTAGTTATGGTGAAATCGGAAGCTCTAACATGTTTCTCATCTTGATTTTTCTTACTTGGATTCAATTTTAATTAGTCTTGAGTTTTCGTTTTGAAAGTTTTAAATTTTAATTCATCATCAACAATATTTTGATTTGCTAGATAAATTTTAGGATTAATTCATCATTAGTACTTAATTAGTTTAGTATTCACCAATCTTCGTGGGACGATACTTTTCTTATCATTATATTACTTGTTCGACATGTTCACTTGCATTTAAAATTCACCGAACAAAAATTTATGAAACTTGTTGAGCGTTATTAAGGTAGAACTTCTCCTATAAATTATGTAATCATGTGATATTATTTCATTTCTAATCCAACTCCTTTTGTCTAATAGTTCAATGTCATGTCAATGAAATTGCTTTCAAACAATGGTGGCCCACTCCACCTCTTAGTGTTGGCAGCACCTATTCTAATCACTAGAAGACTTAGAGACTTGGAGTCAAGTCCTCTTCCAAAAAATTGTTCGTGCATTTACATTGCCATTTTTTCAATAAAAAGAAATCACATATTGATAAAAAAAAATCACATTATCATTAAATGGACATGAAAAAAGGGAATATTGACACTATATGCAATTATATTATGAGAAACATGTAGAATACTATGGTAGCTAAGGACTCCAAAGAAGTTAGATGGACTTAATAAACAAGAACCTCATGATTATGTATTATAGGAAAATAAAAAATGGCAAGTTCCATATGATAAGAAAATTTATTGTGGTTAAGTTAGGGTAGATGAATAGCATCAATTTCAATTCATTGAATTTATTTATACTGAAAAATGACCAAATCAACATGACAAAAATAACAGCTTTAATAAGAATTAATGTGAATTTGAGACCAATGAAAAGTCCTCTAAAAGATTTGTAATATTGTGATAAATCATGCACATTGTATAGATGTTAAGACTATTAAAAGTTCATGCTAAAAAGTGAATTCTACTTTTCTAGAGAGTAGGTATGAATATCACAAAGTGTTCCTACGAACTTATCAAAAAAAAAATTTTTTACACCTCGAACTCTACAACAGCCATGTCAAACACGTCTAAAGAAAATAAAGTCAGGATTCCGCTTTTGCAAAAGCAATCTGAAACTTTCCCGTAATTGCACTCTAATTGTTCTACTTTTTCCAAGCATCGGTGCCTAAATCAAGAAGGTAAGCCCAATGAATCTCAATCAATACCACTACTCTAGAACTCATTACTAAGCTTGCAATACAAATTAACTCATCAGTAGCGTCTGACATAAAATTCATGATTCCGTATGAAATTGCCGTGGAATTCTACAATGCAAGAGGGTATGGGAGTCAATGGATGTGTGGACTACGATCATCGGGTCAGGCTCAAAATTCCCTCTGCCAATGTGTGCAAAAAAGCTTGGACCTCATAGGCTGCACCTATTGTCTACCATCTAATCTAATATTTTCTTCTTTTAGATTTTAAAGTTGTTAATTTCTTTAGCTACTTTCAACAAGTATAGAATTAACTCTCATCCTCATCAAGCACCACGGGTTTAATGTACAATTTTCATATTTAATTTTATAAATCCAAGAAGCCTCTAGTAAATAAAAATTTTCTTATTTAACTTGCACACACATGAATAGGAGCAGCAAAAACAATGCATAATGCTTTATTTGTCCAACCAGCAACGGAAAAAGATCAATACTGCCAATTGTGGATTTCATTATTTGCGCCTATAATTTAGTAGCCAATAGCACTACCGAACCGAGGTTAAAGTGGTCAGTGCGGAGTCACGGCGCAAGGAGATCATCATCATCGAAGCCAGCGAAATAAAAAATGTCGCAGCTTCCGATTCAGCGAGGTTGATGTAGTGAATCGAACCGAATTTCATACAATTTTTTTTTTTTTTTCATCGTTTGTGTGGGTCTTATGTTGCAGTGAGGTCTTTGAATTTGAAGGCCTTGAGGCCTCAGATTCTCACTTTGTGGAAGTCTGGTTTATCTACGGCCATCTAGCACTCTTCCAGGCAGCCTCACCTTCCGGTTATCATGAGGGCCCGTTTGTTTCCCTGGAAGATTGTTTCCCGGAAAATATGCTTAAATTCACACAGTTAATTAGCATATGCATCTTGGACGCGCATGTCTTTATGGATGCTACTTGCATTTGATATTTCCCATGCTCTCCTTTCATTCAACTGTTTTTATTTTTTTCAGAGGGTTCCGAATCTTATTGGATGCTCTTTTGTTGATTCACAATCAGTAGCTTTCATTGATGTTGTAAGTCCTGTAAGCATAGTACTATGAATTAATTACACCTAACTTTTCTTTTCTTTTCTTTTTTAATGAAAAGTATACCATTTAATGATAATAAATTTTATATAATAAATGTCCCCATCAGTTGTATGAAGTAGTGGGATGAATATCACAACGTCTTTCCTACCAAATTACCAAACAATATTTTAAACTTCAAATTCTGTAACAGCCGTGTCAAACACGTCTAATGGAAAGAAAGTCAAAATGCTGCTAGTGCAAAAGCAAGGCAAAACCTTCCCATAATTGCACTACAATTATTTAGATATTCAATCACCTCATCAAACATCAATACCTAAATCAAGAAAGCAAGCTAAAGGAGCCCCAATCAATATGCCTACTCTAGAACACATCACCAAACTTATAATTCGGCATTTCCTTGACTTTATAAAATTAGAGCACCTGATTTGATTTTTGATAGAATCAATTGCTGTAACTCAATTTTATATTGAAAAAAAAGGTATTTAACTTAATTTTGTAGAAAAACGATCATTTTATTTGTAATTTTTATTAAAATTCAATATCACAAACCTGTTTGATGTATTAAACCAACATACGTTGACATATAATACTACAATACTAAATGTAAATCTATTCTAAACAATTTCTTTTGCAATTGGACTTTTATACTCCTAAAGACAATGTGTTAATTGCATTCTGTAAAGAGGGATAGCCGAGATTGGTATTGTAAGTGAGTGACCAATATAGGCAACAACGCCTTCCGCGTTCAAATAGTTATCCGAAATGAGGTTTGCTATTAAATGGGAGGGGCAGTTGAATAATTGGCCGATTACCTCATCTTTTTATTTCTACTTTATTTTATTTTAATATCCTTATTTTTATATAAAATTTAAAATCTAAATTTAGATACGGTTGCCGCATATTAATGTATAAGATTGACCTTCCCTCATTTAGGTGATCATTTAATATTATTTCTCATTGCAAATACTAAAAAGGAACCGCTTATTTTTCTTTAAATACACAATAAGTTTATTCTATAAAATTCAATCAAGAAGATTAATTGTATACAAAGTATTAGTGAAAATTATTGATATTGTATGAAGGAGTCCACCAATATCACCTCATTCAAATTTAAAATGTTCTTCCGTTGTAGGGTGGCTCAAAACTCTTGGCTAGAATTCAAAAAGCGCTTCCAAGAAGGTTAATGGATTCATGATTCACATACTAGAAAGTGGACATAACACAAACATGAATAGCTTTAATTCTTTAACTAATACTAGGATTAATCCATCTACACTAACATGACTTTGATAAAAGATGCTTTTGGAGTCCACTAGTGCCACCTTACCAAATTTAATATGGTACTCCATTGTTGGGTGGTTAAAAAATCTTGATTGGAATTCATAATGTGCTTCAAAAGAAGGTTAGTGGATTTGTGATTCACATGCTAGAAAGTGGGCATAACACAAACATGAATGTGGAGAGTAAAAGAGTAATGCATAATGCTCTTTGCCCAACCAAAGGCCACGACAAATCAATAATGCCTCACCTAGACTATGAGAAGAACATTACCAAATTGGTTGTTGCCTTGACTATAGGAAAATAGGTTCACTACCCAACAATGTCATGTTTATGACAAAGGAAGAAGTTAAGAATGTGCATAAAAGACAACATTACAAAGACAAGATCATGTCTTTTTAAGTGAACAGGAGAGGCAAACGCTTCGTAATGGTCAACTTGATCAAAGCACTTAACATTATTTGGTCATCTAGGACTTTTGTTCGCTGCTATTCTAACTACTACCAAGAAGATAAGCGCCGATGACATTTTAATATTGAGTATCTGTTAAATAATTGATTTTTATTTGTTTGTTTTCAGCTTCGACAAATAATAGGTTGCCATGGACTTTCATTTATAGTTATTGCTTGTAAATTCAATTTACTTGATGTTTCATGGTACCAAATCTTATCATTGTATCTTCCTTATATGTCTAAATGCTATCATCTTCTAATGATAAATTTTAAAAGAGAAAGTTAAACTCCTTCCAGTAATATATGTTTACATTGAGAGTGACCCTCTTAGCCTCCTCAGGTATGGCTACATTCACCTCTCCTGAAACATAACTTCAGCTAATCTTTTGCATCCTTTTTTTCTTCGTGTATGTAAAATAATTATTGTACGTAAAGGAGAAAGAGAATGGAAGAGAAGATTCAAATCTCGTCAAACCTTACTCTCAATCCTATAGTTGTTGTAGTATTATAATTTGTAATTCACGAGGACTATATAAATGGTTCCTAATACTTGCTGTAATTCCAAAAATACACTCAAAACCGTGTTGATGGGAACTTACACAGCTTTTAAGGCAAAACGAACCAAAAAGAGAGAAAAAGCCATTGTTTCTAATTCTGGCTAGTACCCATCATAGATCTTCTTAACTTCTACTTAATGCCATTGTTCTGACTTTTTGTTTATGCCTGCAGCAAATACAGTAGAAATAATGGCAGATGATGATGGAAGGTGCATTATAGCCATGGACCCAAATGGATGTAACTTATCATTTTGCAAGCGACGTTGCCTTCTACGAATAATGGAAACATATATTTTAAAAGTCCAACAAAGGTTACCATTATGTATGACTGTTTATATTCCTTTCATCCATCAAAACTTCTTAATGCCAGCACCTTTATTCTTTTTTCTTCGTTTTCCCACTTATTACGCAATCATGTTACACTGTGCTACGCTGCTATTCTGCTTATTCAAATCAGGTTTAATAACCTTTGATTTAAACTCCAGCAATTCAGGACAAGTATACATCACTTTGCAGGACCAAAAATGAATGCTATGCATCTTATAGTATCATGATTTGATCATGATATCTCCATTTTCCTAACAGGAAGACCAAACTCGGGGGGCTACTTTTTCCTACTAATCCTAATCTTTTGTTTAGTGGAACTTACATGGAAAAGAAATTAAATGCTATTGGCCAAAAACGTCAATAAACTAGACAAAAATTAAAGGTGTAACTTTTAGCATGGTAGGATGCAGGCAACATTTAAGTATAAAAAAATAGATGTATGGAACCTCCAATGTATCACTCTATTTAAAATTGTTCCTTCCTTGCAAAGATTATCCAACGATTCTCGACCATCTTTAGTCCTTGCAACTAGCCCATACTCAGAAAGAACGAAGATGTGAAGCTTATTTGCTGAAAGCCTTATTTGGAGCGGAGCTTCCAAAGTACAGCAATAACCAATACAGGTTTAACTCCGGTAGACTTAAACTAGAGGAGAAACTAAGAAGTCATAGCAGGGTGGAAAGGAAAAGCAATGTCTACTTGCACGAAGTTTCAAAAACGCATCTGGAAAACAAGCTCTAAGAGCCATTTTCGGCATTTAAGACTGCCAATGAAACATTTTTCTTTCTTTTTCTTTACTTTAATTTTGAAAAACAATTCACTTGAAACATATTTCATTTAATTCAATTATCTTTAACACTCACCTTGTATCATAAGTTTGGATTTTATCTTAAAAAGTTAATCCAATAAGAGAAGTAGTCGAGTCCCTTTATATGACTAAATTGTTCCACTTACCTTTCTATTATGGGAAAATAAAATTCATTACACCTTTTTTTTTTTAATTTCCATGACAACCTCTAAATTCTTAAGCTTTACACTCTTGTCTCCAAGGGTGTTGAAACTGAGTGGCTACTCTAGAACAAACCAATAATAGACATTAAGAGAAGGAAGATTGGTCAACTTTTCAACCATTCATGTTCTGCTCAAACACCCATGTCCATCCTAGACCTTAGCTCTGCATCCCTAGAACCGAACCTACCGAAACAGACTTATTATATCGGACCCACGTCAAAGCAATTCTCGTCTGTCTGCATTCTCTCCCATACCACACAAAGAGAAACAAAACAGTTATATCTTTATTTGAAGCCAATTAGAATAATTTATAATTTATTCTTATAAACTAAAACTGAGTTGAATTTATAAAATAACTTAGTTGCATTTGAACATAATTACTATTTCAATTTTAAGTGAGTTAAATCCAAACAAATTAAATTTGGCTCCATTGAACATGTAATAGTCATAGTCATATCTACAAAGTTGTTAAGAGAGAAATTGAGCTCTAATATCATGATAAGAACATAATCTATAGTTAAAAAACTATATTCACTTAAGAGAATATTATAGTTGCTAACAAATAAATACAATTATGATGGGATTCAATAGGAAAAAAATAGTCCTAATCTATTAGAAATGGGTCCAAAGGAATTAATTGTACAAGAGAGAGGTCCAATAGCAAGAGAGTGGCTTGACTACCCGATCTTTATGTGCAATACGTGGCAACAATGACAATGCCTTGTCAACACACATTTTTCTACTTTGTTTATTCTTCATTTTCATTTAACAGGGAGAAGGGAAAATATATTCCAAAAGGATTATTAACTTGGAGAGTTTATAAAGACATTCAACAAAAAAGTTGAATTAATCAATCAACTTTTTTTAAAGAAGTCATCATAATATAACATTAAGGATGGAATCTTCAACCGTTAAAGATGGTTCATGGAAGATATTGAATGGGGAATTACGAATAGAATAACTTTTTAAGACTATTTGGCTTATTTATTAAATTATTCTATACCGTAGTTAACAATATTTGGTGAGAAAAGTACTTCATCTTTTGAATAACCAGTTGGATAGAGAGTTAGAGAAAATTCCAATGTTACCAAATTTAAGAGGTAAAAGCTACTCAAGGGAAAGAAATTGATATTCCTTATCTTAACAACATATGAGAGATGAGGCTTACAAAGGTTGGGAATTCAAATTATTGGACAAAAAGTCTTCTTATTCTATCCAATAAAGTCATGAAATTAGAGGTCAAGAGGGAAAACCCTTTATTGTCTCATATGGGAGAAGATTATTTGTTACTTCATTAAAAATTCATTACTTCCAAACTCCAAAATAAATCTCTGAAGCAAAGGCGTTGCTTAAGAAGATGAAGACAAGAAAATGTCATGATTTACCAGATGAGTAGGCTCTTTTAGCTGAAGATGACGTAAATACAAAGGCCTCTATAGCTAAAAAGCAAGAAGAATATGACTAGTAGTTGAAACAGATAATTGATGAAAAATAATGCATTATCGAGAAGCATGATAGGTATAGACACTTATCATAAACAATTCTCTTTATGTCACAAATGATTTTTTTTTATATATTATAGGACAATATATGATAGAAAAGACTAAAGGTGAATAGATAAAAGAAGACAAAGGTGAGAAGAAAAACGATGCCATGTAATAAAAAGATGGAGCCATGTACAAAAAAGATTCTAAAATATAAGCCAAGGTAGCAAAGATGAAAGAAGGAAAGAAGCATAGCTGACTTGAAGAAATAGTAGAAAGTTTTCTTCTCAATCTCATAAAGAGTTTACTTTGAGAGAAGGAATATTTACGTCCAAAAAGTGCATATTAAAGTAAACTAATTTTACCAATTGTAACTTTTTGGCATAGCTTATGTCTCATTCCAAACTCACATGTGCTAAAGGATTCCAAACTTGATTTTCTCTTACATGAATTGAAATGCTGAAGTATGTCCATATGATTTTGCATTTTCTTATTTTTAATGAATAAACTCACATATTTATAAAAAAGAATAGAAAAAAATTCTTTTAACTATCAATAAATAGGAGACTTTCCATACTTGCAAAGATCATTGGACTTTAGCCATAGTATATAGACAGCTTTCTTGCTTTCTCTTCCATCTTGTAACTTTTCATTGTAAATTTACCTTTCACACACCTACTTCTTTACTTGTAGTTGTAATTAAGATTAAAAAAAAGGGAAATTATGGTTTCGGATGGCCTAGTTATTACAACAGTTATTTTATGGTGACCAACTAAAAATATTGCATCTAACAATGAGACCCCATAATTCTTTCGTTTTAAAGGTTGTCAACCAGCCTATGGTAATCCTTTTATTGTAAAAGGATGATTGGCCACATTTAGCATGTTTTTTGTGATAGCCAAATCCCCCCCCCCCCCCCCCTAAAATTTTAATATTTTATGGGTGGGTAGCTCCTAACTTGTGTTAAGTCTCACTGATTAGCATTTGGCCACCCTTATAAGGTAACTAGGTGACTGGCCATCAAGATTCAAGTGCCATTACCGAGTTTTAATTTGCTTGAATTAAGATTCAGGACGTCAGAAGGCTTCATTCGATTAGCTATAAAGAGTCAGCATCCCCCAAAATCATAATACATGACAGAGTTCTCAATCTTTTGACTGTTCTTTTTCTGTTCAAGCAGCAAATGGCAAAAAGATTGATCGGAACGAAGGAAGTTTTTATGGGTGCCGTCATTCTGCTTGTGTTGACCCAAATTGCAAGTCGTTGCCACTCCATTTCCCGGTCTTCCTCGTCTTCCTCGTCTTCCTTTCCGCGGTCCGCTAATGAGGTATCTCCCGATTCCGGAGAAAGAATTCGAAAGGAAGCTGATAAAATGCATTGAAAGATGTCGACGTGAATGCGATGCCCTTCACAATCGGATTTCCCCTAAATGGGCTGTGTGCTTTGACAGACTCATGGCAGACTGCTTTTAACATCCTTCGATTGGTCCATAATTATATACGAATAAGGTATGAAATCCGCTTCACTTCTCTCTCACTCTCTCTTTCTCTACTCTTTTTTTTTCTTTTTAATTCTTCCCTCCATGTCAATCTGTAAACAGCCACGTAAACCAGAGAGCACCATATTCTAGGAGAAGTATCTTCCCAGTTGGCTGCATATCTGCAAAGCTTGTTAACAACACTTGAATAAAGAGATTTTACCCTACCACGTCATCTGTTCGTTGCAACCGAGACTATTTTGGGCGACTTTGATAGGGCATTAGCCTTGTTGACTTTTCTTTGTATTTCGCTTCTTGTATTTCCTTTTGGTGTAATCGTTACAAGCTCTGAAGTTGTCATTTTCGTTGTTTTGGGCAGCTAACAATGAAATGAGAAACGAGGAAGGTTTGCTTTTATCTTTGTTTTGCTTATCAAATCCAGTTTTACTGTGCCCTCCGTGTTCATCTGACAGCCGAGAAACGGTCCTAAGAATAGAAATGTTACACATTCTTGTCCATTGATTAATTTTCCGCAATCAAGCGTGCCAAAGCTTTAATTGATTGAAAAGGCCATTTGTAAATATTGGAAAGGCCATAGCTTAGGTCTGTGATTGAATAAGAATGTGTAGATATGTAATGGGCATTAGCCGTCAAGAGATCCTTGGAAAAAATAAAATTTTTACGAAAATATTACTTGAAAACTAATTCCATCAATTCCAAATACTTCCATGATAATGAGGAACCAGAGTGAAACCAGAGTTAATCACTCAATTGACTATCAAAATCCTCCAAATCATTTATCCTCAATAGTGCCAAATCAATCTCCACATCAACTGGACTCTAAAGAAAGTTCTAAACAACCTGTGTACTCATATTAGGATTACCAGAAAGCCTAGTTGTACCTCATATTTTTTGTGCCAAAAATAGGCATAAGGGACATTCCTAACTCGTTTTCTTTAGGTCTGGAGTTAAGGCCTCTTTTTAAAATAAAAATAAATAAATAAATAAAACTAGTTTAACTAGTGGAGGTATATATGTTAGAAATAAAAGTTACTTTATATTATTTATATTTTGACCTAGTATCCTTTTTATATTCAAGTATCTTCCTCTCTCAATAATCAATTGTAAGATAGAAAGTAAAACTCTTTCTATAACAAAGTTTGGATTCAAGTATGACCTTCCATCACTCATATATTAGATCTTTATAATTTCATCTTATTATTCATAGTTATTTTTTATAGACCAGATTTTCTTAAGTTTCATGGTACCGAAATCTTATCATAGTATCTTCTTACTAAGTTCAAATTTTTTCATCTTCTAATGATGAATTTTAAAAGAGAAAGTTAAGCTCCATCTAGCAATGTATGTATACATTTAAAGCAACCTAATTTAGGAATAACCTTAGTTTGTTACAACAATTTTTTGATCCAACTAGTTGATTGTATGCCTAGGTTCTCTTTTTTAAGTGCACTACTACATTTACTCTATCTGAAACACAAGGATATGTATACATTTAAACCAACTATTGGTAAGTCGTCTCAATTTTTCATGGCTTTTCCTTTGTGAGAATGATCTATTGTGCCTACAATAGATCACAATAGAAAGATCTATTGTGAGGATGATTTGGAAAATATTCTTGCCCAAAATGGAATCTAACGTAACATTGGAGGATGTAATGAAAAGTTACAATGTATGATCAAAGCAGTTAAAGGAAATGATTTAATTGTTAAACTTCTTAAACTATCTTTCTTAACTTGCATTTATTATATATGGGCTGAATGAAATGGAAGACATTTTCAGGAAAAAGCAATTGGTATCCCTATTTTCTTAGCCAAAGTAAAGAAAGTAGTACGTAAGAAAGCTTCTTTGTTTAGAAATATAAAATCTTCCCAAGAAAATGTTATTTTGAGTGAAATTTAAAGGTTTCCAATTTCATCTTTTCATAAATATGGTGGCTTTTGTAATACTGGTATATGCCCATGTGCATCTATATTTTTAAATTTATTAATACAATTTACATTTACACAAAAAAAAAAAAAAAGATCTATTGTGCCTACGCAAAACAAACTCAAAAAAGAGGGAAAGAACCCACCCCTAAAAACCAATTAATCCTCCAAAAATGGAAACACTCAAACAGAAATACAAAAGGAGAATGCCACCATCCCCGACCAATTGAGAATTGAAGGAGAACTACTTAAAGAAATACAAATATGGGCGTCATTGCCCGTCTTTATTGTGGTGGGCCATCAAGACATTTCCTTGCATGCGCTTGTAAAATGCATCTCACAAAAACACTCATCTACGTCAGCCCTACGCTTACGTGACTACTCCACGTAACATTCCATACCTGTCGGAGAGGACCTTAGCGAGGTGTTCCAGATCTGAAAATTGATCGTTTACTCAGTCTTCATCATCCTACAACCCTTCAATCAACAACAATCGTTTACCCTAATGGCCTGGAGTGAATTTTTTGTTGCAGCGAAAACAAACATTTGTGTTTTACTTGTAGCTGTAATTAAGATAAGAAAAACAAAATTATGGGTTTGGATGACCTAGTTATTATATCAGATATTTTATGGTAACCAACTAAAATATTGCATCTAAGAATGAGAACTGCATAATTCATTATAAAGGCCGTCAATTAGCTTCTAGAAATCTTTTTACAATAAAAGAATGATTGGCCACACTCAGCATGTTTTTTGAGGTAGCCAAACCTACACTTAAATTTAAATATTTTATGGGTAGATAGCTTGTAGCTTCTAACTGGTGTTAAGTGGCGCTGATTAGCATTTGGCTACTTTTCTAAGGTAACTGGGTGATTGGCCATCAAGATTCGAGACGCCTGAAGATTTCATTTGATTAGCTATATAGTGTCATTTCAAAAGTCGCCGAGTTATAATTTGCTTAAATCAAGACTTAGGATGTCAGAAGGCTTCATTCGATTAGCTATAAGGAGTCATTGTCCTTCAAAATCTTGATACACGACAAAGAGTTCTCAATCTTTTGACTGTTCTTTTTCTGTTCAAATAGCAAATGGCAAAAAGATTGATTGGATTGAAGGAAGTTTTTATGAATGTATTCGTTCTGCTCTTGTTGATCCAATTGCAAGTCGTTGCCACTACACTTGCCCGTCATCCTCGTCTTCCTCTCCGCGATCTAATAATGGATAATTCATTGTCGATGAGAGAAACCAAAAAGAAGTTGGCAAGATGCATCGCAAAATGTCTAGATTATTGTGATGGCCGTCATGATCGGATGTCCACTGACTGGGAGCTGTGCTTGGGGTCACGCATAATACGCTGCATGAAACGCCCGTAGTCTACTCCATAATTATACTATGAATACGGCATAAGATCCGCAACTTATTACAAAGTAAGCCTCTTTGTTGAAAGACACCTTATGGAGGAGTATCTTCCCAGTTGGCTACAGATCCGCAATGCCCATCAACCATCCTCGACTACAGGGATTTTTTTCCCTCCCACATCTCATTGCAACCTAGACCGTTTTGGGCAACTCTAATGGGGCGTTGTTGACTTTTGTTTGTATTTCGCTTCATGTATTTAGTTTTAGTGCAATCGTTGTAGCACTAAAGCAGCCCTATTTGTTGTTTTGGGGCAGATAATCAATGAAATGAGAAATCTAAAAGGTTTACTTTTCCCTTTTTAGTTGCAAGGGTATGCTTTTCCCCTATAAGTTGCTTTCATCTTTGTTTTGCTTATCAAATATAACTTTAACGCACTCTGCATGTTCATTTGATAGCCTAGCAATGTTCCCAAGAATGGGAATTTTATACAATCTTGTGTGTTGATTAATTTTCTGCAATCAAGCATGACGAAACTACCTGATTGGAAAGGCCAAATTTTGGGTTTGTGGCCGAATTCAAATGTGTATAATATATATGGGCATTAGCTGTCAAGAGATCGTTGAAAAAATAAAAATTTATGAAAATATTATTTGAAACTAATTCTATTAATTTCAAACACTTTCACGATAAAGAGAAACCATAATTAATCACTCAATCGACTCTCAAAATCCTCCAAATTATTACTCCTTTCTGGTGGGTAATCAATCTCCATGTCAATAGGACATTATAGAAAGTTCTAAACTACTCATGTACCCATATTACGGTTACCAACAAGCCTAGCTGTACTACATCTTTTTGTGACAAAAATAGGCATCAAAGACATTCCTAAATCATTTTCTTTAAGTTAGGAATCAAGGCTTCCTTTGGTCACTAGTTTAATTAGTAGAGATATATATGTGTTAAAAATAAAGTTACTTCATATTATTTATATTTTGACTTGATATCCTTTGTCTATTCAAGTATCTTCCTATCTTAAAATAAAAGAGTTAAATTCTTTCTATAATAGAGGTTAGATTCAAGTATGATCTTCCATCACTCATATATTTGATCTCTACAACTTCATCTTATTATTCATAGTTATCACTTATAGACTTGGTTCTTTTTAAATTTCATGGTACCAAAATCTTTTTGCAGTATCTTTGCTACTACATCCAAATGTTATCCTCTTCTAATGATTAATTTTAAAAGAGAAAGTTAAGCTCTTTCTAAAAATGTATGTATACATTTAGCGCAACCTAATGTAGGATAACCTTAATTTGTTGGAGCAATTTTCTAATTCAATTAGGTGATTCTATGCCTTTCATGCAAATGCATCTTCAAATCATTAGGTTCCCTTTTTTAAGTGCGTTTTCCTATAGGATGCGTTGTGATCAAGTGGCTCTAGATAATCAGAAAACAAATCACAGCTTTTAGCTCAAGGGGGATAAAAGTGGCATCCAGCAGTAGTGAGAACCTAACTATTTTCAGCCACCTTAGTAGGGTGGTGCATATCCGCACTAATCCATTTTGCTCATATAACAAATTCAACTTGCTAAATTTGATACGATGGGTCCTTAGGATCTAATAAAACCATCCCCATGAAGAACACAAAGAGAGCAAATGCTTCGTCTATATTTCTTCAGAAGGCGGCATGCAGAAAACTCACTGGCAGAGGGTGAAAGAAAAGAGGACAAAACGCAAGATATCATTTGCTCTCGTCTTTTACCTCTGCAACCCTATATAAATATTTAGACAGAAACGTTGATGATTGAGCAAGTTGAATTAACTCAACATGTATCCGGGGACATCGCTGCATTTACTTAGCGTACAAAAGGAAAGAAAATTGATGCGTTAATTCTCTGTGTTGGAGAGGTTGATTAAGAAGCAACTGCCATGGAGTTGATGAAGCCAAAGCAATTGATTGTTTTAGGGAGAGATCCGAATCCATTACAAATTGTTCAACAAGATTGTCATATAGTTTTCTCACGTTATTGTCATTTTAAATGGTATATATACATGTGTTTACCATTTTTTTTGTAAACCAAAATATTTATATGTTTTGATATGAACGATTTTAGCTAATCTTTTAATTATTAAATTAGGCATTACCATAATCAGCTGGTGTTTCAAAGCTAATGAGGATCTGTAACGTGAAGAAATAGTTATATCTCTATTTGTAAGCCAATTAGAATAACTTATAATTTATTCTTAAAAAGTATAACCTAGTTGAATTTATAAAATAACTAAGTTGTATTTGAACAATAATTACTTTTTGAATATTAAGTAAGTTATGTCTAAAAAAAATTAAAATTTGGCTCAATTTGTACATGTAATAGTCATAATTGTGTTTACAAAGGTGTCAAAGAGAAAGTTAGGCTCTAATATCATGATAAGGACACAATTTCTACTCAAAAGCTATATTCACTTAAGACAATATTACAATTGATAATGAATAAATGCAATTCAAATGGAATTAAATGGAAAATAATAGTCCTAATGTGTTGGAAATGGGTCAAAGGAGTTACTTGTAAAAGAAAGAGGTCTAATGTCAAGAGAGTGGCTTAACAGTGACCTTACATTGTTTATTCTTTATATTCATTTGACATAGAAAAGGGAAAAGATATTTCAAAATGGATATTCAAAAACGGGCTATTTTCAACTCCAAGAAAATAACGAATTGAACTAAGGTCCTTGATGGCAAATTCCTATTAAAAAGTATGGAGAAGGTTGGAGAGCCAATAAGAATAATATCATTCACATAGATAAGTAAAATAATGTTATACTAGGGAGTGTGCCATGTGAAAAGAGACATGTAAACTATTAAGATAGTGAAGCCAATAGATGTTACGAAGAGCTTCGACATTGATACCAAGCATAAGGAGCATGTTTCAGGCCATAGAAAAAGTGATACAAGCAATAAATATGTGAAAGTTGAACAAGGCCCAAAAACCATGGTGGTTGCTCTATGTAAATGACTTCAAATAGGTGCCTATGAAGGAATTTGTTAGAGACATCAAGTTAACATATCAACCAGGAATAAAAATAGGCAAGAAATAAGATAGTATGTTTTGTGACTAGTTTGACAACTGGGTTAAAGGTCCTAGTAAAATCAATGCTTTTCTGCTAATGAAATCCTTTGGCTACCAAATAAGCCCTATAATGCTTGAGTAAGTCATCAATATAGAGTTTAACCTTATAAAATTATTTACATTTAATGGGGCAAGTCCTAGTGACTAACAATACTAACCTCTAGGTTCTATTTTGGAAAAGCATAGTATACTCAATTATCATAACCTCCCATGAATAAGGATCTCAAATAGCTTAGGTAAAGTAACTCGATTCAGAATGAGAATGAGTAGTGACAATGAGAGCAAAAGTATAGTGGTAGTTAAGGTTATGTTAAGTAATGGTGTCATCCTAATGGCAAGTCACAAGATGATTGAATGTATCTGAAAGTGGATGGGTGAGCTTGAAGGGGATAGTAAGCTTATTGGGGATAGGAGGGATAGGCATAATGTTACTCGAGGCTAGTTGGCATGTGGTAAGTTTGATTAGTTAGTGAGTTGAATACTGGATTAAAGTGCTCCCGAAAATTGACAGCATGATGACTAAGGTAGTCACAAATGTAACAATAAGGCCTATTGTGGCACCTATAGCCCTTTGAGCAATTGAGTCACCATTGAGCTTATTGAGAGGGAAGAAGACCATTTGAAGTAAGCTTACTAGATTGGTTGGGAGATAGGCCAAGTGTAGGCTTGGGTGACATGGAAAATGGAATGGGTGTTTGTCCAATGGTGAAGTTGCCTGAGTAAATAGCAATAGCCACAGTTGGAGCGTTAGATAGCCCATGGTGTTGTGCCATCCCTAGTAAGCAAGCAAGACCATGGAGTGCTTCATGGTTAAGAGGAGCAATTTGTAAGTGCACAAAAATCAACATTGCAAAGCTGTCAAACTCATTATTGGATGCCTTTTCTTCAATTGCCACCAATTAGTCAAGGATGGCCTTCACTTGATAGAGAAACTTGGAAACCATGTGGTTATTGTGGTGGATGATTTGCAATTTCATTCTAAGAGTAAAAGAGTGGGTGGTAGATTAAGCAATGTAAGACTTCTTTAGGAAAGTCCACACCTCGTTAACATGGGGAGATTAATGAGTTGCATCTCTACCGAGTTGGTGGAAATCACCATCAGCCAATTAAAAGTTGCCTAGTCTTGAATGCACCAAGTAGTGTAATCTAGGTTCGGGTTACTAGTGCCGTTGAGATTGGGATGGTCTTGGATGGAGCTTTCTCGGTACCTTTAAGGATGGGAAAAGTCGAGATGAAACTAGGAAGGGGGTGAGGCGGGTCTTCCATACCACATAATTTAAGCCATCAAAACACTCAACCATGTTTGTGAAAGGGATGGTAGAAGAAAAGGTAGAAACATGAATAATAGGTATCACAAGGGTGGAAGTTGGTAGATTGCACTAAAACAAAGAAGGGGAGATGGCCATTGAGTTTCTGGTGATGGGCGTTAGCCTTAGACTCTTAATACCATGAAATAAAACCAAACAAAGGATTGTTGGTAACAAGGGAATCTAAGAAAATAGAATAAGAATAAGAAGAAAAATAACGAACACAAAATATATGATTTTTTGGAAAATTCCCCCAAATTGATTTTAGGTACAAGACAACCTTATAAAACCTATACAACAAATTCAAAAAAGAAAAATAATTTGTTTCCAAAAAAATATGTACAAAACCAAAAAGGATTCTAGTCCACAACAACATATGTTTCATGCAAAAAAGAATACGATGACAGGGCACACATGTGGATCACCTTGGTCACACTAGGGCATGGACGGCATTTGGGTGGAATTTGACATGGTGCACATGGGTGTAAATGTGGCCACATGCATGGGAGCAAAAACTTTCTCTAATAGTTCATAGAAGATATCAAATAGGAATTAGTAACAAAGTACTTTTCCAAGGTTATTAAGCCAATTTATTAAATATTTTCTTACAATATTAAAAACTATGGTGTATAGTTAAAAATATTTAATGGAAAAAATATTTAACTTTTGGATAACCATTTCAATTGGATGGAGAGTTATAGATAAATTCTTCTAGCCTTATTAGATTTGGAAGTCAAAAGCTACTCAACATGAAGATTTTAATACTCCTTGTCTTAACAGCTTGTGATAGGCTAAAAAAGGTAGAAATCTCTTATTATTAGGTAAGAAGTCCTCTTATTTTGTCTGTTAAGCTAATAAAATTAAAGATCAAGGGGAAAAAACTTTTATAGTCTAGAGTGGAAGAATATTACATGTAACTTCATTCAAAATTCATTATTCCTAGACTCCAAAACAAATTTTAAAGGAGAAGCACTACTCAAAAAGATGGTAATAAGAAAAGATCTTGATATTTTAGAAGACTTGACTTTTCTAACTAAAAATATAGTAGTAACACAATAGTTGTAAGATAGCTAAAATAAAAAAGCCCCTATAGCTTAAAAACAAGAAGAATATGACAAAAATTTGAAACTTTTAAGAAGTATGATGGGTCCAAATAATTATCATAAAAAGTGATAGGGGTCATCAATGATTATTTTTGTACATGCATAAAAGATCAAAGGTGAAGAGACAAAAAGAAGATATGACAATATATGTATGAAAAGTGAAAAGAAAAAAGATGCCATGTACTAAAAAGATAAAGTCATTTATAACATCCAAAAAGTTGGAACCATGTATAAAAAGGAATTCGAAAAGATAAGCCAAGGTGGCAAAGATAGAAAGAGAGAAAGAAAGTTTTTTTTTCTTGGAAAGAAAGAAAGAAGAATTAATTATGTATTTTAACATCAAAGAAGATATGACATGGAGTTGGAGAGGTCTTCTAAAGTTACTACAAACTCTCACCTCTACGCTCTCCAAACCTTCTTATTGTTGTAAAAAAACATATAAGGAATTGCGCCAAGTAAATATTGAGGTTGAATGGTATGATTTGATATGATTAGGAGAAATTAGCACACATAACTTCATTGATTGGCTCATATGTAGGGATAGACTTATTATAACCAAAGTGATTTCTCAATGACTCCTTTCAATTAATTTGTATTGTAATTTCTATGGTTCTCAATATAAAAGTAGGTCACAATTATTTTTTTAGTGTACTCAGACTAGCCAGATTTGGAAAAGTATTATAGTACAACAAAGCCTTTGTAAGAACATTGACGATTGAAATTCTAAACTGCAATGGATGATTAAAGCAATTAAGGAAAAGAATTAATATGTATTGTAATTTCTATGGTTCTCAATATAAAAGTAGGTCATACTTATTTTTTTAATGTACTTGGACTAGCTAGATTTGAAGAAGTATTCTCGTACAACAAAGCCTTTGTAAGAACATCGACAATTTGAATTATGAACTATATTGGATGACTAAAGTAACTAAGGGAAATGATTAATCTGTATTTTTATTTCTATAGTTTTCAATATAAAAGTAGGTCACACTTATTTTTTTAGTGTACTTGGACTAGCCAGATTTGGAGAAGTATTCTAGCATAACAAGGCCTTTGTAAGAACATCGACGATTGAAATTTTAAACTGCAATGGATGATTAAATCAACTAAGGAAAATGATTTGACTGTAACACTTCTTAAACTTTTTTTCTTAGCATGTCTCTATTGTATATGGTTTAAATGTAATCGTAGATATTTTCAACATAACATTGTTGAAATACCAATTTTGTTGGCTAAAATCAGGAAAGTAATTCATAGAAAAACATCTCTATTTAAGAATATTAAACTCTCTCAAGCAAATATTTTATTATGTCATAGCTAGAAAATTTCAAATTTAATTTTCTCTTAGATGCATTGTAATACTAAGGTATGTCCTTAAGCTTTTATATTATCTTATTCTTTAATGAATAAACTTACATATTCATTAACAAAAAAAAAATTAAGAATTGAGACAGCATGAAACAATAGTAGAAAGATTCCTTTGATTGTCCATAAATAGGAAGATTCCATATTTATAAAGATCATGGAACCTTAGTCATAAAATAGACAATTTCTTGTTTTCTATTCAACTTTGTAACTTTGTATTGTAAATTTTCCTTTCAAACATTTGTCTTTTACTTGTAGCTGTAATTAAGATAAAAAGAAAATTATGGTTTTTGATGGTGTAGTTATTACATCAGTTTATGGTGACCAACTAAAAATATTACATCTAAGAATGAGACCCCATAATTTGTTTTAAAGGCTGTCAAACAGCTTTCAGTCATCTTTTTACGGTAAAAGGATGGTTGGCCAGCCTTAGCACGTTTTTTGAGGTAGCTAAACCCACACTAAAATTTAAATATTGTATGGGTGGATATCTCCTAGCTCCTAACTTGTGTTAAGTGTCGCTAATTAGCATTTGGCCACCTTTTAAAGGTAACTAGGTGATTGGCCATCATGATTCAATACGTCTGAAGGATTCATTTGATTAGCTATATAGTTAATTTCAAAAGTCACCAAATTTTGATTTGGTTAAATCAAGAATCAGTACGTCAGAAGGCTCCATTGATTAGCTATAAAGAGTTATCATCCTCCAAAATGTTAATACATGACAAGAGTTTTCAATCTTTTGACTGTTCTTGTTCTGTTCAAGCAGTAAATGGCAAAAAGAAAATTATGGTTTTTGATGGTGTAGTTATTACATCAGTTATTTTATCGTGACCAACTAAAAATATTACATCTAAGAATGAGACCCCATAATTTGTTTTAAAGGCTGTCAAATAGCTTTCAGTCATCTTTTTACGGTAAAAGGATGGTTGGCCAGCCTTAGCACGTTTTTTGAGGTAGCCAAACCCACACTAAAATTTAAATATTTTGTGGGTGGATAGCTCCTAGCTCCTAACTTGTGTTAAGTGTCGCTAATTAGCATTTGGCCACCTTTTAAAGATAACTGGGTGATTGGCCATCAAGATCCAATACGTCTGAAGGATTCATTTGATTAGCTATATAGCTAATTTCAAAAGTCATCAAATTGTGATTTGGTTAAATCAAGAGTCAGGACGTCAGAAGGCTCCATTGATTAGCTATAAAGAGTTATCATCCTCCAAAATGTTAATACATGACAAGAGTTTTCAATCTTTTGACTGTTCTTGTTCTGTTCAAGCAGTAAATGGCAAAAAGATTGAACGGATGGCAGGAAGTTTTTATGAATGTCTTTGTTTTGCTTATGTTGATCCAATTGCAAGTCGTTGCCACTTCACTTCCCCGTCTTCCTCTCCGCGTTCCGCCATTGAAAAAGTCGATTCCAATGAATGAACTCATGAAGAGGTTGGAAAAATGCATGCCAATATGTGGAGATTATTGTGATCGCCGTCATCCTCGGACGTCCCTTGAATGGGAGCCGTGCTTTGCAAGACGTGTAAAATCCTGCATGAAACGCCCGTAGTCTATTCCATAATTATACTTTGAATACGGTATGAAATCCGCTTCACCTTTTTCTCTGTCTCTCTATTTCTTTCTGAATTCTTCTCTCTATGTCAATCTATAACCAGCCACGTAAACCAAAGAGCACCGTATTACAAAATAAATCTCTTTGTTGAAAGACACCTTCTGGAAGTAGTATCTTCCCCGTTGGCTGCTGATCCGCAAGGCTTATTAACAGGGGTTTTTCCCTTCCACATCTCGTTGCAACCTAGACCGTTTTACGCAACTCTGATTGGGCCTTAGCCTTGTTGACTTTTCTTTGTATTTCGCTTCATGTATTTCTTTTCTGTGTAATCATTGTAAGCACTTAAGCTGCCCTTCTTGTTGTTTTAGGCAGCTAATAAATGAAATGAGAAATCTAGAAGGTTTACTTTTCCCTTTTGAATTGCAAGGGTCTGCTTCTTCCCTCTGAGTTGCTGTTATCTTTGTTTTGCTTATCAAATCTAATTTTAACCCACTCTCCATGTTCGTCTGATACCCTAGCAACATTCTCAGGAATGGGAATATTATACAATCTTATGTGTTGATTAATTTTCTGAAATCAAGCGTGACGAAACTTCACTTGATTGAAAAGGCCAAAGTTTGGGTTTGTGGCTAAATTCGATCATGTATAATATATATGGGCATTAGCCGTCAAGAGATCTTTGAAAAAGTCAAAGTTTTTATGAAAATATTATTTGAAACGATTTCTATTAATTTTGAACACTTCCAGGATAAAGAGGAACCATAATTAATCACTTAATTGACTATCAAAATTATCCAACTCATTACTCCTTAGTGCTGGGGAATCAATCTCTATGTCAATAGGACATCAAAGAAAGTTACAAACCACTCATGTACTCATATTAGGATTACCAACAAGCCTAGTTTTACCACATCTTTTTGCACCAAAAATAGGCATAAGAAACATTCCTAACTCATTTTCTCTGAGTCGGGGATCAAGGCCTTCTTTGCTTACTAGTTTAACCAATGGATGTATAAAAATGTTAAAAATAAAAGTTACTTTATATTATTTATATTTTGACATGGTATCCTTTATATATTCAAGTATCTTCATCTCTTAATAAGTATTTGGAAAATAACAGAGTTTAGATTTAAGTATGACCTTCCATCACTCAAATATTATATCTCTATATTTTTATCTTATTATTCATAGTTATTGCTTATAGACTGGATTCTCTTGATATTTTATAATGACAAAATCTTATCATAGTATCTTTGCTAATATGTCCAAATGTTATCATCTTCTAATGATGAATTTTAAAAGATAAATTCAAGTTGCTTCTAACAATGTATGTATACATTTAGCTCAACCTAAATTAGTATAACCATAATTTGTTGCAGCAATTTTCTAATCCAACTAGGTGATTAGAAATCACATCACAATTAGAAATCTTCTAATCATTAGGTTCTCTTTTTTAAGTGCATTGCTATAGGATGCGTCGTGATCAAGTGGATCTGGATAATCAGAAAAGAAATCACATCTTCTAGCAAAAGGGGAATAAAAGTGGCATCCAGCAGTAGTGGGAACCTAACCATTTTCAGCCACCTTAGGAGGGTGGGGCATATTCCCACTAATCCATTCTGCCTATATAACAAATTCAACTTCCTACGTTTGATATCTTGGGTTCTTAGGATCTTACAAAACCATGCCCATAAAGGAGACAGAGAGAGCATATGCTTTGATAGAGTATATTTCTTTAGAAGGCAGCACGCAGAAAACCCACTAGTAGAGGGAAAAAGAAAAAAGGACAAAAGGCAAGATCGTCATATAGTTTCCTCCCATTATTGCCTTTTTAAATGTTATATATACATGTTTGTATACCTCTTTTGTAAACCAAAATATTTATATGTTTTGATATGAACTTTTTTTCCTAATTGTTTAATTATTAAATTAGGCATTACCACAATCAGCTAGTATTTCAAAGCCAATTAGGATTCGTATCGTGAAGAAGAAGTTATGTCTTTATTTGAAGCCAATTAGAATAATTTATAATTTATTCTTATAAACTCGACCTGAGTTAAATTTATGAAATACATAAGTTGCATTCGAGCAATAATTGTCAGCAATCTTTGACCAACCGCACCTCCTTTCATGCCACCACCTCCTCCTCCTACAGCTAACCTCACCTACGTCCAGTATGCACTGCATGCAGAGACGTATCGTGCACAAGGTAATTTGTTTAACTTAAGTTTACCTACCTCAGTTTATCCTTCTCGCAGCTTTTACCACGGGTCTAGCAGCACAGATAGTGGATCAAGGAGCAGCTCTATCCCCACACACCGTGATACCCACATGCATGCAGACATGGAAATCAAAACCGAGCCACCATCCCCACCTTCCATTGTTCATGTACCAGGCTAGATTGCAACTCCTTCTCCCACAAAACTGGACTTCTTTGAAGGATACTACGCAGATGAACCTGGACCTTCTCAGCCATAATTCTGGCGCATGTAGTGCTACTTGAAAGCCAACATGATCGGCTCTCACGATGATTTCCTCCACTTGCACTTGCCATGATGAAGGAGCGGTTCATTTCTTAATCCGTGTGCCACTTTATGTTTGTTATTTTTTGTTACTTTGTGTTGATTTGCATGCCAACTTATCATGTTGGTCTTTTGGTTTGTAATATTATAATGCTCCGAATGCTCCGAACACTCCTATAAGTAGGACCTATGAGCTCACATATTTTGTGCTATGTTTTCTCGCTAGCTTAGTTGGATAATCTATAACTTGTGTTTGCTCTTTGTCTTTGTGTGAACGTTAACATTGCTTAGTACCTTTGTGTGCTTATCTTTGGCTTTCGTTCTCCTTTCTCTCTCTGATTTAAGTTATACACAAACTCTGAGTTTCTTACAATGAAGAATCTCTGACACCTAGCAAGACAATAATGATATAAATCTTCTTTTCAACTAGGTGTGATGTTCAAATCAACCAATCAAGTATGTTTAAAGAATAATAAGCATGAATCACACAAACATACAAGATATCAACATCAATGTGTGTAAGAGCAAGTGTAAATAATATAAGTCAACAAGCATTAAGTTTAACTCAAATCACAATATATACATGGATACACAACGAGTAAGTGTTAAGCATATAGTCAATGTAGTCACTACAAATAACACTCCAACAATGAAATATTTAAGTCAATAAATATGTAATCACACACATTTTTGTACTTTGTGTATTCTTCATTTTTCATTTAACATTGAAAAGGATTATTATCTTAGAGAATTTATAGAGAAATTCAAAAAAAAAAAGTTTAATTAATCAAGTTCAATCAGCTTCTTGAAAGAAACCATCATTATAGTAATCTTGAAGATGGAATCCCCAAAATTCATGGTTATGGTCAACTATGAAAGATGGTTGATGGAAGATATTAAACAAGAAATTACAAAAACAAAGTAATTTCCAAGTCTATTAAGCTTATCTATTAAAATATTTACTTGCAATGTTAAAAATTATGGTGTATACCATAGTTAAAAATATTCAATAAAAAATACTCCACCTTTTAGATAACTATTTAATTAGATGGATAGTAAAATTAAAGTTCATGAGGAAAAGTCTTTATAGTCTTAAATGAAAAAGATTGTTTGTTACTTCATTAAAAATTCATTGCTCCTAAATTACAAAACAAATCTCTAAAGCAAAAGTACTGCTTGAGGAGGTGATAACCAAAAAAAATCTCAATCTATGAGAAGACTTGGCTCTTTTGGTCAAAGATATAACAATAATGTAATAACTTGAAGACAACCAAAATATAGAAGCTCCTACAGTTGAAGATAAGAAGAACATGTTCAACAACTGAAATTGATAATGGATGAAGATTAACACACTTTTGAGAAGAGTGGTGGGAGTAATAGGTGTTACAAATGATTTTTTTTAATTTTTTTGTATAGATATAGGACAATACATGGCATAAAAAATTAAGGCAAAAAGGCGAAAAGAAGACAAAGGACAATACATGTATGAAAGGTGAAAAAATGGAGCCAATACAAAAATGATTCCATAAAGATAAGCCAAGGTGACAAAGATAGAAAGAAAGAAAGAAGCATAACTAGCAAAAGAAAAAGTAGAAAGATTTTTTCAATTGTCCATAAATAGGAAGATTATAAATTTATAAAGATCATCTAACCTTAGCCATAGTATGGGGAGTTTTTGTTCTCTCTTTAATTTTGTAACTTTATGTTGTCAATTTTCCTTTTAAACATCTGATTGTTACTTTTAGTTGTAATTAAGATAAGAAAAACAAAATTATGGTTTTGGATGGCCAAGCTATTACATCAGTTCTTTCCTGGTGACCAACTACGAATATTGTATCTAAGAATGAGAACCCATAATTCGTTTTAAAGGCTGTCAACCAGCTTTTAGTCATCTTTTAATGGTAAAAGGATGATTGGCCACCCTTAGCATGGTTTTTGAGGTAGCCAAACCCCCACTCAAATTTAAATATTTTATGGGATGATAGCTCCTAACTTGTGTTAAGCGTTGCCAACCGCCATTTGGCTACCTTTAAGGTGACTGGGTGATTGGCCATCAAGATTCAAGACGTCTGAAGGATTCATTTGATTGGTAGTGCAGTGTAATTTTAAAAGTCACCAAGCTGTGATTTGCTTTAATCAAGATTGAGGACGTCAAAAGGCTTCATTCGATAAGCTATAAAGAGTCATCGTCCTCCAAAATCTTAATACAAGCCAAAGAGTTCTCAATCTTTTGACTTTTCCTTTTCTGTTCAAGCAGCAAATGGCAAAAAGATTGTATGGATGGCAGGAAGTCTTTATGGCTGTCTTCGTTCTGCTGGTGTTGATCCAATTGCGAGTCGTTGCCACTCCACTTCCCCGTCTTCCTCTTCGTGGTCGGCTAATGACAGGTTCAACTCCGATGAAAAAAATCATGAAGAAGCTGGAAAAATGCATGGAAGAATGTCGAGCCGATTGTGATCGCCATTATCCTCGGATGTCCCTTGATTGGGAGTTGTGCTTTGATGAGTGCGTAATGCAACGCATTAAACGCCCTTAATCTACTCCATAATTATACTATGAATACGGTATGAAATCCGCTTCACTTCTCTCTCTTTTTTTTCTTTTTCTTTTTTTGTTTCTTTTTTATATTTTATTAGTTCTTCTCTCTATGTCAATCTATAAGCAGGCACGCAAACTAGAAAGCACCATATTACAAAATAAACCTCTTCGCTGAAGGACACCTTCAGGAGGAACACTTGACTAAAGGGGTCTTTCCCTCCCACAACATCGATTCGTTGCAACTGAGACAGTTTTACGCAACTCTAATTGGGTGTTGGCCTTTTTCACTTTTCTTTGTATTTCGTTTCTAGTATTTTGTTTGGGTGTAATCGTTGTAAGCATTTAAGTTTCCCTGTTTGTTATTTTGGGCACTTAATCAATCAAATAAGAAACCAGGCAAGTTTGTGTCTCCCTATTGAGTTGCTTTTATCTTCATTTTGCTTATCAAATCCAGTTTCATTGTGCTTCGCATGTTCATACATCGTTCTTAAGAACAAGAATGTTACACGATCTTGTGCATTGATTAATTTTTGCAATCAAGCATGCCAAAACTTCACTTGATTGAAAAGACCATTTGTAAATGCTGGAAAGGCTAAAGTTTGGGTATGTGTCTAAATGAGGATGTGTCTAATATATATGGGCATTTGTCAAGAGATCTTTGGAAAAGTCAAAATTTTTACAAAAAAATTATTTGAAACTAACTCTACTAATTCCAAACACTTCCATGACAAAGAGGAACCAAAGTTAATCAGTCAACGGACTGTCAAAATCCTCCAAATAATTATTTTTCACCAGTGCAGAATCAATCTCCATGTCAATAGAACTCTAAACCATCCAAGTACCCATATTAAGATTACCACCAAGCCTGTTACCATGTCTTTTTGTGGCAAAAATGGGCATCAAAGACATTCGTAACTCATTTTCTTTAAGTCAGGAATCAAGGCCTCCTTTCTTTACTAATTTAACCAAGGAAGGTGTGTGTGTGTGTGTATATATACATATATATATATTAGAAATAAAACTTACTTCATATTATATTTGTTTTGACTGGGTATCTTTTATATATTTAAGTATTTTTCTCTATTAATAACTAGTTGTAAAATAGAAAGTTGAACTCGTTTTATAACAAAGTTTAGATCAAACATGATTTTCTGTCACTCATATATTAGATCTCTATAATTTCCTCTTGTTATTCATAGTTATCATTTTTAGATTGGGTTCTCTAGATATTTAATGGTACCAAAATCTTACCATAGTATCTTCTTTATATGTCCAGATGTTCTCATCTTCTAATGATGAATTTTAAAATAATAAGTTAAACTCCTTCTTACAATGTATGGATACATTTAGAGCAACCTAACTTAGGAATAACCTTAGTTTGTTGCAGTAATTTTCTGATCCAATTAGCTGATTGTATGCCTTTTATACAATTGCATCTTCAAATCATTAGGTTCTTTTTTTAAGTGCAATGCTATAGGTCAAGTGGCTCTAGATAATCAGAAAAGAAATCACATCTGCTAACTAAAGGGGAATAAAAGTGGCATACAGTGGTAGTGGGAACCAAACCATTTTCTGCCAAATTAGTAGGGTGGTGCATATTCCCACTAATCCATTTTGCTGATATAACAAATTCAACTGGCTAAGTTTATTATAATGGGTCCTTTGGACCTAACAAAACCGTGCACACGAAGAAGAGAGAGAGAGAGAGAGAGAGAGAGAGAGCATAGGTTTTGATAGAGTTTATATATCTTTAGAAGGCAGCACACAGAAAACCCACTTGCAGAGTGTCTTTTTTCTTTGCACCTCTGTATAAATAGTTAGAGAGAAACGTTGATGATAGAGCAAGTCGGGGGTTGCATAGATGAAGCTTTACTACTTCTGTTGCTGGATGTTGAGCGTGGCCCTCTTAGCCTCCTCAGGTACAGCTACATTCACTCTTCCTGAAACACAACTTCAGCTAATCTTTTGCCTCATTTTCTTCTTCACGTACGTAAAATGATTATTGAAGGTATAGGAGAAAGGAACTTAGGCAAAACAAACCAAAAAGAGAGGAAAAGCCTTCTTTTTGTATTGACTAGGAAAACCAATTACTTTCTAATATCCCATTAGTATCACTCATTAGAGATCTTCTTAACTTCCATTTGATGCCATTGTTCTGACTTATTGACTTTATCTATTTAGGCTTTGCATCAAATACCATGGAAACAATGATTGTAAGCAACGTTGCCTTCTACAAAATAATGGAACCGGTGTCCGTTTGACAAATTCCAACCAAGGTTACCAATGTGTATGTTACATAAACTGTTAGATTAAGATTCCTATCAAATAATAAACCTTATGACTGTTTATGTGCCTTTTACTCGTCGAAACTTCCTAATGCCAAGAATTTTATTCTTTTTCTTCATTTTTCCATCTATTATTATGTAGTCACGCCACTTTGTGCTATCCACTATTCGGCTTGTTCCAATCAGGCTGAATAACCTTTGATTCAAACCCCACCAACTCAGGACAAGCATACATCACTTTGAAGAGCCGAAAAATGAATGCTCCGCATCTTGCAGTTTCATGATTTAATAGTATATCTCAATTTCCTAATTGGAGCATCTCTTGAAGGGCTACTTTTTCCCGCTAATCCAATTTTGTTTTAGTGGAACTTACATGGAAAAGAAACTAAATGATGTTGGCTAAAAATGTCAATAAACCAGACAAATTAAAGCTGTAATTTTTACTGTGGTAGAGGCTCCAAACAACATTTGAGTAATATATCACTCTATTCTAAACTGTCCCTTCCTTGCAAGAATGATCCAATGCTTCTCAACCATCTTTAGCCCACATACTCGGAAAGAAGGAAGAAGATGTGAAGCGTATTTGCTCAAAGCCCTCCCAAATACAGCAATAGCCATACAGGTTTAACTCTGGTAGACTCAAACTAGAGGAGAAAATAAGAAGTCATAGCAGGGTGGAAAGGGATTAGTCATGACAAACTTTAAATTCCTAAGATATGCACTCCCGTCTCCAAGGGTATGGAAACTATGATTGACTACTCAAAACAGACTAATAATAGGCATTAGGAGAAAAGATTAGTCAATTTTTCAACCATTCGCGTTCTTCTCAAACACCCACGTCCATCCTAGACCTTAGCTCTCCATCCCTAGAACCAAACCTATCCAAGACAGACTTATTATACAGACCCATGTCGAAGCAATTCTAGTCTGCCTGCATTCTCTCCCATACTACACACAAAGAAACAAACACAAAAGAGAGTAGTGAAGCAGGAAGGATTCTCTCCATAATGTGTTGCTTGGTTTGAATGCATGCAACTGGTTATAGTGAATTAGACCAATTAACATATTACTATGGTGGATTTCATGATTACTAATTGGTAGGGTCCCAATTGCACTGCCTGACACCAGCTAGGGACATATCAATATGAAATATCACCCAAATCACTTGTAACAGATATGTTTACTCCTGACAAATATGAAACTAGTCCTACACACTGAGGGACTGAAAATCTTCCACAAAACTTCAGAAAATATTCTTCCAATGTTTCATCTACCGTATCAGTAGTCAATAAGTTGATGAAAATGATAATAGTGGTCGCATCTGCTAAGAAACCCTTGTCAACCATCATCTGGAGATATTTTATTGCCCATAGTATCTCTTGAAACAGTGTCACTGCCTTGGTAAGTGCCACATCAGCCAAGTAGTTCCACGATTATAGGTGATTAGTAACTAATCCATTCTTATCCACTTTCAGTTAGGCTCAACAACAGTTTAACAGAATTGGATAGATCGCACCTATAAATAAGGGATTCTTACCGACTGAATAAAAATACCTTCAATTCCTGCTTTCTCACTCTCTATTGTCAAGATTGGGAACAGTCGAAGAAAGGCGAAGCAACATTTGCAAGAGGATTTCCCTCTTCTCGGTCCTGTAACAAGAGTGGCGGCGCAGAGTTGTATCATGGAGTCACCGTTCAAGGCAGAGATATTGAAAGGGAAGGTGGCTCTGATAACCGGAGGCGGCTCCGGAATTGGGTTCGAGATTGCTACGCAGTTTGGTAAACATGGAGCTTCAATTGCTATCATGGGTCGACGCAAGCGAGTCCTCGACACTGCTGTGTCCGCTCTTAAAGCTCTTGGAATTCCGGTGCTCTTTCTGTTCTTTGCTTACTCTTCTCCACTCTTACTTTATCGCTTCTATTTCCTTTATCTGCTTGTGAGTTTGGTTGGCTGGTTAAGCAAATCGATCAAAAGATAGAAAAAGACTGGTTTACCGGTTCTGGCTCTGTTTGGCTAATGAAGAACGAGAAAAGGGAACAAATTGAGTTTTTATTGTTCCCCTTTTGGCACGAGTTCCGATCTGGGTGTAAATTAATTCTTGAATTCCTGCTTTTGTCTGATAGGTTGAGGGTCCCTGCTCAATTGCACAAATCAGGTTGGCTTGTAGGGCGCAGTAAGCAAGTTGAAATTTTCCCATTCTATCGAATTATAGTACTGCCTGCAATTCCCCTATTTATCAATCACATGGACCAATAGTTTCTGCGGAAAGAAACCGGTTCCATGATGTAATGCTCTTCTGGGTGCACCACTCCCATGTCTTTGTCACTTGACAACTAAATATTTTCTATATCATCACAGGAGGCATCTGCCTCTTCTTAGGCACGAATAGCAGAGGGGAACATGACTATTTTATCATTTGCGCTGTTGAACTCTCTGATTTAATTAGTTGCTTAAAGTCCTCTAGGAAAGATCTGAAATTTAACAAAAGAATCGGCTAGAGGTTTTGTACAACTTCTCTCAATTGGTGGCTAGTTTGAGTTGATTCAGCGACATGAACTGCTGCTTCTTTTTCGAGAAAAAAGTTCTGAAATTTTTATTTTCATTGAAAGCAAGAGGGGTTTTCAATTCACCAACTAAGCTGGATTGGATTTCCTAGTTTGCTGAGGTTCCACCAAGTTTGTCAATGACATTCACTTATGGCTTGGCAAGCCTGCTAAAACTCCAGAACTGTGTTTGATGGCTTACCTGAATGATTTTGTCTATTTAGTCCTTTTTTTTTTCTTTCTGAAGCAATTTTTAGGACTTCAGCGATAATTTTCTGAGAGGCTGGCATTTTATTGTATGTTCAAATTTTAATTGATTATATAGATCAGAATCTTATACGTTTTCCTTTTTTCTGGAGGCTGTTGGCTTTGAGGGGGATGTTCGCAAGCAGGAAGATGCCAAACGAATTGTAGACTCAACCTTCAACCAGTTTGGCAGGCTTGACATTCTTGTGAATGCTGCGGCTGGAAATTTTCTTGTTTCCGCGGAGGATTTATCTCCTAATGGATTTAGAACAGGTTGAATGCCGCTGGGCAAATGGTTGGATCTTGTCTGATTTTTTTTCGAGTGGCTCTGTTATAGACTTTGCCTCTAAATTCTTCTTATGTTAATTGCACGCGTATCTTGGGAAAATGATTTTCAGGTAGTTTCGTCTTAGTCAAAAATGCTTAAGATGATTCATGATTATTTGTCCCAAAAAACATACTGACCTTGTCTCTGATCACCTGGTAGTTGAGTTCTTTTTCTTTGCTTTTTTTCTTTTTCTTTTTTTTTGGGGGGGGTTCTTTTAGTAAATTTAGTTGACCTTTAAATATACTTTTTAAGATGTACTTGATTGAGGTCTTGAACAAGTATTTGATTGGGTTTAACAATTCCCTGCAGTTCTGGATATTGATTCTGTTGGTACATTTACAATGTGCCATGAAGCTCTTAAGTATCTCAAGAAGGGTGGACCAGGAAGGAGCACATCTGGTGGTGGAACAATTTTGAACATTAGTGCTACCTTACATTATACCGCTGCTTGGTATCAAATACATGTAGCTGCGGCCAAGGTTTGTTGCATAGTTTTCTAGATGTTACACATAAACGAATCCAGTGTTTAACTTATTAGCAACGTGTTGTTTCCAACAGGCTGCTGTGGATGCCACTACAAGAAACTTAGCACTGGAGTGGGGAACTGACTATGATATTAGGGTCAATGGGATTGCGCCTGGCCCAATTGGTGAAACTCCTGGCATGAGTAAACTTGCTCCTAATGAGATAAATAGTAGAGCTAGGGAGTACTTGCCCTTGTATAAACTAGGGGAGAAGTGGGACATAGCGATGGCTGCTATCTACCTTGTTTCAGATTCAGGTTTTTATCTTATTCACTTTTATAATTTCCTATCACATCTTTTTTCTGATACCATGTAATTATCCATATAAATTCTGCAGCTATTGGTAGTTGCTCAATATGAAGGGCATTCTAGTTACATTAAATTGATTATTTTGGTTATTATAGGTCCCATATTCTGCTTCTTGGTCCTTTACTTGGTTCTGATTTATTTTGGCTGTATAAATGTTCTGAAGCTTGCACCTAAATTCTTAGTTTGGATGGTATATTTTGCAATTTCTCATAGTCTAAAGAAGATAAGATAAGCAAAAAGATCCGTGGAGAAAGAGATTGTCCTATTTAGTAAATACATCTTACAAGGATATTGAGAATGCACAATGCCTAGAATCATTAGGACTCTGTTAAACGAACTCTTGTCGATTATGCATGCATGTTGACATCTTGAAAGAATTCAATAATCTGCTATTAGAAGGCAATGATCTGCTGTTATATAATCTGCTTAAACCAAATATTAACTTCTTTTTGCATTGCCTCGTATGTAATGGAGATTCTTGTTTTACATAAAGCTGGCATTGATACTTATACGAAGTTTTTTTTTTCCCATTTATTTGTTATCTTTGCGTTTAATTTCTTGCCTTACATGTTATCTGTTCTTTCGTCTTCCTGGACCACTCATTCATGTCTTTTTTCAGGTAAATATGTCAACGGCGCCACCATCCCTGTTGATGGAGGGCTTTGGCTGAGCCGGCCCCGCCATCTACCAAAGGAGGCAGTGAAGCAGCTTTCACGGGCATTAGAAAAGAGATCAAGAGAGAAGCCAGAGGGAGTTCCTACCAGCAGGCTGTAAACATACCATATTACAGCAAATTACACCTCTTGGTATTTCACGACCACTCGACGCCCCTGCAATATTGAACCTTTCTCATCTGTTCGGCTCTTGTGTAATTCAGTCTTGAGATCCAATCTCTCTTATATTGTGGATGATGGTTATATGCAACTCCCAGCATTCAGCTGCATACATTAATGACAGAGGAATGTTGATTGGATCTTTAACTAGCATGGTTGAATGAACAATAAAAGTTGCCAGCTATTTTGACTCGTAAAACCCCTCTGCATTCAGCTGGTGAAGTCTCCTATCATGGGGAAAACCTTTGAATCTAAGCTATTTTGTAGTTGCATGCAGAGTTCAGAACATAAGAAACAAATAGGAACGTCAACAGAAAGTGTACTTCATATCTGTTTGATTGAGGAGAAACTTTATGATTGTAATCTGGTCAATCTGGGCTGGGTTTGCCACCATTGTGAAGAGTCGATTACGAGGCTGGTTGTTTTTCGCATATGAAAATAGATCATACAATAAATGATGAAACAGAGGGGCATCAATTTCTGTGTATAAAAAACGCCTGATAGCATACAAATGCATAGCAGGAGGCGGATTTAATAACCTCGTTAAACAGCTGCAGTACTTCATTTGGAACACAAATAGAGGATCAAAAACAAAACTTAGAACCTCATCTCACAATATAAAACCATGCATGATCAGAGGTTTCTGTCAAAAACAACCAAGCTACAATGTTCAAGCCGGGACCTGGACTTGGAGAATTTGATTTCCACGAAGCAGTCAGCGTCTGCATTGGTTGATGAACTTCACCTCGTACTGCCCTGGCAAATTTGTTTATTTTCCACATGCACAGGGGTCCATCTATGGTTCTACTTCACCAGCATGATATTTTCAGGGATTTTTAATAATTTCTCAATTGTAACTCGGGCAAATTCAACAGAATTCTTCAATGAGCCGGTGAACATCCCACCCGGCTGGCTTTCACAGGGGAATAACTGGAAGATTTTCCAAACTCACCCTTTAGGTGCAAGGAACTGTAAGTATGAGCATTCTGGAGACATTTTAACATCGGTGGAGTGGTGCAGGAAATATGTCCAATGGTTGATATCGCAAACGATCATTGTGCGGCAATGGTCCCTCCTAAAATAGGTATAGTAATAGGCATTAAGAACAGAAGACAATGAAAATGAGATTCTAAATGTGTCTTGGAAGGAAGGAAAGGTTTGGTTGGGAACAAAGACTAAGAAAAAACTCATCCAAGACAATGCTTTTAAACATGAAATCAGCATGCAATTTCCAAGCCAGACAAACAATCATGTCTCCAGATATAATACGTGTCAATTATCTTTATTACTATTTAAATTCGTATTTTGAAACGATTCTGCTATAGTTATTTATCTGTTTTAGCTTTTATCTGGAAATATCCATCAAATTGCACAAAATATGGTTTGATGAAATAAAAATGGTGAAATTTATGTATAACACTCTCAACCAAAAGCAAAAACATTTATAGCTAAACAAAATTGGCCTCAATGAACTCTGGAGTATAGTGCAACCATCAAATAAGAATATGACGAGAAGACGATCTGAGGAAAGCAGTCATAAGAATTGAATAAAAATCTGGTAGTTTACAGACTAGCAACAAACAACCCTTATGCTAGATTGAACTATAACAAGAAAATATGACACTTTAATTGTTTTCCAAAGGTTCACTCAAAAGATTGGCAACCTATACCAGAGCCAATCTCCTTAATCTGTATCCGTTGATAGAGCTTGGGAATTCAAAAATTTTAATTATATAGGGCTATCAAGCATGTAATGCTAAAAATGTTCCAATTATGCAAATGGTTTCACGTTAGCATTGGCTTGATATCTTGTTTGTCACGGAGAAGGATTGTTTCCTTCTACTTGTCCAGGTAAAATTAAACCTAACAGCATGTTGAAGATATCTATCACCCAAGAGTAAGTTGGAACTGTAATTTATAAGCAGGGAGCAATTTTGTCTTTCTATTGCCACTTTTCATGATTGTTGCAAAAATGAATGGAAAAGTACCTGATCCAAGTTGACCTGGAATGGCCTTACAAAATCCTCAAACATTACAGGAGATAGGCCCTTCATTTTCTCTTCAACCTCCTACAGAAAGAAATGACAGAAATGGAAATTAACAATGGGGAAAAAGCAGCTTCACTAGTAGCAAGTGATAGTCACATGTTTAGTATTGAAATTCAAGTGGGAATGAAGATGGAGAATGAAAATCACAAAAGGAAAAGAACACGCAAATGATCTCAGAACCCTATCAATACTTCAACGAATGAGCTCTCAGGCTTTAAGAGATGCCAAATATTTGTTCAGTGGTGGAATAGTCAGACAGGTAAAAAAAGTAATAACTTTTGGAAAGGAAGTTAGCTAAAAATGTGCATCTAATTTAGTTTCATGCCAACACAGAAACCGAGATTTTGGGGACACTTTACTAAGTTTGCAGAGAAAACATTCAAGGAAACTTCAACTACTTAACGTCTGCTTGATTATACTATCCAAGGCTGTAAATCCATCCCAAGATAACAATATAGTCAAGAAAACTAATTAAGCTGTGTTATCAGTGTACCAATCCAGTTATCCTTGAATTTTCCAATAGCTCTCTTGTGATCATGTCCAGTATGTGCCTGTTATCCCTCAGACCGCGCATGGCAAGCTCTTCTGTTTCTTCGATGTACTGCAACAAACATTAAATCTACTGAACCGGCTTTAAAGGGAGATATCAGTATGTAAGACCATAAAAAAGACATGGATCACATGTATCCTTTAATAAGTAGCTGAATCAATCTCTATTCCCAAAAAAGGATGCTCACAGATACCAAGAGACAAGCTAGTCTTGTCTGTCCTTACTTGCTAATGATGTCATGCAATTGGTCACTATGAAGCTTTTAAGATATTATTTTCAGACAACGAATCAAAACAAGAATGCAAGGCTTCAAGCATCTAGACGAATTCACATTTTTCCTCTGCATAACATTTGCAGAGGGACTCCACACTTTATCATTCTTTTGAGAACTGAATATGCATCAACATGTGGTAATCAAGTGCAAAATGACATTCCCCCCAGTTATATACTGTGTGTGGTTTTGTCAGGCCAGAGACTGAACAAATTGTATCACTGGAAGCATTGCCACGCATCACTCTCCTGGTATGAAGCTTAAATAATGATACAAAAGAGAGCAACCATAATTACCCTTGTCAACTCTCGAGTAAATAGCTCAGAAACTTCAAGCGACATATTTGCTGGAATCACATGAGGGTCATCCCACTGGCATCATGAAGAAAAATAAGAGAAAATCAATTCCTAAAAGAAATAGTAAAAATCTAAAATGAGACGTATGCATCTTTCAGCTATTTCCTTCCGTATTTGCCACAATACTCTGGTGGGAAGAACATACCCTGTATCTTATCAACTCCCCATCTGAACTATCTGGTCGATCCATCAGCCCAACTCTTTTTGTTAAAGAAGTAAGGCCCAGTCTAGCATTTTGAGGACTGATTACCATCTCTCTGGCTATCTGATAAACAACTTTAAGTGAGAGCAGGGATTAGGAGTTCAGAACCAAACAGTTCTTTGGTAAAACATCACCTTATTAGTAACTTTCCAACATTGCTGCTGTAAGGCCTATGAGTGTACCAACATGTTATGTGCCCAACTAATAAATATGGTTGGCTGATTAAAGAGTTTCCATTTGAAAGAATGTAAAGATAATGAACGAAAATGAATATGAAAGAACTTGTTTGCCTTCTACAATTACATCCCAACGTGAAAAACCAGTCTCATTCATCGAGATGTTACAAAACAAAGACAGTTGATGGCCAACATGTAATTCATACTACACACAAATATATAAACCTATCTATTGTCTCTTCTTTTTTAAAAAAAAAAAAAGCACAACAAGAATAAGCTTCACATGAGCTAAAGATTTGATAAATGAAACAACTAAAGTAAAATGCTAGTGCTTCTTTGTTTGCCGGTCATCAAATGGTAAGAAATTTGACAAACATGAAAATAAATAAAAGAATGCTTGTAAATACTGATAGAAAAATTCTGTAGGTATGCTTATAGTTTATGTACAGCCCTAAAACTCTCGTTAAGCTAGCTAGAAAACCATCATCCCGCTAGTTCCTAAACCATACAGTACACGTTTCGGCTAAAATTCTGGGATCAAAACATTAAAAAAGTGGGGGGGGGGGGGGGGGGGGGGGGGGAGAAGTTGGAGAAGCAAACAGGTACTAAGATCCGATTGATAACATGACCAATCGCATAGAAGATGTCCGGGATTGAAGTGGAAACAATCGCTAATCGTGATACACCAACGCTTTTATGAGGAAACAATCCAGTCCACATTATGCTCCTATTGCTGCAGTGACAGCCAATAATTTTGAACTTCCTACTTGATTCTATCCAAAATTTTCTAATAAATTACTTATTCAGAAAACAGCCTTCGTTTTAAAATGATTTAGGAACCTAGGTGCTTCTAAAACCTTGTTTCCAGAACAAGAGTTTTGCTAAATCATGTATTAGGGACAGAATATATTGTAAATTCAGCAGTTCAAGACACATAATTTTCAGTTCGAATCATCATAAATTACTAGAAGTTTTGAAACTGTGTTATTTATGGAATAACTTCTTTTCAGGCTGGCTTATGGGATCTCTTGTTAGGGAAAGTGATGTGACACCTACGGATAATCTAAGTTGATGGCACAAACAACAGCATAGATTTACTAGCTCTTTCTTATCTTATTAAGTTTAGAACAGCAAAGGACTGAACATCGAAGAGAAAACAAGGATTGGAATGAACCAAATCATGGCTCAGAGAATTTAAGAGAACAAAGGAAGAGAGGAAAAATAGGAACGAAGGAAAAGAACTCAGAAACCATGTCCTTAAACGAATCAAATCACTCAAAATTCCACTTACAAATTCAAATTTTTCTTTAGTATAACAAATATATATAAAGATTCAAAGGCATTACTCATCTTCCCAAAACAGTAGTACTCCAAATCCGTACTAAGGTACTAGATTCACAATTTACTTCAACACCAATTTCTTCACTTGCAATATGTCCACTACTTTTCCAGCAGTTAAGTTACCCGAAACCTTTACATTTTGTTTTCCCAAAAGTTACACACAACTAAAAGGACATCCATTGACATGCCAAAATTAATTTTCTTCTATTAAGCTCTTGCACAGAAGATTGCAGCAATGACCTATGGTGCTAAAAACACTATTATCCTAAATCATCACACTGACTTTCTGTGGTAAATCTCCATGAACTATACTCCACAGTAACACACAGGTAACTATGATTACCTTTGTTATCTTCTCTAGATCATCCTTTCCTCCATCAGTTATATCGTTGCCAAAAACAACACGTTCTGCACAACGTCCACCATGTGCGACCACCATTTGCATTTGCATGTAGCCAAAGGTTGTATAACCTTGGTCTACCTTGTCTTCACGGGGATAGAACACAGATATTGCAGTTTCCTGTTGATATTATAGAACTTCATCACAAGGCAACTTCAACAAAGTCTAATAGCATTTCTTAGAAGTTCATATCTGTGGCCAGAGATTTCACCTTGCCACCAGGCAGGAGCTGGGAAAATGCATGCCAATCAAATTGAGGAAATAAATGTGCTAATAGTATGTGACCAGCTTCATGTACAGCTAACAGTCTCTTCTTTTCAAAAGACACCTGTTTCAAATAACATGTACTATAATTAAAATAATTGTGAATAAACTTCTTCTTTGATAACCACAGCAGTCAACCTAAAAGACATACACTTTCTTCACATTTCTGCTGCTCTTCCTCAGTGAGAAGTACACCCATACCCTCAAGCAATTGCTTGTCTAGCACATCAACAATGTCTTGATGATAGATCTTGGAGTGTCCTTTCCTCACCTGCAACAACAACGAATTTTACATAAGACAAATGGAAGGGAATTTTCCCTTCAACTCCTAATTTTTGAGAAAATGCATGAAAGATAACTAAAGGATGCTCCAGAATTCCATCTAGTAAAGCAAAACGGTCACAATCATAATTAACCTGAGAGCTCAGTTTAGGTGGTCTTCATTAGGTTCCAGTAAAAATTAACTCATTCACTATTATAAAATGTTTATCATGCGTACTCCAAAGGTAAGTCTGAGAGTGTGCAACAGGATTTAGAATGAAAATGTCAACCTCAGCATGTAAGCAGAAAAAGAAGCATTTTACACATACAAATCAGGTAGCTTCAAATTGAAAACTAGGACTTGGTAAACGCTTAGCTAAAAGGAAATGCAAGTGATGCACTAGAGATCTTCTCCCATAAAGCAATAACAACAGTTACTATCTCCCACCAGATTCAAACACCTCAAAAGAGTAATCCCGCAGCAAGGTCTAATCCTTTTTGGCACACGGTAGTCCCCCATCAGAAAAATTCCCAGGTTTGGCATCTCTCTCTCTCTCCCTCCCTCCCTCCCTCCCTCCCAGAAATTAGAAAGAATAATTACTGTGCAAAAACTAATGCATTTCAAAGAGCCAATTAAAATCTGAAGATGATAAAACTACCCAACAGTTGTATATTCCAATTCATACAAACTAAAATGAACACTTGCCATTGTGTAAGAAGCCTGATGCAAGTGTGAACTTGTATGTGAATAACATAAATTACTAAAAATGCTGGTTTTAGGAGGGAGGAAGGAGGGTTTAAGCAGATGGAAAAAGCTGATCCAACAATTGCACATCAAAGTTCACACAAATTAAGTAAAACTGTCTTGTGGAGACAGACAACCATGAACCAATTGTGAACCTTGAATGTAAAGAACACTAGAAATCCATAAGCCAGATGGCTAGGTTTCCCATGATATGGACGGCAGGCCTCTTAAACAATTAACGGTTTTATATTGGACACACAAGTAACATAAATGCTCAAGCTCAAAGGACCATCTCAAGAATTTATATCAAGCTTGCACGCTAACATTAACAGAGAAACTTGGGTATTCTACCAGAAGGAAATCATTAGATGTCTATCACATTTAGCATATGCATTACCTTAGAAAAGCATCAGAATAATGAACATGATAAAACATTTTGATATATTCTAAGGTGTAAAAAAAATAGACCAAAACCAACATAAATTACACCTTGCCCATTATGTTGCAATGATATTCTTTCTCCATTTATAAGTGAAAAATTCGATACAACCATGCTAAGCCAATATTATGTATTCAATTCTATATCATTTCATATTCAGCACAAATATTAATTTCAAACTTCATATCCAACACTAGTAGCTAGTTGCAGTGCAGCATTCCATAGGTTTTTAACCTAAACACGATCTAAGAATTTCTTCCAAGATGAATGTTTCATGTTATAAGAATTATGTAGGTTCCATGCAACTTTAATGGGTAACAATTCAACGAAAGCAACTTGCTTATGTATGAAACTTGTTTATTAATCACAGCCCAAGCAAAGTGGATTCAAATGATTATGAATGGAAGTAAAGATGAATGTCAGCCCACAACATGTTCAACTAACTCCAATGGTACATATGCATGAGATACTAAGATCTGCACAAGAAGTTCTAGATCAAAAACTTAAGGGGAGAACGCTAGATTTTCTTTGTTCCTATCTTCCTGTTTCATTTTTTTACCTTCTTTTGGCTATGTAACTAATTTGAAGAAAGATAAGAGAAGATGAAGCCCATTAAGTGCCAGCCTTGAGCCCACCAATATGGGGAAACTTTAGTAAAGACTCACTGACTGATTGCATAATCAGAGCACCCACAAGAACAAGAAGCCCAATCTATCCTTGGAATATACAAGGGATTAACTATCTGAATAAATAATGAAAGTTTTAACTTACCGACATTATTGCTGCTTCATTGACAAGATTACGGATATCTGCCCCAGAAAAACCAACAGTTCGGAAGACAAGCTGTACAGTGAGATGAAAAAGAGATTACAGGAAGCCAAAAAGTAATTAAAACTACCGATTGTACAATAACAATACAAAAAGTACGCACCATATTTTAGGGAGGAAACAAACACAATATATTTCAAGAATCTAGGAACACTGCACAGTGAAATAAGACAACTATCCACCAGAAAACATCAATCATAATGACAAAAGATAAATGACGCTAATGATGTGAGGAACAGTTGGAATGAACATTATTGGCCAATGGTCTAATATTGAAATGTTTAAATGATCAACAATGATGAGTGCAACCCAATCACTGAAAACATATAAAGATAGAGAAATTTAATTAGTAAGATTCACAAGAAACTGCATACTCAAGCTGATAAGTTTGTACAATCAGATCCTAAAATATCATCCCATGTTTAAAAGAAACGATGCAGTTTTTCAGAATGACAACGCAAATTGGCACAGTTTTGAGGACCTGTGAGATAGGCCTACAAAGCAGGAAATAGGCAGGACCACATGAACAACTACTTGCCGAAAACTAGCACTAACTGTGACAACTCAGATGGCTACATTACGAAATAGTGTTCATCACAGTGCAGAACTATCTGGAATTGTCACCAAACATAATAGTAAGGACAAACCACCATAACAAACCACCATTAATTTTCCTGCTCACAGATAATTTTGGCAGCCTGAACCAGAAGGATAACAACACAAAATGATGGCATAGATCACAGTGGCAACAATTCAAAATTACAATCTCTGCAGCTTCATAAAGAATTGATTTTCACTCACATTAAAGTTCGTTTAAATTAGATATCTTTTTTCTGTGAGCTAAAAAGTCAAATTTGGTGTCTAATGGGGACAGCATTAGGAAGATGGCCATAACCTCCAAGGGGATTTTTTAACAATGGCTTGTAAGTGCCTACTCAATGGTTCAGGAGATTTGTCTTTATGAAGATAGAGTGGAAGAGAAGAGAGCAAAAGGCAGGAGAAAAAACATGGAGTAATACTTTTAAGAATCCATTGGATCTTTGTCTGCAGCTTCTGGGGCAAAGAAACTGGCTCTATGCTCACAAAAGTTAGTGAGCCCAGCATGATCAAAGGTAACGAAATAATGGTCTCCAATTATGAATCATGAAACTTTTTGTTATTTTCAAAATCTTTCTGAAGCTCTTAATATTGACATAAATTTTTGAAAACATTGTTTACCAAAATAGTACTATGGAGTCCTTGTGCAATAGGAAATTGAGGCCAAATATATCATGCATGCAGTAGCTTGGTAGCTCATTAATGATGGAACAACGATAAAATAGTTAGCTTTTTTATGCTGGTTCGTCTTCTTTTCATGTCCTCGTGTTGTCAACAAGCATACTTTAAATCATAAACTAAAATCCATGCCCTCACAGCATGTAACCACACATCCTTAAACAAGCTGCAACCAGTCAAGTTCTGGAAGTTAGCATGTCATTTTCCAGTGAAAGCAGAGTTCACTTCACTACACCAAGGAGAAGAGAACACTAAAACAGAATTTGCAAATTACTCAGCTATCCAATGAAATGGGAGCCCCCAGCCCCCACTGTCTTCAAAGAGTTACATCTATTTTTGAATCCCAGTTATTAAATATAAAGCAAAAAAATTAAATTAAATTAAATATAAAAGTAAGCAGAAAACACAGGAAATAAAAAATGAGGTTGCAGTCTCAAAAATTACAATGAATTTCTCCAGACAATAGGAGAATATTACGTAGATGACTATTGTGCATGAGAATAAAAAGAGAAAAGGCATTAGCTGATTTACTCAACTTTTTATGTTTTTTTAACTTTCAAATAAGAAACACAAATCACTTACTCTTTCGAAGTCTACATCTTCTGCAAGTTGCTTCCCCGCACTATGCACCCTAAACATTTGCACTCGTTGCTTTGCATCAGGCAGACCTATGTACAAACGACGGTCAATACGTCCAGGGCGAACAAACTCAAGGTCCAATTCATCTGGCCTATTGGTAGCACAGATGAATATCACGGCTTGTCTAAGTGAGAACCGATCAACACCAATTTTCTCCTTCCTATACATGATAAATTGCTGAACGTGAAAATTAATATTACAAGCAAAATAAACCCAAAAGAATAGCTTAAATTAGAATGCAAAGTCAACAGTAGAAGAAATTACAAAATGCACTTTTCTAAAATTAATTCTGTACTAGATTCATGACCAGGTAACTCACTCCCAAGAAGTCATCAATTGAAGGCAAAAACATTCTTCCAGAAACTTTGGGGAAAGAAACGCAAATTACTATAAAGCACCCTCATGATTCGTTGGGGTTCAATGAAGTGTTGTAAAGCAGAAGACTTGGTAGAGAACATAATATTTTACAGCAACTAAGCAACAAACTACTGGATCTAGCATCCTTTAGGCTTACTATGTGTTATTTCAATATAAACCATGACATGACTCTCTCATTCTCACACTAGAACTTGACCAACCGTATAACAGCAAATTACTCTCAGTAATGAATTGAAGGTCATCAGATATATGCCAAATTGTTTAACATATAGTGTTAATTTTCGTTGAGAAAGATTCTGAAGACAAGAAGAAACACAAGTAAGCCCTCATTTTTCAAAACAAGATGCAACATCCAAAGGCAAAAGAGGAATTGAACCAAGATAGACGAAACAAATTGGACCTGCCAAAAATACAACCATTCCCGAGAATACCAGTAAAGCAAACTTCTATGATTCTAATAACACTGGAGTTGACTTCAGTAACTACTGAGGCCAAACCCATTGTGGAAGCCTCCTTTAAAGGCTATTAATATGGGCTAAACCTCACGTTGCATTAGCATACTAAGGGCTGCAAATAGAAAAATAGGCATCATGTACCCCTAGGTGGTCATCCTTAAAAGCCATTTGACAAGAGTTTCCAACAGAATACCCATCATATTATAAGGTTCTAATAGGTATCTTTAATATTGTGAATGAAAGACAAACAAAGGTTAAAACTAATATCCTTACTCCCCATCAAGCTGTGAAATCAGAGCCTCAAATGTTGCCCTTCTTCGAGGATCCTTCCTTGCATGCCTTCCAGCAATAGCATCTATTTCATCCACAAATACAAATGAAGGAGCCTAGACACAGTAGACAAAATTATTATTATCTGTATTTACCAAGAGTTACCGAAAAACTTGAATTAGTCACAAACTGATGGAGATTTATCACATTTTATATGGCTATGATATGGAAATCTGCCCCTGTGGTGCTAAAACATGTCAAGGATGCCAGTTTTGAATGAATTGTTGAATTAGCAAATGTCCCCAGGTTTTGAAGTCAATTAATGCATGTGTTATTGGACTGGGAAGCCAGAAACTTCCTACAGTAGATGGTAACAGGAATGGTGTGAACTACATTATAAAGCTTCTTGAGAAGCTTATCATTGCACCCCATGCCGTAAAGTAGTCAGCAGGGCCAATATGGAATTTAGAACCTAATGCAGATGGAATAAAGGAACATGTAGTTTAGGAATCAAAAGTAGAAATATAAAGAGAAGGATGATGTATTCTCCCGACATGAAGAGAACACTAAAGTTCATTCAAATTGTAAAGATAGCACATCTTGCAAACTGTATGCACAAAGGAATCTAATCATTTTTCTTATGTCTTTTAAAGCAAAGGACAATTTATTAAAAAGGAATAACTAAGCAAACAAGAACACATATAGGAGGTCCTAAAACAACAGACCCGGAAGCTTAATGGTTCAAGAAAATTGGTCATCTTTAAGTCAGCAAAAGAGCCTTATAGCATTAAGACTTAAGATTTGAAAGAATTCCAATTTCTTAAGGACCATATTCTACATGAAGATCTTATTTGTTCATAGTGATATATGAATTACATATTGCTTCTGAAACAATAAAGAAGAGTTCTTACATTTCTCCTTGCAATAGAAAACATCTCATTGATCCTTGCTGCACCACTCTTTTCGCTGTCTGTGAACTCTGCACCAGAAGCAAAAACAAACGGCAACCCACTTTGCTTTGCTAGTGTCCTTGCAAAGAGTGTTTTTCCTGTTCCAGGAGGTCCAGAAAGAAGCACCCCCTATTGTTCAAAATACCATCAAATATGTCTTACATTACACTCTTCTAGATTAAAACATAGGTCAAATAAAGTCACTTGCATCTTCATAATACTAAAAGACATTACCCGAACAAATTTCACGCCTTTTTCATAATACTGCATGGGATTCCCCATATAAATCATCAACTCATCGAGAAGATCCCACACATCACCCCCTAATACAACTTCCTTGTACATTGATTTTGTTTCACCAACATCTCCAACTGGCTGGATGTGAATAACATGAATGAGAATTCAAAAAATTGTATTCAAGAAATTAAGGGGGGAGACAATAATTTCTGCCTTAAAGAATTACCAGGATGAAATTTTCAGCATATGCCATATCAAAAAGTTGATTATACTTTTTGTATAGAAAACGATTAGAAGTGATATGTAGAAGCATTGCAGACTCGCGTATAAGCCACAGGATTAATATTCCAGGCGCTAATACCATCACAACTTTCAGAAAGTAATGGATCTGGCGCTTTTGGAGGAGATCCACTTCAACTCCAGAACCAGAAATAATCTCAAACAAGTATGGGTCTAGAGGAATATCAACCTGTCAAGTGCAACAATACGTAATTAGAACCTAGGTAATGATAATTTCCAGATCTGTTAGTAACTACAATTAGATGGTAAATGACATCAAAAATAGAAAAGAGATATTTAGATAGTAGACTTACAACATATTCTAATGGGAAACCTTCTTTCATCGTTACATATAATCTCTTCAGGTCTTCTGTAAATACTACAGCAGCAACCTGCACAAAAAGAATTCAGCATGAGAAATAGTAAAGAATTTTTACATTATTAAACATATGAGTTGCACATAAGAATGAAGTTAGAAGTAGTAAAGAGTTTGAAATGACTTTATTTACCTATCTGTTTCTATTTCTATATATATGGAAAGTTTTAAAATCATCACATAATAATCCAGAAATTCCAATAGAAAAGAGAAAAGAAAGAGGGGGGTTTGTGATGATTTTAAAATCTTTTCTAATAGGTAATCTAGTATCCTCGTGCATGAAGATAAGCAATTCAGTTGTTGTGCTCGGACACCAATAGCATTTGATGTGAAAATGTTTACTTTTAAAGACTCCAGATCTAGGCTTCAATTCTATAGCATTGTCACAGCTTATCTGATAATGCAATTAGTATTTAAACAATTGATGTTGGATTAAATGTTTATATGACCTAACTCGTTTTCCTTGACCACTAGCATTCCTCTAAAGTTTGGATTTCAGGGGGAAGGTGGTCTGTACATCTGCATGCACACTATGGCATTTCCCACTAAGACTCTAAATAAGTCCATGTGACGCATAAACTCTCACCCAAAACCAATTAGGGGAGAAAAAATTGAATTTCATGCAGTATCATCAATGCAACACTAATGAACCCAAAAACCAAGAAAGAACAAAGTGAAGCTCACAAAATGTTTTTACCTGAGAGCAATCAAGTTTGTGAAGGAAATAAGTATAAGGAAGTTTAGGACGATAGCGCCACCATCTCTTGGATATCCAGAGTGCTCTGCTGCCTTGCGTCTCTGCTAACTTTTCCACCACATCCTTGCGAAGACTGTTTTCAACCTCTTTCATGTCAAACTCAACAACATAGTTGGCATTTACAGGATCCATTTGGTTAGCTAGCTTTTCCTTTCTGAAGACCTCCTTCCAAATACGAAGTCTTTCACGCCAAGTTTCTCTACTTTCTTGAACTTCGCCTGCCAAGGAAGCATAAGATAAATTGACTGTTAGGAATCAAGGAGTATGTTTTGCAAGAAATGACCCTAGACAAACTCCCTGTCAGCTCCACGTGATTTAATATATGACATCCATCGTGAGCTTAGCAGTATGTTTACCTTTAGGGCAGACTAGGAGTAACATACAGAAATGCAGATAAATCTCCAATGACTTTTTATTGAAGAATTAGCTTTTTATATAGGGGTTTGAAAGTGAAAGGTTAAACTAAGAGGCAAAGATCCCTGTTTGAATATTGGCAAAGACAAAGATCTCCAAATTTTCACTAACCAAAACTAAAGCCAGTCCATATTTGTCAGATGTCTTCTTCTATATTCTGTGCAGTAGATTTAGATCAACAAGTATATTTTTAATATATTTGCATTTCGTACTAATTCATGACAAATTCTTAGGCACTCTATCTACTTTGCAAATTATTGTACCAAGACATGTGGACTCTAGTCTCTTCCAGCATAAAATCATTCTTGGTATCTTCCCCCTACTAGTTGAGAAATTCATGTTCATAAATTTGTTACAAATTCTGATAGACATTATTTCAAAAGAAATTTGCAGTTAAAAAAAAAACTAGATAAATAAATAAATAGCAAGATCCAAAAAACGCAGAAAAACCACGAAATTGAAAAACAAAAGACAGAGAGAGAGGACAATGAAAACATTTCCCAAAGTATATATATACATCATGTGCAGAAACAAATATTCACTTCAATACATAACTGACCTGAGATGTCCAAGTCCTTCTTCAGCTCCTTCTTTTCTTCTGCATTCAGTTTTACATCGCTCTCAATAATTTCTTTCACTTTGTCTGGAGGAGGCTCTGGATCATCAACCCATGCATCTTCACCAACATAAGAACTGTCATGGATAAGTGTTCCGTCAGGTCCCTCAATGAATTTCTTCATTTTCAGGCCCTTGGGCATTGTCTTCCTCCAAATACTCTTCTTAAACCTGAAAAATTATAACAGTAAACAGAGGCTCTGAAATCTAACAAGCACAACAAAGTAACAGACATCGTAAACTTAATTGCTCTTTTCTGTCTCACTCTCATCATTCAGACTATAGTCATTGCTTAACACCAGTTTTCCTTGAGAACGGTCCACCTCTTTTTAGATATTACCAGCTCTTAATTTCAAATAAGTCAACGGGAAAGAAAAACACCAAAGGAAAGAAAGAAAGAAAGCTCTGAGAGATTAACATTTTTTTCTTTTGTTTGAGAAAGTTAATGAAAATTTAGCTCACATGGACTCCTTTGGATTACTAAATCTACTGTTAGCCTCATTTGTCAACCCATCTATCCAGCACATGTAAGCAAAGTACAGAATAATCAGGTGTGTTTAAGCTTTCCTGGATAACAATATAATCATCTAGCCAGTGTGGAGCCGAGTATAAATCCTAAACTCAATAGAGGAAACTACCCTGTAGAACTTCCAGATAAACACTTGAATTCTAATTATCGTTCAATTAGATGAAATAGGCAGATCTCTTTCTCCTTTTCTACTCACAAAATCATATGAATCATCAGAGTATGAAGTGATTGATTACTTCCGCAGTTGAAGTAAGAAACCCACTTACTTTCTAACATTACTGGGAGATGGCTCAGGAATCAATGCCTCCATATAAGCCTCTGTTAGCTCCTTTCTTTGGCGATTTAGATAAGGAGCTCGAATAGCTACATATATTCTTTGGCAGGAAATTATTGCCACAAATATATAGAGAATCAGAGCACCGATTCGTTTGGGCTCCCATGTTTTGAAATCCTTGAGGAAAACAAAGGAAAACAAATGTATTACTATCTAGCATACAAAAGAGTTGATAAAAAAATTCTCATAAAAAGTCAAACAATGCAAAATTAAATTAGCCATTGTTCCACAATCTCAATCTACATTTCCAATTTCTGTCCCTTGTACTGGGAAAGCTCACTCGTTCAGTGGTTGACCAAGATTTAAGGCATTCGTATACAAGTAAAAGCAACACTCAAATTGTTGGAAACCAGCAGGTCTTTGAGCTGACACAGCTAATAAGCATATTTTCCCAAAAAGATTACGACAAACCAAAAATAAAAATGAACTGCACAGCTATGAAAGGTTTCAAAATCACTTATGCTTCCATCAAAAGCAATTATTAATATTTCTTAGAGAACTTGTCTTATCCCTGGGTCATTTATTTGTATTTCTCTACTATTTCCTTCGATTTGCCAAATGAACACTTCTTCTAGATCTTTCCTGGAGAATGTCTTACCCATTTACCTTGCTTGCATAATTGCATCCAAAAGAATTAACTTCAGTGGTTAAGCTCTCACATTTTCAAAGAGGAGCAAAGGTTCTGAATTAAAAATCCCGACCAATTATTAGTCGTCTCTATGCATATTCATGAGGAGGAAAGTTCCTTACACAGCTCTTTCACAAACGGAAGCTTTAACACATCCAACCATTTGCAAGTCCAGTAGTATAAACTTGGATAGTGCCAGTCAATTGGAGGTTGATAACCAAAGCCTAATAATTCTTGTTCAAATATAAAAAGGAAGAACCTTTGACATTAGGCTATTGGTCGACTTTTTGAACCGTGAAAGGTTTAAGGAAGATTAAAGCTTTGAAAACAGGATAACACCAAAGAAACGGCTAGCTCTTTTCCAATTTGGGGCAGACCCAGTACATTTAGAAATTATTATAAAGCGTCTCGCTAAACCAAAATATGCATTGCTTTTCAAAGAAGATGAATGAAAAAGGAAACTGATTAAAGAGAGGAACAAAGATTGATAGCTGAAAAATGCATCCCGCAAGTAAAACAACATTAAATTTCTTTCAAAATGGTAAATTTTTCAGGCTAAGCGATGGCGTCGCTGCAATGATTAAAAATTAGAAGAAACGTCTAAGATTTTTCAATTTCTTCCAAGCTCACATCTCTTCCACTTGTCTCTACCGGCAAAATTTTGAATGCAATTTGCTGCACCTCCGCGGTCCCTCTCATACAGCTCAGGATACAAAGTGCTCATACTTGTCTCATTTCTATCGTTTTACTGGTATTCCTTTAGATAGCCAACAGAGATTAAAATAAGAGGGTCCGAAGGCGGATTCACAAATTACCTTCCAATGCTCCCATTGATTCCAACTCAAAAACTCGAGCAGCAAGTCAGTCCTAAACCTTGTCCACTCAGCCTCAGCCTTCCTCACGCCTTCACTAAATCGCCCAACAAACTCCCCCACCTTCACATTGGCAACTTCCAAATCAAACCCAGTTTCCTTCTTGACCGACTCGCCGAGTTTCGACCAGAACCGCTGGGAGCCACGCCGGACCGAGCCAGCCAGACTGGGCCATGAAAAACCATTAGACCCACTTGGGTTTGCGGAAGCTAGAACCCGGAAGACAGGTCTCTGGCGGGAAATTCTGAGCCTGTGCCTTTTGGGAAGCTTGAAAAGAATGGGACTCTGAGAAGTGTGCGAGAGCGGTGCTGAACAGGAAAGAAGAGAGTTTGGGTTGAACGGGATTGTGATGTCCATTTTTGGGTGACGAATTGATAGAATGAGCGTGCAAAACGAAGCTCTTGCAGTGTCTATCTGCCCTGCGCTTCTGTGATAAGTTGAACTTCGATGTAGTCCAAAAGACTGTTCCTCAGAGGTTTTGCTCTTTTTGGTCTTTTTTGGTCAAAACTGGGGTTTTGGGTTTTACGGTGGTAGTATTGTGGATTTACTGAACTCGTGAGGTTGTAATAGAATTGGCCCAACCCAGCAGGCCGAGCTAAAGCTTGGCATCTAGCTTGTATATTTCAAGCCCAAAGCTAGGCAGGATTACAAGCATGTTTTTAAGGTTGCCATTTAATGGGACACAATGATAGTGTTATTGGACTCCTTTGTTTCTCAGAAGCTAACTTATTAGAAGATTTATTATTACACTTGTAAACTTAATATTAATTCATTCTCAATTCAATGTAGGAATTCTCAATAATCTCTCCTATCATGAAGACTCCTCCTACCCTAGTTGTAACTAAATCAAACTCCTGACCAACAAGTGTAGCCGATCAGGGTTCGAATCCCTTCTTCCATCCTCCTTGTGAGTAAAAAATAAAAATAAGAAAGAATAATCTCTACCATCATACATCAAAACCAAAACCACTAGCCCTTTTTTTGTTGGGTTTAACTGAGTCAAGTCTCCACACATCACGCATTACCCCATTTTTACTATGTTCAACTTGACCCGACATCCTCACATATTGGGTTTTGACCCGTTTTTCACCCAATCTCCACTAAGCTCTTATATCAATTAATAGTGTTATTCACTCCTTAAGAGCTAACTCACAAAGAATATCCACTCTTGCACTTCTAAACCCAATATTAGATCCTTTTTAACTACACGGGATTTTTTGGCATACAAAATATTGGTTCTTTATATTCCTTCCTTGATTCAAGGTCAAGGATCATATGCTTTGTATTTTATTTTTGTTGTGTATGTTTCTTTTGTGTTTACAATTGCTTACTCGATTGTTGATAGACATAGCTAAACAACGAAGTTAGAAGTATTGAGTTCATTATTTTCACCATGTGTTTAGCCCATCACACAATTACTTCTTATATGTTGGTTAAATATTTAATCGCGTCTTACCCAATAAATTGGTGATTATGGACCATTAATATTGTGGCGCAATAGGTAAAAAACTAATGTTAGGGAAGAAAGAGAAAAAACTATGATATATTATAGGAAAATCTGCCACTTGCATCTAAAATCATTCTTTTGCCCATAAGGTTTTAGATTGATCTCAATTTCTCTTGTTATTAGTTTTTCACTTTTATAATGTTATATGATTGATTAATTTAATTATTTTTCTAAGAAAAAAATTAAATATAAGCATTAACTTTGTCATATAGATTTTGTTATGCACGTCAAATATTGAGCTAAAAATCTTAAACCTAAAAGCTAATTTTAACACATTTAATTTGAATATCATTACCATTTTAAGTTTTTCATAGATTGTAAAAGCCTACTACACTTTACAATATTTAGCCTGGCCTATTGGGTTGGGGCCAACCTATGCACGGGCTATTCACTCCATGATGGCTTTCACTTTAACTAATTTATATAGTCCTTTTCATAGGTTGATCCTATGTGATTTGATCTATGAATAAATGGTTGATTTGATATGTGATTTGATCTATCAATTATAACGTACTTTATTCATTGGTCAAAACACATACGCCCTAAGACCAATTTATAATTCCCTTAAATACTATTATTAATTTAAGCCCTTATAAGCCCAAGCCTATACGCTCCCATAAACTCCTAAAAATTTTCATGACATGAGTGTTCCATAAATATCGTAATGGGTGGGCTGTAGAAATTCGGCACCAGTGGTCCAAGTGACCAAAATAACCAAATTTTCAATTGATGGAAATGTGGTGACTGTTTTTTATTTAAAACTACTATTTGCGATCCTGTGGTACCAAATCAGATAAATTTTGAAAGAGATCATCCTTTATCCATTGTGATTTTAAGCAAGACATGTATAAATTATGTACTTGTGTATTTTGATCTTGAATTTTATAATTTGACTAGAGTAGCATAAAAATGATGTCATACTACTTGGAAAATATAACAAAAGCTACTATTTAATTGCAACTTGTGATATTACAATGAAAATAAGAGTTAACTAATTCGAGGTATTAATATATGTACTTGTGTCTAACATGTAGATCTTTCTTAATCTTACTCTTGTTTTAGAGGTTTTTTTTTTTTTTTGTGGGGGGGTGATGTGTAGCCTTAAATTTTATGTCACTATTTCGTATTTATAAAATATTGATTCCCTCGTGATATTGTCCAAACACATGTTCATATGGCATATTAGCTCGTGCAATTTTAGTATGCGATATTTGAGATTTTGATTCAGTTACTGTTTGCCTACTAATATCTCTCAAAGTGTGAATTATGTCATTTTTTTTAGAAGTTTATTTTTTGCATTATTCAATTACTCCTGTTTTGTTTAATTCCCATATTACAAGTTTTTATCTATTTTCTAATTGTCTTTTTTTTCTCAAAACTTAAGATTAGATTAGCAAAATTTTAAGATAAAAATATTAAGAAATATGTTTGACGATGACCATGTTTGATTTTTGTTCTTTTACGCTAAAAGGATTTTTTGATAAAGTTTTTGAAAAAATTTATCTGTTTTTTGTAAGGGGATTCAGACAATAGACATGGGTTTAGTAATCAATAGGACAGCCACTCAATTGTTTCAAATTCTAAAAAATCTTTATCACAAACATAAAAAATCATTGTTTTTAAATTATAGGGAGTTTCTTTTTCCAAAAAAGCTAAGTTTATTGAATTGAAATTTTATTAGATACCACAACCAAATAGATTGTTAACACCTAACTAGTTCAATTTAGATTTAGGAGTGGTTGCCGTAGGTTCAATATTGCAAGTTTGACAATACATATGTTGACACGTGTACTCTGCAATTGTTCTCTTAAAAAATACGTGTTCAATTATTAAGAAGCATTGGATTTTTTTTAGCATTTTGTTAATTTTGAAAAATAATTTTGTGATTTACTTCGAAAGTATGTCAACAAAGTGGACTGAAAATTTATTTCATGCCTTTTAAAAAAATAAGAAGTACATTCAACTTTCAAAGATCAAGAAAATGTAAGCTTAAAGTATTTAGATTTGAAGTTTCTTATGATGTATTTTTTAGACAATAACTCTTCATCGTATGTTCAAAATTACACTCAAATGCATTTGGTGGTTTGTTTAGTTATTCAGTTATGCTAGCTGTTGACTGTTTGTTTTGTTAGTTGTTGACTTTGGGGGGAGTGAGATTTGAAGTTTGTAGGTCCACGATTAGTTGCACCTAGAAGATACTTCGAGATTATTATAAAGAATTATAGACTTTAGCTTACATTTTGCAAAAATCGAGCGGGATAAGCTATGCATTGTCTCAATCGGACATAAAAATTTAAACAAGTTTATATTGCGCACATTTCAATGTGTAGAGAAATCAATGTCGAGACAAAGAAGAAAACTTGGGCATTTGAAGAGCTCAATCACGCAGTCATAAATTAAGCAAGACAAAAATATACAAAAAGAAAAATTTAGGCTAAAATGTTTTACATTTTTATCCATATATTAGGAACAAATCAGTGAAATATTTTTCATGTGTCTATGTTTTTAAAAAGGTAAAATATTATCAAGTAACTTTGAACTTTTTTTTTTTAACACACAACTAGTAGAACTATCGATCAAATTGGGCTCAGAAAACACCACTAAGCCAAGAAACTTTGAACATGTTGAGAGGCTTAAAGTTTAATGAAGAAATTAACTTATAAGCATGATAAAACTTTATTCATTTAAATTTAATCATAAGTTTTTTTTTTTTTTTTTTTTAATGTGAAACTCATAATTTTTAACACCTCCTATGTATTGAGAGGTCATCTTAATAGCAATGACCTTATGAGAATAATAGGCTTGAAATAAAACTTGATATGAGTCATAATATTATATTGAAAGATCTAAAACTTAATAAAAAAAATTAATTCATGGGTTAGAAGAAACTTTTTTGGTTTAAAAAGACAAAAAAATCAACTTTCTGATATTTGAAATTTCATAATTTTTAAACGAGAAAAGTCTAAATAAAGCTGATACAATCAATAAACAACTAATATTTATTTTCTAGTGTTTTGGGATGCGGCACAGCGGGGCAAAATGACAAAAAACTCAAGTTCGCAGGCTCACATTTTCCCATAAGAAAGCGGGAAAACTTGTCCTATTGGGGGTTTATGGCGACGATGCCTCAATGCATAGACCAAATTACGACCTATTTTCTCAAAAAAGAAATTAGGTCGTAATTTGATAATATAAAAATAAAAAATAAGAAAAAAGTTGTGATTTTGCGTGAGCTGTGTTTTAGTGGTATTAGGTGATGGGCCAAAAGCAAACGAAAAAATAAAAAAGGAGCAAAAAGGCAAAACCTGAAAAGCAAAATAAATTGCTTTTCGTAGAAAAGAAAGGAGTCCAAAGAAACAGTAAAAATTTCAAAAAGTCTGCGACCAGCGCATAATCCAAGCCATCTGGGTCCGATACAAAAAGGGACCAGATGCTCGTTCCCACTATACCCCCCCTCCCCCATACATCTCTCTCCCTTTGGCGTTTTCTTTCCTTGGACTCCATTTTGACTCCTGCGCTGTTCCACTGTGCTCTCTCTCTCTCTCTCTCTCTCTCTCTCTCTCTCTCTCTTTCTCTTTCTGTGTAACTAATTTGATAGACTTTTGTTAGCTCGGATTTTGCTTTAGATCTACCAAATACGCAAGCTCTGGGAGGCACAATCCAACACCTACTACCACTACTATAGTCCTCTTCAACCTCTATTTCTTCTGCTTCAATTACAAACAAACCGCAACAGAAAAAAACAACCAAAAACTTCACTGAGACGAGGCGACCGAAACCCTAGATCTGAGAATGCTGCAAGTCCGGCCCCGGCGGGACTCCACCCCGGCCACCACCAAGTGGCAGAACAAGGTAATTCGCGACAATGGCGGGGGCTTTTGTTTCCATGCGTCCGAGTTTGAACTCTTGAAAGAGTCAAAATGTGTTTTTCTTTCGCAGTTTGATGAGAATTTGGAGCAGTGGCCGCATCTGAACGAGCTGGTGCAGTGCTACACCACCGACTGGGTAAAGGATGAGAACAAGTATGGCCACTTCGAGAGCATCGGCACGGTGTCTTTTCCTAACCAAATATATGAGGGGCCCGATACTGACATCGAGACTGGTAACAGTGGCTTTCTTGCTTGCTCAAATGCTGCTACATTGGATTGAAAATCGACGTGTTTGTTTTCTTTTTAGTTTTAAGAAATAATTTCCTATGGCGTATGTGCTCTGTAACTGAAAGAAGATTAAATTTCGTCCAAAACATTAGCTGAGAAAATATACGATTTCTCTAAGGCATTTGTTATTAACGTAAATGCGGTTACAGAGGTCATTGTGAAAGATGCTTGTAAGATATTTCTGTCATAAGTGGAGTAGTAAATATAACTCCCCGAACATGACTACAGAAAATGTATGTTGGAAAAGTTTGAGCAGTGGCTTTGGCAGGGCATGGTTGTGTGTTTATGGGGTGATTTGCTGTCATGTGACGAATGCTTGTGACACATTTTAAACTGTTTGCAGAAATGCGTCTTGCCAATGCAAGGCGATCCAGGGCAGATGATGCTACTGATGACGATGTTCCAAGCACCTCAGGACGGCAATTAACAGAGGCGGCCCTTGATGCTTCGATTCCAAAGGTTGCATTTGCTTTAGTTTTGGTTTTTATGGAGGTCAAATTTTTCTTGTGTCTAACCTTTTATTGCAATTCTCTGGGATGGGAAATTCGACCAAACGCTGGGTATTCTAGTTCCCATTTTCTCTTAATTTCTCCGGGTCTGAATCTTTTTAACTTGCCAATTGACTCGCAGCATTTTGGTCCATCTCCCCTCCCTGCTTATGAACCAGCATTTGACTGGGAAAATGAGAGGTTGATGATTTTTGGCCAAAGGATTTCAGAAGCTCCTATATCACAGTATGTCACTCTTTGCTGTTGTTACTGTTTTTTTTTTTTTATCTTTGGCCATAGAGTATGTCAGTTTTTAAGTCAATTCAAAGTAGAGTTTTTTATTTCGGCACTTTAGATGCATCGCTTCCCCAATTAATTCTCCCTTCTCTTCTTTGTTTCATTCTGGGATGTCCTCAGTGGATTGAAGATCTCTGTTAAGGTTTTGTCATTAGCATTTCAAGCGGGATTAGTAGGTGAGTGGTCTGCTCTTGGTAGTGTAGCCTTATCGAGTTGCTTCTTTCTCTTGATGTTATGTTGCAGTGCTTCAGTGTTGCTGACAGTTCTCTCTTTTCTTTCTTAGAGCCGTTTTATGGCACAATTTGCTTATATAATAGGGAGAAAGGAGAAAAATTGTCAGAGGATTTCCATTTTCATATGTTACCTACTGGAATGCAGGATGTAAGTGTAAGACTGATTCGGGACTTGTTTTTCTGAAATTCCAATACTGTCCTGTTTTTAACAAAAAGACTTAGTTCTAACTTACGCATGATTAAGGAATTTACTGTTGTCTTTGACATCATTTCCAGGCTAACGAACCACGAGCTATCTTCTATTTAGATGCTCCATCAGCATCAGTTTGTCTGCTGATTCAGTTAGAAAAGCATGCCACTGAAGAAGGCGGGGTTACCTCTTCTGTTTATTCACGTAAAGAACTGGTATATATAACTACAATATTTATATTTTTCTTGTTGCTGCCTTCAACTTGTTTCTTAATGCACTAAAATCTTTTATTTTGTGGGTTATTATTGGTATGCTTTTTTTCGTTTCTTTCTTTCAATAAAATAGTACAACTTCCACTTTCTATTGCTTTAGTTGTTCCTGAGGTTGGTTTTGTTGATTTTGATACATACTAATGCCTTTGTATTGAACATGTTGCTTAATTTTGCTAACTAGTATCAAAATGGTTGGTGCTTGACGTTGATATGAGGTTTGAGCTATAGTTTCTACCAGCTTTGCTTCTGCCGGCCTTGGTTTTTCCATGGCCTCCTGGATTGCATCACTGATCTAGCATTTTTGTTTGATCCTCACTCATGTTGATCCGACACATTACTATTCCACGTCAACATGTCTTTACTGTCTTCTCTCTCTCTCTCTCTCTGCCTCTCTCACTCACACTTGTGCATTGCTGATGGCATCCTTCATTCCATTTTGCAATAATTCAAGGCAAGCTTGTCCTGTCTGTTGAGACTTGATTTGAATAATCTCTTTCGTGTGCTTATGCACTCCCTCTACCTGAGCAGGTGCCCTTGACTGAACGAGAAAAGCAGAAACTGCAGGTGTGGTCTCAAATCATGCCTTACAGAGAATCCTTCGCGTGGGCTATTGTTTCATTATTTGACAACAGCATTGGTGCAGCTTCTGGTGGCGCTGCATCCCCAAGCAGCCCTCTTGCCCCTAGTGGGCCTGGGTCAAGTTCCCATGATAGCGTTTTTGAGCCCAGTGCAAAGATCACATTAGATGGGAAGCTGGGTTATTCAACTGGGACCTCTGTTGTAGTTGAAATATCGAACTTGAATAAGGTTAAGGAGAGCTATACTGAAGACTCATTTCAGGTGCAGACGACATTTTATATCTTAAATCTATTGAGATTATATATGGAAAATTTTTGCTTATGTTATTACGTGCTGATGAATTTCCTTGGATTTTTTTAAGGTTCCAGATCACAATGTATTGAAATTATACATGGAAAATTTTAGCTTATGTTATCACATGCCGATGAATCACCTTGGATTTTTTTGACATTTGCCAGATTGTTCACTTTGCAGTATTTAGAACCTTTTTGGCAATGATGTATATGCTTAAATAATTGTGAACATTATTTCCTCCTTCCTTCTGACATTAACATGTTAACTTCTTTGACATTTATGATTAGTTGTTATTGTTTACCTAAACTATGTTGCTTCTATTATGAATTTTTTATCTTTAGCTGCATTTCAACATTTATATGTAAACCAATTTTATAAAGAGAGGTAGAGGAATGCAACCGTAGTATATTGGATGCCTACGAGGGAAACACTAACTAATGAAGAAATGAACACATTAAAAAATTCCAGGAGATTTGAGAATTGAAGGGCTTCTAGGTGTAACATCTTTTGAGAGGTTCATGTTCCCTTTATCATGCCTCCTGAATGGTTTTTGAGTTTGTGTGAATATGCTAAAGATTGCAGTGATGAAATAGGGTTGGGTAGACACCCTTGGCCTGAACCGCTTTCTAGCCCAGGGGAATTGCACTAATCTGCAATTTCATTTTACTTATAAGGTGGCTCTGTTTCTAGGATAAATTGGAGATTTATTGTGTGAGCATTGCGTCCACTTCTAATTTAGCACAGTTGGCTTGGCCTAAAGTCATCAAATCTGAGCATGAATCGTGGAGAGGATCCATTCTGTTGGATTGGGCTACAGTTCACTGTCAGCAGCTTAGCATGGGCTTATGCTTAACCAGTAGAACATGTTTGGATTTTCAATTAAATGGTTCACTTCTGTTCTCACGAGCTCCAGCTGCTCCTTGAGGTATCTAAGATCAATGTTGACATCCTCATCACCCTTAGAGCCACACGGGTTCAATTTTGGATGTTTTCTAAAATTAGTTGTCCGTAGTCTTATTTAACACTTAAATGGTGATAGTGCCTTCTAATTTTTTGTTTCTCTTGTCTTTTCTTTTATTTATTTTCTTTTTTTATATATGTAGGATCCAAAACGGAAGGTTCATAAACCTGTGAGGGGTACATTGAGACTGGAAATTGAGAAGCACCAGATTGGCCATGCTGACATGGACAATATATCAGAAAGTGGGAGTGTGACCAATGACTCTGTTGATCCTGGGGACCGAATTGCTGATTCTGCATTGAGAAGGTTATCCAATAATGGTTCTGATGGGCCTCAGAGTAGCAACTTGAAGTGGAACTTATACGATGGGAAAGAGGTTTCTGGCAATGGATCAAATACCCATGAAAATCCGTACTTCAGCATTGATGATGTAAGTGTATAGCCTGTCTAAACCATGATCCTCTATATTTGGACTCAAATAGAGGTAGTTTCGCTAAAGACAGATGGTCATTTGATCATGATTGACATGTCATGGATGAACAATGAGAAGTTATGTTTCATTACTATTTGTTTAAACTTCTTTTTATGGTTGATTAATGATTGTCAAATCACAGTTGAATGCATTGGATCTTAAAATGGACTAATCATTTGAACCCTAAATGTAGCTGTGTATGTGTACTTATATGCATGTTTCAATCCAGTTGTAAACAAACATTACTTCTGTACAGAAGTATTGATGTATTCAATTTTAGTGTCTCATCTAGCTAGGTTGGATGGGTCTGTTTCTCATTGTTTTTTTTTTCTTTGAGTAAAAAAGAAAAAAATAATAACCCAAGAGTCATTCAACCAAATGGAATTTTATTCTTCCATAAACAACACTGGGGGGCAAGACTGTGGGTCTATCACATCTGCCTATGAAGTTGAAAGAATTTTTGTTGAGCACATGTGTGCATATAGATCCATCAATTTGAGATGGTGGGTCCCCAGGAGCCTTAAAATACATGTAAGCCCCAATCAGATGAAGCTGCCCTGCAGATTTTTGTCTTGTCGCTGGGGGCTGGTATGTTAAGAATTCATTACTGGGGAAAGAATGTAACCTTGAGGGTGAGAGAGTAAGTGATCAAGGAATTTTCTAATTTAATCGAGTGTTTAGCTTTGTCATACGACTAAAGAAACGTTGCTGTTAATTCACTGTTAACTCTATTTTGTCTGGAAAAGTATTTCCACATCTCACATGTTTCTCCTTTTCCTACGTTGGGTGTTTATAGGAATACAGTTTACAGTGACAACTTCTAGGCCCTGAATTCTGATCCTACACTATTTGTCACTCCGCATCTTGTATTTTTCATTACTTGTTAGTATTTTTGTATTTTGAACTGGTTGATTGATATGGTTTTTGCTCATGAATAGTTTGAATCCCTTAGTGGGTCTGACATGGATGTATGTATTGAGAAGAAGCTGACTGGATGTTGGCTGCTTGATGTTTCATTCCATAGTTCAAGTAGGACTGCTACTTCATCCATGTGATCAGTTCCTTTTAAGCGTAAAACTTGGGACCAAAAATTCCGGTTGACATATTGGAATTGCATGAAATAGATGCCCCCTTTTGAATGAACCTCTTTTAAACAATGTGATTCATTTGGTTCAATGAGTTTTGATATGCGTGTTACTTTTAGGCAGTGTCTACTGAAAGTTCTGTTGCAGACGAGTAGCAGTTAACATTTTGTGAACATTTCCGTTTGTTGTTTGCCTTTATTTCTTTTTTATCACATCTATTCTAAATGTTGTGTGGATTAATTTGCAGTTCCAAGCTTTTGACTTCCGCACAACAACAAGAAATGAGCCTTTCCTGCAGCTTTTTCATTGTCTTTATGTATATCCCTTGACAGTTAGTTTAAGCCGGAAGAGAAATTTGTTCATAAGGGTTGAACTAAGAGAGGATGATGCTGATGTTCGTAGACAGCCTTTAGAGGTAAATATCTTGATTTATGTTTTCAAAGTAGTCTTGCTTTCTGAACTTCATCTTTTTTCATGTGTGTAACTGTTTTGACTAGGCAATGTATCCAAGGGAGCCTGCTACTTCACTTCAGAGGTGGGTTAACACACAAGTTGCTATTGGAGCTAGGATGGCCTGTTACCATGATGAGATCAAACTTTCCCTCCCTGCTGTCTGGACGCCAACACATCACCTTTTATTCACATTCTACCATATTGATCTTCAGACAAAACTAGAAGCTCCAAAACCTGTATGTTTCTTTGTGTACAGATTAATGGCCCGATTTTGTAGTATCTTTACTTGTTTTGTTATTGTTTTGGCATGTTTTATGGGTCTGCTTTGGTTTACCTTATTACTCCAGTGAATTAATCATTTTGGTCATTAATTTTCCAGGTTGTTGTTGGATATGCGTCACTTCCACTATCAACCCATGCTCAGTATGTATACTCCTTTAAACAGATATTTCTTCAGTTTTGTCCTTGTAGCTAATAAAGTTCAACTTGTTGCTTTAAATGTTTAATGGCTGTGGCAGATTGTTCTTCTTTACGGCAGTGAGTGCTTCTTATTATTTGTTTACTATTGGGGGCATACCATTGCCAGCCACTTAGAATTATTGACTTTCTGTTGGCCAAAAGTGATCTTATCTTGTCTGCCTAAGTTTGATGTATTACTGCAGTATAATTGGCTAGATCCCACCTGTAGAGTTATTGGTGCTTTGAATTGACATTATTGGAGTAGAAATCATTTATTAAACTTAATGATAACTGAATACACCTAAGGCGTATTCAGTTATAATTCTGGAGGTTTTTGCGTGCTTATTAGCAATTTGTTATTCTCTATGCTTCATTCTTATCCTGCTTTGGATAATAAAAGAGCTAAAGAAAACATGATATCCTCAGGTTATTTGGGGGAGGAAAGGAGCAACAGCTGCCATTTCAAGACGATGGTGTGGGTGTTGCTTTGTCCCCTCTCTCCCTCCCCCTACCCCATCCCTTTTATGTGGAGAACACACTGATTTGTGATTCTCTATCTTACATCTTTGATTCTTCTAGACAGTTAGATGTAGCATTGACTCCTTTCTCTTTCCTGCATGAAAATGATTTTTACTGCTGGGATGCATCATATTCTATATATATATATATATATTTTGGGTTTTGGTGTTGGTAAGGGCAGGAGAGAGAATTAGAGTTCAAGTCACTAGTGAATGAAATTCATCTCATAATATCTTCAATGGAGTACCTGTGATGTTATATAGAATAAAAGGTTGCTTCCTGAGGTGGTAAGATGTTCCATGGCTGGCATGCTTGCAATTGGACTGGTATAATGTGAATATTCACAATTGGTTTTGGTCTAGTGGAATTGATTCTTCCTTTGAGTAATATTTGGCATTAAGCTTTGTTCAGTATGTTATCATAAGATGTATGCTTTGGATGCACTCCTTTCTGGTTTATTCCTTTAAAATTGTGAAAAGGAGCTCTGCTGGATGTGATTTTTGCTTTGATGTCAACGATTTAATTTTCATTATTTTAAATTTAAATTTTAGTTCAAGTACCATGAGTGGTCAATGTTAATCTGAAAGCTATAATGTTCATGGTTCAACTCAGGTTGCGATCTGAAATTTCTTTGCCAATTATGAGAGAATTGGTTCCACATTACCTCCAGGACATGGGAAGGGTATGTTTCACTGGGACTTTTCTATTTGTGCAGTTATGTAAAATCATTTTCGTTGATCCTTTTTGCCTTCGTTATCTTTTCCCTTTTTGTTTCAGTAAATGTTCTGGGTCCAAATCAAACCAAGCATTAACTAATTGTTTATAAAGATACCAGACTGCTGGATCTCTCCGCCAAGTTGTTCTGCCCTCATTCTTTTTTATTGGAGGGTCAAATTTCTTAATTACATATTGCCTTTGGCCTGCTTGGGTTTAATATTTTTGTTTGCTGTAATTGGGGTTGCATGAGAAAAAACTATATGTAGTTTTAGTCAGTAGTTTTTCTGAATTGTTGTGAACCCATTTTGATGGTTATTATCTTAAACACCTTGGTGGCTTTTGTGCGTGTGCATGTGTGTGCCTCCATGAAGTTCTATATTACAAATACAATCACGCATACGCACTTGTGTGCACAGACAGATGCGCATATAGATAAATAGGTGATATAGATCAGTACACTTCAATTCTCTGGGGCTAATAGCTCTGTTGTGATTGAACATTTACAAACTTGGTTTGTCAACCTGAATTGCCTTTTTTAATCTTCCTTTTTTGTTTTTGTTATAGGAGAGGCTGGATTATCTGGAAGATGGGAAAAATGTCTTTAAACTGCGCTTAAGACTTTGTTCATCGTTATACCCTGTCAATGAGCGCATTAGAGACTTTTTTCTAGAATATGACAGGCACACTCTGCGAACAAGCCCTCCTTGGGGTTCTGAACTTCTGGAGGTATCATTCTAAAGTAGACTTCAACTTCTCAGTAGCTTAGCCTTTTGGTTTATCACCACAGTTATGCCTTTTAAAAAATTTCTGTTTTCTAATCTAGTCCTTAAGCTTCATTGTTGTGAGAAGAAAATTCTGTAATTAACCATTATGCTAATAACTTAAATGCAAAGGTTTGTAAACTGACAGAGAAGCCATGCTTCAAAAGTTTGTTCTCCCTGCTTATGCAATTCAATGTCTTAATCAATTGAGTGGAGAACTATCCAGATCGGTTTCTTTAAGTCTGCATTAATACCCCCAATGAGTTTGAGCTTTTAATGGGTAAGGATTCAAATTGCAGCTGCTTGGCTAATCTATGCTGACACCTCAAGAGGTCCAGTGAAGGGCTATTTTGGGCTCTTCAGTTGTCAGGCAGGTCTGAAAAAAAAAAACTTAGTGGACGGTGTAGAGGCTCAAACAGGTCCAAATAGCCCTTGAATTCCCATACAGGCCCAAAATATTTTTTTGGGACCCACAGTGTGACTGCCTAGTTCTTGGATAGCTCCTAAAGTTCTTGTCAGTTAGGTTTGAAGAATCTGAATGAACAGATTCTGTCCCTTCTGAATCTTACAGGTCTTTTTAAGCTTAGATTCCCAAAAAAACTTGGTGTGAAGACCAAAATAGCTCCTTCCATTTGGTGTGCCATGCTGGCCTACCAAATATGCATCAACTTATTGAATGACACAAGTACGAAAAGGTGCCGTTGTCTTCACGAAGATGGTGGCCTAGAAGGATAGGGGGAGTAATAGTTTCCAACGATTGTAGAACGTGTTGTCTAAATTGCAGTTGACTGGGAACACATCCCATGGTTCCAGGGAAGAGATCTTCCTTCCATGGAAAAACAATTCAATAGGTGATTTTTGCTCTTCTTTGTTCCCTCCTTCCTTTAAGGGAGTCAGAAAGCTGTAGAAATGAACTTTGAGCACAGTATCTTGTGAAATCTCAGGGTGCTGTATGACATTCTGCTTAATCTCCTTGGTAGAAATGATTTTTCAATCATAAAGTTCTTTTATACCCCATTTTCTAAGAAAGGCCACAAGAACTTGTGATGTGGTGTAGGTATCTGGACAGGGTAGTCGCAAGAGCATGTAATATGTTGGAACTTTTGCTTCTTCAGGGACTATAGTGCAAGAAGCTCGCTTGTCAAAAATTGGATCAAATTGCATTTTAATTGTTTGTATAAATTATTAAGATTTTTAATTATGCTGTTATTTTGTGGGAAGATAGTGTTTTATTTAATAAATATAACACCTGGAAATCTGTGTACTTGGTGAGCGTACTTTGAACATTCTAGTTAGAGCAATAACCAATTTCTTCAGTAATAGTATGTTTTGAAAGTACTACATCTAGCTGAAGGCTTATAAGATCTGTTGTATATATCCCTGCTTGTGTTTTCTCGAGTTGTAACGGAAAACCAACCACTATGTGGTGGACAACTAGGGCCGTGTTTTCAAACTGATTAACTGCTTGTGATCCAAGTCTGTGGCACCTGTCTGTGGCTTGTGCTGACTCGACAGTCCTGCCATTCTTGACACACAAGTTTTATTGGAACAGATATGTATGCCACCCACACACACACATGCACACACATGCACACACATGCACACACATGCACACACATGCACTCACATGAAGGTATATGTATGTAGCTGTAGACATCCAAAAAGCTTAATTCTAAGAAGTATTGATTTTTGTGCAGGCCATCAATAGCTTGAAGAATGTTGATTCCACGGCCTTGCTTCAGTTTCTTCACCCAATTTTAAATATGCTTCTCCATCTTATTGGCAACGGTGGAGAAACACTCCAGGTTTTTTCTTTTTTAAAATTCTATTAATTTTAATTTTAATATTTTATCTTTCTTGTTTGGGAATCAAAGGTCTTGACTTTTTGCATTGGTTTTCATAATTGCCTTGATGACTTCACTGGAATGCCACGAACTTAGCTTCTTTGCTTGCTCGTGCCATCTCTTATTTCTTTTTGTTATTGCTTTCAGGTTGCAGCTTTCAGAGCCATGGTTAATATTGTCACTCGGTAAGTGTTTGAAATGCGGTTAATAATATTACATAGGCCAGAGTTATAATTTATGGAGTACAGTCCATACCATTATGAGCATTTGTTGGGGACAAATCTGAGATCTTTGCAACCAATTATGCATGTCTCTAAATTGATTTATTTTAAGAGAAGTATGAAGAACTGCGAGTGCTGATGCTCATTGATGATACTTGTTTCTTCATGTACTGTGTTTTTAATTGCTGTGTGTGAAACGGAGTCAGGCTTTATTTTTGTTCAGTTAATATTGCTGCATCTCTGAGTAGCCTATTTTTGGTTTGTTTGGTCTTATAATTTTTCTCCGTAATTCTGTGATTGCATTTTCAATTTAGTGTTTAATTTTGTAACTTATTTTTTTGACAGGGTGCAGCAGGAGTCAGTTGATGATGCTGAAAGAAACCATTTTCTAGTTAATTATGTTGATTATGCTTTTGATGACTTTGGGGGTCGTCAACCACCAGTATATCCTGGTTTGTCCACCGTATGGGGAAGCTTGGCTCGTAGTAAGGTAAGTCTGTCGCCCTGGGTCTTATCGTTTATGAATTGTAAGCACATGGTCAGTTTTATCATTGTAGCTATTTGTATTAATTAAAATTCAGCTTGTATTTTCACGGGTATATTTCGTCTGAGAACCCTGTATGCTGCTACTAGAAAATTAGAAGGGGCACTTAGAGAAGCTAAATGTTGCTTGCAAAACCTGGTCAATGAACTTGGTGGCAATCACAAAATGCATCTGCTTGTAGTGAGGGACTCTAAAAGTGGTAGGAGATTCAATTAACTAGGTGTGACTTTGGTTTACATAAAATAATGTCTGTCGATTAAGTTTCAGAAGGTTCTTGACCCGTTGCTTCACATTTATAATCTGCACTTCAGTACCATGGGTACCGACTAAAGATATGCCAGTGACAGTTGGTACGAGTCTGTAGTATTCAGGTGCTAGAGGAGAACAGTGTTATTCAGGTACCTGAAAATAGATAGTGACTGGACAAAAAGTAAATCTGGGGTGAGGGCTGGCTTGAGTAAGCGTTCTCTTGAATTTTAGATGTTAGTAATAGTGGTCTAGCTTGCTTTAAAACTTGCAACCGTAGAGTAAGATGTGTAAGGGAGGTGTCTGGTGCTGGGCGAAATAAAAAAGGTTCAAATGCTCTGTCCACTTCCACCAAGGATACATTTTGAATGTTGTGTTGAGAGAGACAGTTTAGTTTGGAAATTTAGTTGTTTTAATATGGATGTAAAGTGGTGGCATCCTTGCTTTTCTCAATACATACTTAATTTTGCATTTTCATGCTCTTTTGGTGATTTGCCAGATGTTTTTAGGACTAAAATCACTACATTGGCCTTTTATATATGTTGTCTGCTATATTTATCTGCTAATTTTACACCTTTTTACTGCTGCAACTTTTTGTGCAGGCTAAAGGCTACCGTGTGGGACCAGTATATGATGATGTTTTGGCAATGGCTTGGTTTTTCCTTGAGCTAATTGTCAAGTCAATGGCACTGGAGAAAACTCGTCTTTTTTATCACAGTCTTCCCACAGGTATATTAAACTTCTTGGAAACTTGTTCATGGTAAGGCTTGGTTCAGAGTAAAGGTCATTCTGCCTCTTTGGTACCACAATTTCCTGACATTTGAATTTAGGAAATTTGATATTAAAAGTGTAATTGACGTGGTGTATATAAAATATGGTCTGTGTCGTGGATGACACATTTACATCTAAACTGTGCATTAAGTAATTCTTTAGTTTTTACATCAAGTATTAAATTTCACCAGAACGTGAATAAATTTTGAAAATTTTCATTTACCATGCTAATAACCATATTCGTTATGGTTTTGGCTATACTTTCCATTCCCTATGGAGCAATACTTGTGATATAAAATGTTATACTCATCCTACTGAATGCTCTTCATGGTTTCAACGTCAAGCGAATTGTATACTACTGCTGGTAGCATTTGTTTTTGTTGGCAAATAAGCATAAAGTGATGTACTTTTGTGCTCCTAAAGGTCTCATTTCTTAGATTGATGTTGGAAATACTGTTGTACAAATTTTGTTGCACCACTGAACATCTAGGTTTGGGTGGCTTATTCTGCTGTTGTGACGTAGTTGCTTTTGGTTCAAAATTATTTTTCTTAGTTTAAATTACACCCTTTAAGAGCTATTAAATCATATACCATTTTTTGGAATTGGGGTAATTATCTAGTTGAAGTTTTTGAATGAGAAATTTTGTTTGTGATTATCACTTTCCTTGTGCTGCAGATGAAGATATACCACCAATGCAATTGAAAGAAGCTGTTTTTCGGTGCATAATGCAGCTATATGATTGCCTTCTGACAGAAGTGCACGAGCGCTGTAAGAAGGGATTGAGCTTGGCAAAACGTTTGAATAGCAGTTTGGCATTCTTTTGTTATGATCTTTTGTCCATCATTGAACCTCGTCAAGTTTTTGAACTGGTATATATTCTGGTGAATTTTAATGATTATTTGCATATATTTGTTATGATTCTATTGTTTCATTGCATATAAAAATTATAAGGATTCTACAGTCAGTCTAGATCTAACATAGGCTGGAATGTTATGTGTGCTGTTACATTCAGAGAACTCCTTTTGTGGATGGGCGTAAGATTTAAAACCATCCAATTTTACTATTTCAGCTCTTAAATCTAGGGAAAGAGTAAAGTCTTGAAGAATATAAGTAGCATAAACTCATTCAGCACCTTTTGTTGTGGAATTCTGTGGAATGCTCATCTCAAATTTGGATCTCCAGTGGATTTTACATTAAGAGCGAACTGCTGGGAAGCTTGGAGTTCTTATGAGAATTTCCATGGATTACTCTTGCACTGAAACTCTTCGTGTAATGTTTTCTTTTTGTTTCTAACACTGCAAAGTTTTTATATTTTGATGGTGATGGTTTCAGCTGCATTTTACAGTACTGTGGTTCCAGATGGATTGCTGAATTAAAATTTTATTTAAATTGCCAGTTGGTTCTGTACAAGGCTTTGTTTTAATGGGACAGAAATGAAATATAGTAATGAAGGTACTTATAAGCAGAAGCTTAGCTTTGAAGATATGTTGAAGACCAACATCTATGCATTCAAAATAAAATAAAAATAAAAATCATGATCGTCTTTTGCTTTTTTAGAATGAGGATAAAGACACCTACCTTGGCAATGCAAAATGAGTTTCTGCAGCATTACTCAGGCAATGGGCTATTTTGGCCCAGATGTAATGGACCTTTTTGTTTCTGTTCATAATTGTTGCTCTTTTTCGTTGATTCAGGTTGTCCTTTTTTGTCTTCCATCTGCTGCAGGTTTCCTTGTACCTAGACAAGTTTTCTGGAGTGTGTCAATCGGTACTCCATGACTGCAAGCTTACATTCTTGCAGATTATATGTGATCATGACCTTTTTGTGGAAATGCCTGGGAGAGACCCTTCAGATAGGTAGATCAGGCAACATCTTTTTTTTGGGCACTAAATCAGTTTTATGTAGAGTACTGTGGATCTCTGATGACTTTAGTGTCTTGTAGTTGTAGAAATTTCTATATGTAGAACTTCTTTATTTTAATATACATGTATGTTGTATGCTTTTTTCTGTTCCAGGTTCTTTAATTTGTGTCTTATATTGTCAAAGAGAAATGTATATTCCAATTGCTGGTATTTCTTGTTAGTTAATCATGAAAAATTGTTGCTTTAATTCATACTCTCTGGATGCATTTCGTGCTGGTAGTTATTGGAGCTTTGGATGCTTTCAAACTAGAACATAGAAAGCTTAGGAAAGAACATTAATATGCGTATTTGCAATGATCATAAACCCCAAAATGTTTCAAGCTTGATTTTAGTGTTGCAACAGGGACATTGCTCATTGCTTTGTTGAGATAAGCTGATTATTTTATTTTTGTTTCCATTTAAGAAGTCAGCTTATCAGCCTGAAATGTATCTCTATGTTGCTCAAGGTTTTCTGCTTTGGGAAGTCATATGCAAAAGTCATGTAGTTTTAAGTTAGGATTATGTGCACCTAGTGTCATACCTGTATGACACATGCAAGATTAGGCCACTACCCTCTGGAATTGCCATTTTCTTTATCATTTCCATGATGGGTGATACTTTTTTATTTTATTTCAAAACATTATGGTAACGGGGGAAACCTGTAGAACAGTGCATACCACTTCTAGAAGATGGATACATTTGGGGGCATCCCAAAAGGGTTCAAAGGACTTGCAGAATAGTTTGAATGGGGGATGAAATTGCAGTTTGTACTGGAACAAGAAGTAAGATTCCCGTTGGTAATTTTATTGGCGAGATAGAACTAAATCTGGTACTGTTAAATTTGGAGATAATATCTCGCATGACTGTTAGTTCTCCTTAGATTCCTTTCTATTCTTATGGGAGATGATGAAATTAATAATAAATTTTTTTTATCCCTACCATTCTTGCCTTGAAGTTTAGACACGTAACTTTGCATTGTGGACAGATGCATCGCTAAACCTCGACTATTTTGAAGGGTTATAATCTAATATGGACATATCTTTGCTTGTGAACTGTTGTAGATGCTGTGTGGTTGTTGACTCTTCATCATTATTAGAGTTTACAGCTGGCATGCTTATGCTTTTGAGAAAAATGGATGTAATAACTAACTTCACTTTTTCTTTGTAATTCTTTCTTCTAATTTGTTATCCTTTAATATTTATTCCTTTCAATACTTCCATGGTCTGGTCTGCCACTTGAAGTGAAAGTCGTCTGTGATGTGTACTTGACTTAAAGGGATGTTGTTATTGTAGGAACTACCTTTCATCTGTCTTGATTCAGGAGCTTTTCCTTACTTGGGATCATGAGGATCTATCTCTGCGAGCAAAGGTAAGTGTTATCAGATGATTTGCACTGACCTTGATTTTAATGAATATTTCCTTTTTCTTTCTTTTGAGAGGGTGATGCCTGCTTATACATTTTAATTGTATAACGCAACTCTTACTTATATACAGCTATGAAGGGGACACTACTGCTGAAGATATACAATAATCATTATCATTTTGTTTAAGACTTGCTTTCTCATGTGTGTAGGCAGCTAGAATCTTAGTAGTCCTTCTGTGCAAGCATGAGTTTGATGCACGGTACCAAAAATCTGAAGATAAGCTTTATATAGCTCAGCTATATCTTCCTCTAATTGGACAGGTGTGTATTGATTAATCAACCTTCCGCAATGGTTAATTTTTCTTTCTATTGAATCTTTGCTGATAAAATTCTCAGTTTTGCATTTCCTAGTTGTATATACAAGTTTTGCAGCTGTATCTGTACCTCTACTAGGAATATTAAGGGTTCTTCTGTATGTCTTTTCTACAAAAAGAGGCAAAGCTCTTTACCAAAGCCAGGGATTTTCTCATTTTACTCCAATTTCTTTCCACCAGCACTCCTCCCTTTTAGAAATCATTGATGACTGTGGTCAATTTTTTCAAATAAAAACTATTAAAATTTAAGCTGTAATGCCAATACAAACTTTTGTAGACTAAGCTGTTTTCTAGCAAAAACGAGAGTAGTTTCAGATTGGCTTTTAAAAACTAATCTAGTTGTTCATGCCAAAAAAGAAGAAGAAGGCAGTATAATGAGAATAATGAACTAGCTTGAAGTTCCAGTTCATGCTTTTAACCTGGAGTATGGGTGGGCTTGATTAGGTTTGGTGAGAAGAATCACTGATTGACACAGTGTAATGGTCAACAGTGAGCTAAGTAAGTAGGTAGAACGAATTGATTATGAATAGTGGAACAATAAGGTCTGTGAAACAGAAAAAATAAATTATGTAAGTGAGGATAGGAAGCAATGGCCTTTGGCCTAAATGAGAATGGGTTGATTTGTGTGGTTATGTGATTCAAGTCCTATGGAATTGGAGAAAGAACCAAGGTTTGGTGTATTCAAAACCTGCTTTTTTATTTCATCACTCTTTCTTTTCAGTCTAACAAAACCATATCTAACTAATTGAATGAAGTAGGATGGAAGCAGAAAAATGTTTGTCCTCAATGCTACTCTTCTAAGAGAGAAGTTCTTGAGAAGAAAGAAAAGGAAATGAGACTACAGATTTAGACTAATGGAGCAACTCCAATTAAAAACTAGGAGAAGCTGGAACTAGATGATGTATGGATTGTGTTAGGAAGGGACTGTTGTAAGAATTTCAAGATTGTATTCAAGCAACTCTAACGAGGCAGTAAACTTTACGAAACAAAACATCAGCCTTAAAAGACTTATTCCTACTTCATGTTGTCTTGTGTACTTAATATTGGTATACAATAAATATATGATTATCTCCTTCCCTCTAAATTCTCCACAGTAATCAAAATGAGGTGGCATCCAACTGAGAAAATTCTTATTCTTGTTGGTCTGACAGAAAATACATGATCTCCCGCACACCACTAAAAAATGAAACAAATGTCGATCAGCTTCACCACTACACTAAAGCCACAATGCTTCTTAGTTTCACCACTACACAATAACTTCCCAAGTAATACATATCTTCACCATTGCACTCGCACATACAATATCAATATACTGATAGTATTGTTTTGGTGAGATCTTATATTGTTAAAATCCCAAAATCCGCCATCAACCCAGGCAAAGGAATTTTCTGGGTACCTTCTATACAAAATACCCTTCCTAGGAAATTGTATTGCATTAGGTCTTGTTAACAACAAATCAAATTTGTCTGTTGTTTAACTGTCTCAGACAATCAAGTGCTTTGCTCAGCGGAGCCTAGAGCATAATGAGTCTACTATGGAATAATTGCTAATCATCGAAGCTCATTGATAGTTCCCAAACATGGGTGCACGTAGGCATTCTTCTCCTCTGCAATTAGATGAAAATCTCTGAACAACTCTTTCAAAGCATCGTCCTCACCACCGAAACTGCAATAGTCTGGGGCCATATTTTTGGGTAGAGGGACAATAACCATAGAGTAAATAGGGATCTTCCTGGGGACAAGAAGAATATGGACCATAAAGATAATTCTCCAAGCCTCCAAAAAGCCTTGGAACGGAAGTAAGAGTTACATTTTGTTTTTGTTGAAATGTCATGGGATAAATTCATATGATGGTTTGTAATTCAGTCAATTGCCTTATTGAGAAAAAATAGTTCTATGAATTTTTCCGGCGACCATATAACTCCATTCAACTTTGCAATGGGCACAAAATTTCTTGATTAGGAGTAAATATGTCCACAAGCTCTCTAGCTATGGCATAATACCCTCTACTTCCAATACATAGACAAATCTAATAATATAAATTTTGCTAAAATAGGTCCCTTTTTTTCCTTCCTTCTTTTGGGAACCCCCTGACAATTCTTAAACATACATCATTAAATTTATTAGTGTGACTGAGATGGTTCTGTTGCTTTTTGACTTGTGTTATGGACTTAATATCATGATTCTTCCTGTTTCATAATTTGAGGTCGTGTCTGTGCAGATCCTGGATGAAATGCCTGTCTTTTACAACCTAAATGCTGTTGAAAAGCGTGAAGTTTTAATTGTTATTCTGCAAGTAGTGCGCAATCTTGATGATGCATCACTTGTCAAAGCATGGCAGCAAAGCATCGCTCGGACTAGATTATTTTTCAAACTCATGGAGGAATGCCTAATTCTCTTTGAGGTTAATATTCTGCTTAGAAATTTACTTCTTGTTTTGGCTGCTCCACAGTTAAGCTGATAAGCTATCATCTCATTATCTATAATTGAATATTTTATATTTTGGGTTTATATTGTTTATGCATTTGATTACTTCAGTGTAGGAGTCAGCAGTCAATGGTACATCTAGTTCCAGTCAAATTCGGTGGTAGATTTGCTAATAACAATTAAGTGTATGGACATATAGATTTGGGTCAACACTTTTGTTTCAGGTTTTTTTCCCCCGCTCCATTATGAATATTCCAGTGTGAATAGCTTTTCATTCTTTGAATTTAAGTGGTCAATTAAGCCCATATAGCATTCTCTTTCAAGACTAGGTGTTTTGCATCTCTTATTGTTCAATGCTCCTCCCTGAGGTCAGCTTTCTGAATTCATAATCTTTGTTTTCTTTTCTGTAGTACACGAACAAAATACTTCAAAGTATTTCTTTCTCGTGCATAGTTGGTAACCGTTTTGTTTAATTCCTTACTGAATTTTCCGTTTTTGTGAATTTCTTTGTTTTTCATTATAGATCCTGCCCTTATTTAATTAGCTCTCAAACTGAATACCTTTTTTGTTATTTGACAGCATAGAAAGCCTGCCGATGGCATGCTTATGGGCTCTAGTTCTCGCAGTCCTGTTGGGGATGGACCTGCCTCCCCCAAGTATTCTGATAGACTTTCTCCCGCAGTTAACAACTATCTGTCTGAGGCATCAAGACAAGAAGTCAGAGTTAGTTGATATTTCTGTTGCTTGAAGTTCTCGAAAGCAATATTTTCAGTGTTTTTGACTACTATTTGCATTTTATTTTAAATTCACAACTTGATTGTAATATTGGCTTTATGTGCATTGTATAGAACCTTCATCGATTGGACTCATATTTCTTTAAATAGTCAATATTTGTGATGTATTACATGTTCCTTGTCTCCTCATGCACCTTGAACCTCTCTAATGCAGCCTCAGGGAACACCGGACAATGGTTATTTATGGCAAAGAGTGAACTCCCAATTAAGCTCCCCTACCCAGCCATATTCCTTGAGAGAAGCTCTGGCTCAGGCACAGTCTTCAAGGATTGGAGCTTCTGCACAAGCACTTAGAGAATCTTTGCACCCAATATTGAGACAAAAATTGGTACAGTTTTGCATGAAAAGCTCGTTCACTTGTTTGATTTCTTTAACTAAAAGAAACTACGATGCTCTCTTTTATATACATCAGACTGTTGATAATTTTGCTTTCTCTTCAGGAACTTTGGGAAGAAAACTTGAGTGCTGCTGTCAGTCTTCAGGTTTTGGAAATAACAGAAAAGTTTTCCACAACAGCAGCATCCCATAGCATCTCCACCGACTATGGAAAACTTGATTGCATCACAGCCATATTTATGAGCTTTTTCTCTCGAAATCAACCTCTGACTTTCTATAAAGCTTTGTTTCCAGTCTTCAACATTGTATATGATCTTCATGGAGCAACTCTAATGGCAAGGGAGAATGATCGTTTCTTAAAGCAAGTAACCTTCCATTTACTTCGGCTTGCTGTTTTCCGAAATGAAAGCATTAGGAGAAGGGCCGTAATTGGGCTCCAGATACTTGTGAAGGTATGATCTTTGAAGTTCATAGATTGTTGCTCTTTTCCTAAACATTATAATCATGTTCTTTACTTTTTGCAGAGTTCCTTCTATTTCTTCATGCAGACAGCAAGGCTAAGGGTTATGCTTATTATCACATTATCAGAGTTGATGTCTGATGTGCAAGTGACTCAGATGAAGTCTGATGGAACGCTAGAAGAGAGTGGTGAAGCTAGGCGTCTTCGAAAATCTTTAGATGAAATGGCTGATGAGTCTAAAAGCCCAAATCTGTTGAGTGAGTGTGGACTTCCTGAGAATGCTTTGGCAACAGTTCCAGAGAGATTGACAGAGAACAGGTGGTCTTGGTCACGGGTCAAATATCTCTCCGATAGTCTTCTTCTGGCACTTGATGCTAGCTTAGAGCATGCACTGTTGGTAAGTTCTCAGCAATTTTACATTTCATTTGGGCTTGAGATTGTGTGATTAATTATTCACCAGTGGGGACCGTACACTTGATTGAAGAAAAGGGTTCATACCTCACCTCCCAAGACATGTTTCTTTTATTTCTCTTTTAATTGTTGCTTTCATTGCCCTTTCTTGTATGAGAGATGGCATTTGCCTCTAATTCTATGCAGACCGACTATTGCAGACTGGTTATTTGTCAAGTTACTTTGTAAATAACTTTATGTGGGTAGGTAATTTCATCGACAAATTTCATATTTTGGCATGTCAGAGTGATGTCTTTTGTGTCAAAATTGAAAGTGGCCTATAGACTCACCAAAAGATGATCACTCAAAAGGGACATGCATTTTCTGGAAAGTACTAGGAACTTCAATAATATATATCTGCTCAAATAAACTTTATTTATCCTTTCTGAGAACTGATAGGGTGCCCTGCTGCTCCTACCCAAATGTAGTATTTTCTTTCTCCCTCAGACATAAAACAGGGAATGAAGGACTGGGAGATGATCTATTTAGGATGTTAACTTATTAATTAGCAAGTGGTTAGGACAGATTTTAAGTATAGGGTTAAAGCCAAGGTAGAGATTTTGCTGTGCCAACTCTATGAGCCCATTACCAGTCAAATATTTTGAATGTTAGATGGAGTAACTTCAAAAGACAACTTCCTGGTTTTCAACGTTGAAAGCACGCTACCTAAGGCTTCTAGGCTTGGTTGTAGTTAACAGCTACCATGCAGTGGATGCTGTTGGATATTGGGTTGTTAGGAGTAACTATCTATATAAGAGATACTCTTTACAGTTGCCACTGCTTTGTACATAGAAGCCTGCATATTCTTCACCAAGGGGGATTGAATGAATTCCTCCAATCCTTACTGTGTTCATCCCGTCTTACTTTTGTCCTCTTCAATAAGTTTCATTGATCTCACAAAGTAATACTGGGTGTTATTTTTCACAGGCATCTGTAATGACTATGGATAGATATGCGGCTGCAGAAAGTTTCTTCAAACTTGCAATGGCATTTGCACCCGTCCCAGATCTTCACATAATGTGGTTGCTCCATTTGTGTGATGCACATCAAGAAATGCAGTCTTGGGCGGAAGCAGCCCAATGTGCTGTGGCTGTTGCTGGTGTTGTGATGCAGGTAACTCTCTCTTACTGGTGATTGGTATTCAACCTCTTGTAGCAAATGTTAAAATTGAAATGTATCGTTTGTGATTCAAGAGTATCGACCATTCCATCGCATTCTTGTAGCTTGATATATCAAGCTAAGTTATCATATTTTGTTCTTTGCAACCAGATAGAAGGAACTATGTACCATACGTGTGATGTTTGCTTTGAACAATGTAGTTTGAACTATCAAATGACATACCTAATTTGTCATACTTTAATATCGTGAGGGACTTACTGCGTATAGGCTGCCAACTCTCTATTGGTTTTTAAGATAGCTAATTTTTTATTTCAAGTGGCTTTAGGTGGATTACAACTTCCTACTGACATTTTGTAAATATGCAATACTATAAGCTACAGGATTTTTTGTTTTCAAGTTTGTTTCCCAATAATGGTCATTCAGGGCTATGGGTGCCTTTTCCTGGCTAGGAACTTATGGTCTTGTATGGATCCAACACTTTTGCTAGTTTTGTCTGAGGTTCCTGCACTCTGGTGTGACTTTGTGGATGTTTCTTTTGGTTCATTGTCTTTTGCTTTTTAGAGTGGAGAACTGGAGTGTGACTGGATAAATTGAAGACTGGTCTTGACTTTATGATCTTTTTCGTGCTTACAAACCTAATTAAAATTGATGTAGGCCCTTGTAGCGAGAAATGATGGTGTTTGGAGCAAAGATCATGCAACTGCTCTTCGAAGAATTTGTCCAATGGTGAGCAATGAGATCACATCTGAGGCATCTGCGGCTGAGGTAGAGGGATATGGTGCTTCAAAACTTACAGTAGACTCTGCAGTGAAGTACCTTCAGCTTGCCAATAAGCTTTTCTCTCAAGCTGAGCTCTATCATTTCTGTGCCAGCATTCTGGAACTTGTAATTCCCGTATATAAAAGCAGGAGGGCATATGGACAGCTGGCTAAATGTCACACGTTACTCACTAATATCTATGAATCAATCCTTGAGCAGGAATCAAGCCCAATTCCATTCACTGATGCCACATACTATCGCGTAGGATTCTATGGTGATAGATTTGGGAAGCTTGACAGAACGGAGTACATATACCGCGAGCCCCGTGATGTGCGGCTAGGTGACATAATGGAGAAACTTAGTCATATATACGAGACTAGAATGGATGGCAATCACACATTACGCATTATTCAAGATTCTAGACAAGTGAAGGCAGATGAGTTGCAGCCGGGAGTCTGCTACCTGCAGATAACTGCCGTTGATCCAGTAATGGAAGATGAAGACCTAGGCAGCAGAAGGGAGCGGATCTTCTCTCTTTCTACTGGCACTGTACGTGCACGTGTCTTTGACCGCTTTTTGTTTGATACCCCTTTTACAAAGAATGGCAAGAACCAGGGTGGCCTGGAAGACCAATGGAAGAGGCGAACTGTGCTTCAGACTGAGGGCTCCTTCCCTGCCCTTGTGAATAGGCTCTTGGTAACTAAATCTGAATCTCTTGAGTTTTCCCCAGTGGAGAATGCAATTGGAATGATTGAAACTCGAACGGCTGCACTACGAAATGAGCTTGAAGAGCCTCGCAGTTCAGAAGGAGATCAACTTCCGCGACTTCAGAGTCTACAGAGGATTCTTCAAGGCAGTGTTGCTGTTCAAGTAAGCTGTGGCGATTTTTCATATATCTTTTTGAACTTGCTTGTGGCGTTCATGTCTCATGGATTACCACATATATGCAGGTCAACAGTGGAGTCCTAAGTGTTTGCACAGCCTTCCTGTCTGGTGAACCAGCTACGAGGTTGCGTTCACAGGAACTGCAACAACTCATTGCTGCACTCCTTGAATTCATGGCTGTTTGCAAGCGTGCCATTCGTGTACACTTCAGATTGATTGGAGAGGAGGATCAGGATTTCCACACACAGCTTGTGAACGGATTTCAGTCCCTTACTGCAGAGCTGTCTCACTACATTCCTGCCATTCTCTCAGAGCTCTGACTTTTGTAGCATCATTTGTTTGCCGCTTCAATTTGTTCATATTAATTTTTTCCACTTATTTTCTTTCTTTCTTTCTTTCTTTGGCTTTTTTGTTTTTCAATGTCGTGCAAATATTTTTCTGTTCATATGTGTATACTAAATTTCAAGGAAGTGATGTTCAGAAAACCGAAAGGTGTACTGATTTTCTTTCCCCCTTTTCAGCATAACTTCTATACCAAGGTTGGCTCGGTTGTTAGTATCATCAGCCCGGGCCTAAGCATGGCGGCCCCAGGCCTTCTATGCAATAAAATAAAAAGGCCCAATGAATTAGGATTTCCCTTATGATGATGAGGATGGCTTCAAGGAAATCATTTATTTTACTTTTGTCACGTAACATATCATTGGGTAGATAGGAAAAGATCTAAATGATCAGCATTACTCGATTATTTTGATGGTGATAAAAGGAAGAGTCTTCTAAAATAATATTTCATAATAGAAATATGTGCCAAAAGAAAAATTAATGTAAGATATTAGCTAATATAATATTTATAAAAATTTGGAAATATTTGTTATTTCCTCATTTATGTGGTTGGGCTAGAATGAAATACATTATTTTTTATGCAATCCACGTTTAATATATTTTCCATGCGCTGGATGAAAAAAGTAAAACAGCAAAAAGCACCCTGGCACGTGTCACTGTTCGTGGGTTGCTTCTCCCTTCCCTTTCTCCCCCGTCTGTTCTTTGCACGGCCTAGGGCAAAAACGTCCGAAAAGCTTCTTCTTCAATTTTGAATCAAGCATGAACCGTCGAAAACCTAAGGGTTCTCTTTAGTCTATACAACTGCACGAGTAAGTCTAATCTATTTCTAACTAGTGAGAATAGTTCCAATTGATTTTCCGGCAAAAGTTTGGTGAGAAAATCTTCCTTTCGAAAGAATTATCTGGTCCTGGACACTTGAATTCCGTTCAACCAAACGGGATGGATCAAGATATTTCAGTTGGTATAGACTTCCCCCTGTTTTCCAAACCTTCCAAACGCTCTAAACCTACTGCTGCAACTGCCGCCGCCGCCGCCGCCGCCGCCGACGACGACAGCGCTAACGTCAATCAAAACGTTGAGGTGACCACCCCACATGTTGTAAAATCAACAAATCTTGATCATGATACTACCCCTACCACCTCATTCACTGACCTTGGGCTCGCGGAGTGGGCGGTGCAGACCTGCAAAGAGCTGGGAATGCGCAAACCTACACCAGTGCAGGTGCACTGCATACCAAAGATCCTAGCGGGCTGCGATGTGCTTGGACTAGCACAGACTGGGAGTGGCAAGACGGCGGCTTTTGCGTTACCTATCTTGCACCAACTTGCTGAAAATCCTTTTGGGGTCTTTGCTCTCGTGATAACACCAACTCGAGAGCTGGCGTACCAGCTGGCTGAGCAGTTTAGGGCCCTTGGCTCGAGCTTGAATTTGCGGTGTGTAGTCGTGGTTGGCGGAATGGACATGTTGAACCAGGTACAGAGCTTGATGACAAAGCCGCATGTCGTCATTGCCACTCCGGGAAGAATAAAGGTCTTGCTGGAAGATAATCCTGATATTCCTCCTGTTTTCTCCAAGACTAAGGTATTCAGTTTGTCTCCCTCTTTCTCTTTCTATTTATTTTCAAGTTTATGTTATTTTTTAGTCGATTTTTCTGAAAGTCTGCATATAAATTGTGGTTGGCCACATATCATAATTTAATTTATGGTGCAAAGCTTGCATGATACTTCTATCCAATAACAGGCCTAATTTACGAACACATATACATAGCTGCCATCAAATTCATTTTGGTTCTTTTAGAAGAATTTGATTGACAGGTTAGGGATTTGGGATGCTGATACCTGTGAAAAGAAAAAAAGATCAACTTGATATTGTTTCAGAATTGTATGGAATAATTCTGGGGTGTTATTCTAGAGTATTGTTAGAGAAAAATATTGGTGAAACTCAAGCATTCATTCATTTTGTTGAAAGCCAGGAGTTGTCTCTTGACTTCTTTTGGAACATTTTTGATATAGTATGATAAATTTCTATTTTGTTTTCATGTTGACTTTGAAAGATAGGGAAAGCGGAGGTACAAGGGATCTTTAGGATAAAGTGGTGAAACACCATGAAAAAAGTATAAGGCCAGTCAAAACGTAATGTTATTGAGTAACATGATCCACACATATGAGCCTTTGTTCTCATAAATTCTGCTATGATCACAGGTCATGGGAGTTAATACAAAGGGGATGGGGATTTGAAAATATGACTTGGGTTAGTACTGCATTCTAGATACTCCGTGCTAGAATGAAGACAGGAGAACTGGAGGACATAATTTATTACCTTGCAAGCCAGTTTATTTTCTACTGTAGAGCATGAAATTGCCCTTTCTTTTTTTATCCCATAAACTGCTTACATATATGTTCTTCTTTCCCTGTTCCAGTTCCTGGTATTGGATGAAGCAGATAGAGTTTTGGATGTTGGCTTTGAAGAGGAACTGAGAGTGGTCTTCCAGTCTTTGCCAAAAAATCGGCAAACTCTGTTATTTTCTGCAACTATGACAAGTAATCTGGAAACGCTTCTTGAGGTTTCTGCAAATAAAGCATACTTCTATGAGGCATATGAAGGCTTTAAGACAGTTGATACTCTGAAGCAGCAGTATCTTTTTATTCCAAAAAATGTTAAGGATGTATATCTGAATCACATTTTGTCGAACATGGGAGATTTGGGTATTCGGTCAGCCATGATATTTGTCTCCACCTGCAGGTATTACCTCTTTGAACAATAAAGTCTGACTTCTCGAAGTTTGGTGTGTTGTTCCTTGATATTTGCCACATTCCTTTTTTTAATCTTCAACACCCCCCCACCAAAAAAAAAAAAAAAAGAGAGATGACTCACCCTTCAACGTATTTTGTTTGCAACCCTTGGTGATCTGACTCTCTGTCCTTACTTGCATATATAAGTGCAATGCCATGGACCTCAATATGAATGTATGTATATGTAGTGAATTTCCTAGTATACCTTGAAGGTATCTAGTACTATTAAGCATCCTTGGTGAAAGCTTGGTTTTCTAAGCCAGCCAATAGGGAAGCAAATTAATAAGAAAAAAGAACAAGGAGTATGATTTTGTGGAAGTATATATGCATTTTTCATGAATAACCAGCGGATATGTGGTTCAAATAAATGAGACATTGAGAAGGTGTTCCTTCATTGATGTGAGCAGAAGGTAAGAATGTCATAGCTAGCTTATGTGCCCTTGGCTGTAAAAAACTTCAAGGCTTTGAAGTTAACCCATTTTACCAGATCACTGATTGTTATTCCTGCTCTTGCGGTCCAACTTGAACAGTACTTTCAAGCCATTTTCCATGAAGTAATTTTTCTCGGATTTGGTGATCTTTTCATATTGTAGAAATGCCATATGATCCCCTGAGTTTCATCCATGGTCTTTTGAATTCAATTAAGTGAACAGCTTCCACTTTCCATAAAATAGTGCACGCATTTGAGAAGAGAATTCGGCAACAATTGCAAAATAAACAACGCTTTATGTCTGTGCTTCTGTACTCTATGGATTTGAAATTAGTTTATGTCTGTAATTCTTTTGTTTCTTCTTTTCTCGCTAAATTAATTTCCTCTTATTAGTGTACGCTCTTGAAATTCTTATCTATTCTCAGCTGGGGGATCATTCTAAATACCACATCCACAGCCTCTTTAGAGTATGATATGCTTGTTGCTTCAATTTTTCTTCATGATGCAAAGTTATTCACTGTAAACTGCCTCTATGCATCTGGACGTCAACCTGGCTTCCATTATTAAAATCGTGAAGGATAATAATAAAATTTGACTGGTATCCATTATCAAATTCCTCATGCAAAATAATGGGGTTTTATGAGTCATGTCATATTTATCTTATGCCTGTGGATATTTGAAGTCTGAGTCAGGCTACTTTTCAATTGACTATTTTCTCATTCTCTGCTTCTCTCTCACTTTGGAAGATCTTCGATAGCATTTTTCCTTGCACCTGGCATTATGTTAGATGAGCTGGATGATTTATAAGATTCCAAAATCTGCATTAATCTCTCATACATTATGGTGTGCAGAAATTGTCACCGTTTGAGTTTATTACTGGAAGAGCTTGATCAGGAAGCAGCAGCACTGCATTCTCATAAATCCCAGTCTCTAAGACTTGCTGCCCTACATCGATTCAAATCTGGACAGGTTCCTGTATTGATTGCCACAGATGTTGCTAGTCGTGGTTTGGATATCCCCACTGTTGATCTTGTAGTTAACTATGATATTCCAAGGTGACATCTCTTGACCAATTCTATTTATTGTCTTCTTCCTTTAAGACCCCTGTGCATTGGGTTTAATGCCAGCCTGCTACAGGTTTGCAAGAGACTATATTCATCGTGTGGGGCGTACTGCAAGAGCAGGCAGAGGAGGGCTGGCTCTAAGCTTTGTCACTGAGGTAAGTGCTGAATATATTGCTAGAATTTCATTAGTAGTGACGTGGAATTCTTTTAAGTTTCTTGGAGCACCATGTGGTCCTGCATAAAAGCTGCGGAGGCTTCTGTGTAAAAGCCAAATAGCGAGATTGATGTTTCAAAGGGTTTGTCTTTTTTCTTTTGGATGAATGCATACTCTCCTATATGTCACTATGTACTAGGGGTGTTTCTTGTTTGGCTTGCTATATATGCCACTTGCACTTCAAGATAACATATGTGCTATAACAAGGGTATCCTTGAATTTAATTGGGTAGTATTCTTTTTTCTCTCTTTTTCCTTTTTTAAGTGTTTGATGGTTTTGTAAACACAGTGTAGTTGGGTTGAACTCCCGTCAGTGCTTCTCTATGAATTTATCATTTATGAAGAGATTTCAAATGTATAGATGGATGCTTCGCATCTTTCTGATATCTACAAACCTTCAAGAGGATATATAAATAATGTTGAAACACCATTCTTAATGTCTTTTCTCCAATCTTTGCTGGGTGTCATGATCAATGCTTATCATGATTTTTGATCCACAAATACAGAAGTTACTCTATGGGTGCTTTTTGCTTGCAATTTTTGGAAGAAAGGAATAAACAGAAAATATTTTTGACTTAGATTGACGATAATTTTCATGTGTTGCCTCTGGGATATTCTGTCACTTACGTTATTGAGTAAAGCCGAGCAGTGATTGCTCGAACTGACCAGCCTGGTCAAATGGAGTATGGTTGGGTTCTTCCAGACCTTGTTGCTGCCATACAATCATTTCTAGTATCAATGTTCTTCTAGGCATTTGAAAATTCTTCCTCACTCTCTCTGTTTCTCTCTGTCAATAATGAAGAGCCTTATATATATGATCAGTGCTATTGTTTCACTTATCATTAATGCTTTGATTTGCAGAATGATGTTGATCTCGTTCATGAAATAGAAGGTGTTCTTGGAAAACAGTTGGAGAAGTTTGAATGTAAAGAGAATGAAGTGCTTTCTGATATCACGAAGGTAAGCTCTCTTGTAACAACTTTTAGTGGAACTACTAGATTAAAAATGGCATTCGCAGATTGAAGTTGGTTGCTCTTTTTCAGCTAATTTTTGGAGCTTTAATAAGTGACGTTTACATGTTCATTTCATTGCTTTCGTTACCCTGAGAGAAGTCCAATTAGTTGTAAACTTTGGAAGTTGAAGAGTTTGCAAGATCTGAATGGTAGTTTTCCAATTTGTGACTATCTTGCATCAGTAATTTAACATCCATTTAATCACAAAAAGACTCATACTCAAGCAGATTGATAATCATCTTATAACTTCATTGCTGGCATTTAGTCAAATGATACCTGGGGACTTGCTTGAGGGTTTTGCAAGATACGTCTCCCAAGTGCATTAGAGTGTATAGTTTGGTCCCCTTAAGGTTAAATGGCCCTAGGTGTATTATTCAATAAGTAGTATTCAAAACTTCACTGACATATGGTTTTTGTATCCATTTAAAGTAGAAATAACAGTATTAAAGTATGGATAAGACCTAGCTTTTCCTGAAAAAGATAGGCTACTGTAAAATAGTTTCATCCCAAAATTGTCCTTTTTCTCATGATGTACTTGAAATAACTTCTTTGCTGCATGTATAATAATTTTCTTATTCATTAATGTGTCAGATATATACAATTTCTTATCAACTCAATTACTGAAAAGAAAAGCTATTAAGAAAAACAACATATTGGCCAACACGAAAACTATCAAACCTAAACAGATAAACAAATGTTACTATCGAAGGATGCTGAAAGGGAGTTAAAAACACTCTCATGTCTTGTGAAGATACTCTAGGCCGTAACCCTGCTTTTCTCTTCAGGGTATTCAAATTTCAGTTACTCTAAAATTTCAACAGCTAGGAAATTGATCCATATGGTTACTAGGTTTCTGCAAAATGCATACGATCCTTTGAGATACTTGATTTCCCAGCAATAGTGTTGACCACAACACTTAGGTTAATTAATTTTGTTCTAGCTGTACTAATCTGGTCTATTGTTGATTCCAATTTTAACAATGCATATTTCTGACGTGTCTGTTATGAATCCTGAAATGTGTAACATCTTCCATCCTGAATTATGCAATTTGTTCTCGCACTCTGCTGAAATTATCAATGGTTCAACGTATCTTGTGTAGAAAATTTCGGAGTGTTAGTATGAATGGTGATTTCTACAACAATCACCGTGAGATTGATGGTCACAGCTTTAAGTTCTATTATTCGTTTCTATACATCAAAGCAAGTAGAGGTCATGCTTCATTGTGCTTATGCGTTTCTACCTTAAATATGCAGGTTTATAATGCCAGACGTGTGGCAGAGATGAGGATGACGGATGATGGTTTTGAGGAAAAAGCAAAAGAACGCAAAAAACAGAAATTGAAAACTCTAGCAGAGAAAGGATTATTGAAGAAAAGGGGTAGAAAAAGAAAAGGAAACACATCTGCCAAATAGGGTTGCTAAGCTCTTTTTTGTAGTTCCCCTCTGTAACACTGAGCGACTAACTTATGCGGCTGATTAGTCAAGTAGAAAAAGTTTCACTTATGCATCATAATGAGAACGCCAACTGAATTGCTGTTTGGAGAGCAGCAGTTCCATTTCTATTATATAAAGAAAAAGGAAACGTATTTTGTCTATGCTTGTAGTTCTTAAGGGACACATCTCAAAGTTATTTTTAGACTGGCAAATAAATTTATAATCCTATTTTTTTGTCCGAACAAACACAGAAGACAAGAAAAATAAAACTTTTATGGGCTTTGAGTTCCAATCAGGTTGTCAAAGGAGAAAAGATTAAACGCTAGATAGGCAAGGCTTATCAAAACTAATCATGGAAATTTTGCCTTCTTTAGCATTTTAGTAGTTACCACAAATTGAAATTTTTTTAATAAAAAAAAATAATAAACTGGATTAATCTCAATAAGAGTAAGGAAGGAATTGGGAGAATAATATTTTACAATGAATCTAATAACATTAAACAATATTGGCGACCTATGAAAGGCTAATTACACTAACTTTTCATCTATCTTTTTGAGTCTAAAAGTAACTTTACTTCTATATTTTAACCTTTTTGCAACTTTTTTTCCTAGGAGTTTTATCTTGTTTTAAACTTTTAAAAAGTTTTATCTTCTACTGATTTTTTTAGAAGTTTTATCTAATCTTTAATTTTTTACAAATTTTATTTTATTTTTCTCCTAACAACTCATTCTAGTATAATATAGTGTTAAGATGGTTTTCAGTATTTTCATAAGAAAAGGATTTTAATAACTTATGACTCAAGAAAATGTACTTATAATCCTTTGAAAAGAGTCTTAGTCAACCTAAAATTGTCAAGGAAAAAATCCGTTTTATTGACTAAATTATTGCTTAAACTTTTTTCATCATCCATCCAATAGTCTTTGTTTTCCAATTAGAACACAACTAATCTTTACTTCCAAGCCTTGACCATGATTGAGATTAGTGCTTGATGTGAACGTGATCGTAGTAGAAGGCTATTAATGGAAGATTCTAATTACCCTCTTAGTTCTTTTAGATTGTATTGTATTGGGTTTCCTTACTTATTTAGATTACTCACATTCCTAAGTTTTCCTACTTCTATTCATATTCCTAATTGTATTCAAAATCCTATATATATTGGGTAGCTCATAAAATAAAAGAAAAAAAGGGTTTCTAACAGAATTGATTTTCTTAGTTTACTTTTGTAACAAGGATTAATTTAAAACTAATACAAACTTCTATAATATTTATAAAATCAGTGTGTTCATCTAACAACCCAATCTCCGACTCCCATCGGATTTGCTTCTTTTATTTATTTATTTATATATATATATATATATATTATATCACAAGTCCTTTCCTTCTTGGGTTTAAACACAATAGCGAAGTACTTGTTATAAATAGATTAACGCCTGCCGAAATTAGCCACGGCCGCTTCCTTGTGTGGATCAGCGCACCGAAGCAACCAAGCAGTGGAAACCGCGACGGCGACGGGGAAGAAAACCTTAACCACTACACCATGCCCAATTCCAGCGGAAAAAAGATAACCGTCAGGACCGCCGATGGCGAAATCTTTGAGTTGGAGGAGGCTGTGGCCATGGAGCTGCAGACCATTAAGTCCTTCTTCGAGGAAGACGGTGCTTCTTACGATACCATCTTGCCCCTCCTAAACGTGTCGTCCGGGGTGCTTGTCGAGGTTATACGATACTGTCGGTATGTGGTCGAGTACAGGGTCAAGTCAGAGGCCGCCGGGGATGACGATGGCAAGGAGAAGGTGAAAGAGGAGAAGAAGGCCTTCGAAAAGGAGTTCCTGAGTGAGACGAGCGACGAAATGCTCAAGGACTTAGTTCTTGCGGTGAATTACCTAAACAACAACGGTATGCTATGTTTTCTTTTCTCGGCGGTGGCCGATCGGATCAAGAACAAAAGCGTGGAGTACGTTCGCAAGTTTTTTGATGTTGAAAACGATTACACACCAGAAGAGGAGAAGAAGCTGCGGCAGGAAAGTGCCTGGGCATACGAGGGCGTGGATAAAGATTGATTGATTGTCTTGTTTCTCTCTTTCTGATTACCTGGACAAAGAATAGAGGAAATTAGGGATTTTGGTAGGGAAAATAGGGTTCTTTAACTTTAAAATCAAGTTAATTGATCGAATTTCTCATATGTCTTGCTGATTGAAATAAAGATTTGATCTATTTCGCTTGCAAATTTTCTAACCTTCATGCTTCTTCAATCTTAGCTCTCTGTGACTCGCCGGATATTTCGATCCTCGGTGATTTAATTTCGAAGGTCACCGGAGATCACCCAAACTTAGTTTGTTACTCAGCTTATTGATTTAGTTGTATTGGATCTGGGTGTGCAAAATCAAGTGCCACGTAATCACGTAATCAAATTAACAAGCTCACATTGATGGATTGATGAACAGGGTTGTTGGGTTTATGAATTCAGTATTATCAGGCTTATGTGTTCAAAATCATTGGTCATTGAGCTCAAAAATCATCAGTTGGGCTTCGAATCCAAATTAGGGTATTGGTTTGGTAAAGTTTATTATGTAGGCTTGATGTTTTATTTTGTGTTAAAAAAAATTTAGGACTTTTTGGGCCATACGTTAGATTGCAAGAACTGGTACTTTGGTTTCAACAATTCCTTTCAAGCTATATAAACAAACAAATTCTTTAATCACCAATCCATAATTAGTGACAAGATGTTGAATGAAATATTCTTTATTATGTTAAGTAGTTTCTTATATTTTCGCCATATATAAGCATAATGGTGTCATAGACCTAAACTCTATTCCAAAAGACTAACTCAATGGAAGTAATAACAAGAATTCCCTATATAACAATAAACTATTGTTTACCTTTTTGATGAGAGAGAAGTCCATGACATTAGGGTATTGAATTGATTTTGTTACGGGCCTAATTATGGTGAAATATATTATTGTTGTCGAGGGTCTATGTTACGAGAGTTATCCTTAGTTTTTTAAGATATATTTTTAGTTTGTTAGGATTTTTAGTTTTCTTAGGACTTAGAAATCTTACAATAGTTCTACTGTCATTGGGTTTAGATTCTTAATCCTATTGTAATCGAATTTGGAGTCTTATATTTAGTAGGATTAGCATATAAAGGACCAGGAGGAAGGTGTTCGAGGATAACTTGGAAAGTGGAGAAATATGGAATAAATCTTAATACAATGTCCTGTTTGATACTAAAGATATCATTGTTCCCTATGTTATGCTAATTTGGTGGTAGTCTCCCATCAATAATCTCAAAAAACGGATGAACAAAATTTTAAAAAATAAATACAACGAACGGATTGGTGAAGACCTCCTACATTCGCCATATGCATCAATCGTCCGAGGAAGTTTCCCGGACATGGACTGTTGCTAACTTTTTTGGATGAGGACGTGCTAATAATCCCCATTAGTGTTGTATTTTCCTAACTTTTTCGGAAAAATTCTCATAGAGATATTTTTTTACGAGAAAAATGGACCTTTATTTGAACTTGGACTTGAAAGGAGGATAAACCCTCTTTCATAAATACAAAATAATAGGAAAAAATTCAGATAATATGATCCCCATATTGTCAAACAATACTAAGAAAACCTTATTTAGCACACACCATAATTTATTTAGCATTCAAACCTATCCAAGCGGGCGTCAATTGCTCAAACGTGTCCCTTTCCTAGCCGATTCTTCATAGGCCTGCAATGGCAGATTGATTCTTATGATAGTCAGGGAGGGTATTCCACCACTTCATAAGGGTGGATTCCTCCAAGAGCACCTCCCTTCCCAGCTCTCCGTCGTCAACCCACTTCTTTATCTTTCTTTCTAGGTTCGCAACCCTTTCCTTGACCCCTCCAAACCCTTCAGTAGTTCCAGAACGGAGCTCCTCTACCTCTGCCCAGAAATGAGATTCTCCACTGGATCCAGCAGGCATCTTTTGAGCATGTTCATGCCATCTTTGTGTGTACCTGTATCGCTTTGGCCTTCCCTTTTTCATATAGGGTCCTGTGTCTTCATTCTTCCCGTGCCGATAGAAGTTGGCAATATCCAGGGGCTCAACCAGGCGGCGGAACGTTGTTCCGAGATTTACCCAAGCACTGTCACCCTCAAAACCATCTGGAAGTTCATACTTTTTTAGCATCTCGATGATTTCATCCCACGTACCTGCTAGCTTTATCCTCTCCACATTAGCTTGGAAGTCAGGGTATTTTTCTTGACGTTTGAAGGCATCATAATAGCCCAGTCCCTGGGCTTCACATGATCTTCGGTAGTCCTCCATTTTTTGCATGTTCCTAAGTATGTCTTCCCTCTTGTTCTCTATGGACTCCTTGTTTGCTTGCTTTTGATTCTCGAACTCTCCCGCTGCACGATTGCACAATCGAGCCCTCGTGCTCTACAATTTTCCTCACACGAAAAATTCACACAAAGATAAGAGACAATTCTTTTGAAAGAAGAAGTTAACCATAAATAAGAGATTTTGGTAGTAACAACCGGTGGAAGGAGAACTTACCAAGCCAAGGTCATCTAAGGCCGAGTTAATTGTTACACAGTCACCACCTGTGACAACTGTAGAGAGTGGGAGCTTTTCTAGCTGATTCAAGTCGACCACATCTAGCATTCCAAAGCTTTCGTTCAATTCTCTTTCATATTCAAAATGTTGATCAAGACTTACGCGGGCTATCTGTGCAAGTTCTGTATCGCTGCTCAATAAAGAGGAGTGGAAAAGTAGTTGAAGAACAGCATCTGGGTTCCTCAGGACAACCAGCTTTCCATTCCCAGTGCAGAAGATGTATGTCCCAAAGGGTTTGTAAGGGCTTAGTACAACGAAATTGGCTAAGGTTTCCAATAGTAGATTTTTGTTGCCCATGAGAATGCAGGCGGCATGGCTTGCTACAGACGACGCATTCCTCATCACAGTCGTGTAAAAATCTGAAGCCTCCTCCGGTGTTCCAATGGATTCTTGTGCAGGATTTTTAGATTTCAAAGAGAAGAAATGGAGAATGGACTGAAATTGTTTTTCAATGGATGGGATAGGAGCAAGCAAGACTCGTGGGACAATGTCATATCTCATGACAAAATGTATGAAGAAATCAGCCCACTCCTCCCTTCTAAGTGCATGAGAAAATATGCGGTTCCCTGTTAGAGGACACCCAAAGGTCACGCAGCGAGGAGATACTGTTTTTACTTGTTTGCATTTCTCCAAGAACCAGATTGTTGCCAAGATGGCCATTGAACCACCCATAGAGTGTCCAGTAAACACTATTTGCTTGTTGTCTGCAACAGCTTTCTGCACCTGTATTCCGTACTTGCAATCACTAACATGTTATGGGATCATCTGTGTTTGTAAATAGTTAACATTGTTTGCAATATGAGAGTTTAAACTCAAGTGCGAAATTCCTTTACTTATGACAAAGATTTTTGTGAGAAGTAAATTCCTACTTTTGAGTTGATGAGATGTATTAAAAGCAATGTGTTCCATATTACTTAAATATTCTTTTAGTATTCTTTTTTCAATAAAAAACATTCACTTGCATTGAAAACAAAAGAAGACTTCCTAACAATCATGATTTTCTAAGATCTGTTATCCCTTTAGATTACTTTTGAATTTTTGATGCATTCTATTTTCAAGATCAATAGCTACAAGTCCATTTTATTTACATAAAATTGGTGTGCTATTATTACTATTGTGATTAACGAATCTTGCAAGATAAGAAATATTACTTTATCTTTATGTAGACTCATGAACCTTATATCAATTAAACAACTAATCATTATGTACAAATTCATCCATTAATCTCTATTTTAACGCATTGGTTTGATGTTAATGGAAGAGACAAACGGTCCTCATTCTAGTCAAGCTCTTATGGTAAGAAACCATAGTAAAATAAGATGAGGAAAAGTTAGAATGGTCATAAATTATAAAAGACTAAATGAACATATAGAATTTGATAGTTATTATTATACCTCAAAAAGATTTCCTTATTAACCAAATTAAGGGATCAAAATATTTCAGTAAGTTTGATTGTAAGTCTGGTTTTTCACAAATAATGTTGAGCGAGGAATCATGTAATATTACTATTTACTTTCCGTAATTGAAAGTAGATATTTTTCTTAACTGCAAAACCGACACAGCTTTGGTCCAGAAACAGATTACGACACGAGTGTTAGGTAACATGGCAAGATATGAATGGAAAGTGATGAAAATAGCTGAAGAGTAAAGCGGAAAAAGTAAGGCTGACACGGCAGACCAAGTATGTAACATGTGTCGGAAAATTGTGCCGGAACTTATCGCAGAAACAAGCATGTGGTCGAAAACAAAGAAGCAAAGAGTTACCTCCACTTGGAAATTTGGACTCTGCAAGATGTTGCTTTTGAATATACGTAGAAAGGCAGCATTGACCTTAGCAGGTTCATCGTTGCCGATACTTCTGAGAGAAGGAAACTTGGGCTCAGAGCCTTGATTGATCTTAGTTTCTCCAAAAGGTTGCTGAGCAAACCAATCATCCTTAGACCAAGATCCAGGAAAGATGACGAGGACGGTATTTGAACCAGCAGTCTCCTTCAGAATATATGGCTTGTCCGGAGAACAAGCATTCTCCTTGTGAGCCTCCATGGCGGAAGAACAAGCATTCTGTACCAGCTCCTCTGTTATTCCAATGATCTCTTCTAGCCTTCTTCCAGTGGCCATCGTTCTGAGTTCTTTCTTCTCCAACTTTCAGGCTTCGTGTTCAAGGTGTAGAGTGAGGATGGAATCAACTGAATTTAACCAAAAAAATTCTGGTTGCTTTTACATTTTAGGAGATTGGAATATTGTGAATGGTGACCCATTTTGTCATTTAATAATCATTTGCCTAGACTTGCTTTTACTTTGTACTACGTGAGGTAGGTGCTCAGAAGACTTGCTTGACTTGGCCTGCAAGATAGGGTAGTGTCATACTGCTTCTTTTGATGTCAATCATCTTTCTTATCAGATTTCAGTTATTTCTTTAAGTGTGAGCTTAGGCAACTTAAGTAATTATCGTGCATGTTTCTTTATCAAAAACATCAGCAAATACCCTTTTTGGTTAACTAAACATCGCACTCAGACAAGAATAAAGAAGGTATAAAGATTGGGAGGTGCAAAGCCAGGGAGGGACTATTCAAATGGAAAAGTAAGTTAAGATGAAAATACGAAGAGAACAAGCCAAAATGCCAGCTCTCAACGAAAAGCATTGCCATATTTTCCGGGAAGCTTCCCTGTTAATATAGAAGTTTTGAGCTCCAGATTCCACAACGCGGTAGAAGGACACGAAGACGGAAGACTTTTGATCTAGACACGTTCTTTTGGATGCTTTTTTTTTACTTTGTTTTCAATATTGTTACTTATGAAATTATTAATATATCCATTTGATATATATTATATCTTCAGTGTCCCCCTCTTTTAATTAACAATAAAGATCTTAAAATTGTGACCTTCTTGTATTATTAATGTAATGACTTTATATGATTTTTATAGATTTTAATACTTTCTTTTAATGATGGGTTTTAAGAAAAAAGATAACTATTTCTAATACATATTAAAGTTTAAGATTAAATGCCATAGAGTCTTTGTGATTTTAATTTATCCTCATCACACCAATTGTATCTCTTATTTTTAGACTGAATCTGTAAAAAAATTTCATATTTCAAGTAATGGGATATAAAAAAAAAAAAGTAATTACTTTACATTATCATCATTTTAAATTAGTATCTTACAAACGGAGAACACAAGAAAACGCTATCAAACATTTCAAAAAGACCAACTACCGATCAAGTCAACACGAGTAAAAGCATACTGCTTCTTTTGATCACATCATCTTACGAGAGTTTAGTTCTTTCTACAAGTGTTGGCTTAGGCAACTTAAGTAGTTAACGTACATGTTTCTTTATCAAAAACATTAGTAAATAACCTTTTTGGTTAAGTAAACATCACACTCAGACAAGAATGAAAAGAAAGTATAAGGATTGGGAGGTGCAAGCGAGGCAGGGACCATTGAAATGGAAAAGTAAAAATGAAAAAATGAAAAGAACAAGCTACAATGCTAGCTCTCAACGAAAAGCATCATGCGTGAGTTGCAAGCCATTGCCATATCTTCCAGGAAGCTTCCCCGCAATATAGAAAGTTTCAACGCTACTTGGGGCTGCAGATTCCACAACGCGGGACAATCTTTGTAACTTCTTACTCTTTTCCAAGCAGGCATAGAATAAGATGATCAAACTGGGCAGTTTGGTCGTTTAATTGTTTGTGGTCTGGGGTTGCACAGAGGACACGAAGACTGAAGACGGAGGACTTTTGATCTAGACAGGGAAGGCCCCCGCTCTTTTGGACGCAATTAATTTGTTTTCAATATTGTACTTAATGTAATGACTTAATATTATATCTATAGAGTCAACATTTTCTTCTTTTAATGATGAATTTTAATAAAAGGAGTTCAATTATTTCTAATACATATTAAAGTTTAAGATTAAGTTCCATAGAGTTTGTGTTTTTAATTTATCCTCTTCACAACCAATTGTTGTTCTTATTTTTAGATTGAATATGTATAATTTTTTCATAATTCCAAGTAATGGGATAGATAAAAAATAGTAATTACTTTACGTTATCATCATTTTAAATTAATATCTTTTCTTATAAAGTTAACGGCGTTTTAACAAAAAAGAAAAAGGGAAAAGACAAAGCAAACATTAAAAAGAGCTGCATCATACCCAAACTTAGTTTGTAACCCAATTTATTGATTTAGTTGTATTGGGTCTAGGTGTCCAAAATCAAGTGCCACGTAATCACGTAATCAAATTAGAAAGCTCACATTGATGGATTTGTGAACATGGTTGTTGGGTCTATGAATTCAGTATCATTAGGCTTATGTGCACAAAATTGAGCTAAAAAATCATCAATTGGACTTCAAATCCAAATTAGGGTTTTGGTTTGATAAAGTTTATTTTGTAGGCTTGATGTTTTGTTTTGTATTACAAATTTTAGGATTTTTTGGGCCATACATTAGCCTACAAGAATTGGTGCTTTGGTTTTTGCAATTCCTTTCAAGCTCTACAAACAAACACTTTCTTTAATCACCAATCCATAGTTAGTGACAAGATGTTGGATGAAATGTGTTTAATTATTGTTGGATCTTATAACAACCTAAGAGGGGGGTGAATTAGATTTCTCTTGTAAAAGTCACTTTTATTTATGTTCAATTACTTTTTATGCAATTAAATATGGTATTCAAAGATATAAAGATTAATTAGTGAGCTAATCGAGCACAAGAAAGATGAGACACCAATTTACATAGTAGTTTGGCATTTCTCATCTAGTTCCACTCTCTTCTCTTTCAACATAACCGGTTGAAGTCTACTTTATTACAAAGCTAAGAGAAACTTTCTCCTACACTTTCTAACTCCTCCACAATGAGTCAAACAATCCTTATACCAAGGATTACAATACAATTGATTACAAATTTCGAACTAAACTTTTGTAAGATATGCAATACAAGTTCAGAAACTTCAAATAACTATTAGAGACTTAATACAAAGTAATATGGACAAAAGTCCCAAATTCTTTCAAACCTTAGTAGAGTCTACTTGCAGAAAATCAACTTAAAAAATAGAGTATAATGAATCACAAATTAATTATCTAATAAACAAGTAATGAGCTCAGAAGTTAATCACTCAATGAAAATCAAAATCGTAGGTTTGGATGAGTTAGTATGAGTAGTATGAGATGCTTCACATATTGCTTTCTTTCCTTCTCATTTTCGGACTCCTTGCAATGGTGAAGATAAACTTGCTTAAATAATTTCAAAACAGCTAACTTTTCATTTTAAAGAGTCATTTTGACACCTCTGAGCACCATCAAATCTTCTTCCCGTTGGAGATCCTTATTTCCCTCTTCTCTGTCCATTTTCGAGCTTAAGAGAGACTGAATATTAGGGTTGTGGTTTTGCTTTCATTTAATTCAAAACCCCAATCCAAAATGGCGCAGTTTTGGTCTCAACTTAAAGTTTTGTAATTTGGGTTATGTGGAGCAGATTTCGGATTTCACTCAAATCTTCTTCAATTCTCTCGAATCTTGAATTAATTCTTCGTGGGTTCTCCACATATTGATAGAGAACCTCCTTGCTTCCAAAAGCCCTTTGAAATCGTCTTCAGAAACAATTTAATCTGCCTCCAATGTCACTTTTGAGCAGTTAGGGCTAAAACTCGAAGAACTCCACAAATTATTCAAATTAATCCTGTCTGAGCAGTGGATCTTATATTTTTCTTCACAGAAATCTTATTCTATTCATTAGCTTTCCAAAGAGTCCTTTTTTAGCTTAATCGGTGAAGATTCCAGCCTCCAATTGGAGAGGCGAAGTCCCGATGTCGAGTGTGGGTCTGATGCTGTTGCATCGGGTTGCGGGCGCGCGGGTCACTTAATCGAACATGGGTCGCACGGCTTCTGGATCGCGGGTCAGGAGTGCAGGTTCGTGGGTCTAAGAGCGGGTTCGCGGGTCGCGCCTCTAACTGGGCTCACGCACTGGATTGGGTCGCGGACTCGCAGGCTGGGTCACGCCTCGGCGAGCTGGATTACGCCTCTGCGGGCTGGATCGCGCCTTGCACGGACGTCGGTCACTCTTCACGCGGGCTGGACCGTTTTGGGCTTCCTTGGTTCGGGCTTTCCACATTTTGAACCCGGTTTCCTGCAATAACATTTGCATATTATTTTTCTTATGAAACCCATAAATAATCAAATATTAATTATAATATTTTTATATTATAATTATATTTTTCTCATCATCAATCATCAATATATTTCAACAAAATTATTATAATATTCTCATATTATAATTTTTATTTTTTTCATCATCAAAATGTTTATATATTCTGACATTATAAAAATATATTACAACAATTATAGTTAGTAGTTTCTTTTATCTTGGCCAAACATAAGCATACTAGTATCATAGGCTGGAACTCTATTCTAGAAGACTAACTCAATGGGAGTAATAACAAGAATCTCCTATATAACAAGAAACTCTTGTTTGCGACAAGGCAAAAGTCCATAACACTAAGGTATTGAAGTGTTTTTGTTACAAGACTAATTATGGTGACAAATGTTATTGTTGTCAAGGATTTATGTTACAAGAGTTATCCTTAGGATTTCTAGTTATCTTAGAATTTGAAATCTTATAGCAGTTTTATTGTCATTAGATTTATATTCTTAATCCTATTATTATTGAATTTGGAGTCTTATATTGATTAGGATAAGTTCATAAAGGATTAAGAGGAAGGGTTAGGGGACAACTTGGAAAGTTCTGAAATTTGGAATGGATCCTGGTACAATGCCTAAAAGTTTCAGTGTTCCCTTTGTGATGTTGATTTGGTGACAATCTCCTATAGAAGCGATGTATTTGACTTAATATTATCCTATGCTTTCAGTTTGTAACAAATATTGGTAGAAGAACCACTTCAAAATTTTAGGATAATTCCTAGAACCTTTTCATGCTGGTGAAAGGGTTACTAGTTAAGAGGATAAGTGTGTGCACAACTAAATAGTTTCTGCTTTTATTGCTTTTCAACTCTTCTAAACTTCTTCTTTTTTTTTTTTCTCAAAAAAAATTTGTGAAGAAAGAAGACATCTTTTATTTTAAAAAGGAAATCATGAAAATGTATAAAACACATTATTTTCACCAAGGCCCTCATTCTTTGCGTTGGAAAAAAATTCTCATAGAAATATTTGTCTACGAGAAAAATGGACCTTCATTTAAGCTTGGACTTGAAAGGAGGATAAACCCTCTTTCATAAATACAAAATAATAGGACAAAATTCAAATAATATGATCCCCGTATTTTCAAACAATACTAAAAAAACTCTTATTTAGCACCCATCATAATTTCTTTAACATTCAAACCTGTCGAAGCTGGCGTCAATTGCTCAAACGTGTCGCTTTCCTAGCCGATTCTTGGTAGTCCTGGAATGGGAGATTGTCTCCTATGATAGTCAGGAAGGGTATTCCACCACTTCATAAGGGTGGATTCCTCCAAGAGCACGTCCCGACCCAGCTCTCTGCGATTAACCCAGTTCTCTATATTTGTTTCTAGTTGCAAAACCCTTCCCCTGACTCCTTCAAACCCTTCTGTGCTAGTAGTTTTAGTGCGGAGCTCCTCTACCTCTGCCCAGAAATGCGATTCTCCACTGGATTCAGCAGGCATATTTCGAGCATGCTCATGCCATCTTTGTGAGTATCTGTATCGCTTTGGCCTTGCCCTTTTCATATAGGGTCCTGTGTCTTCATTCTTCCCGTGCCGATAGTAGTTGGCAATATCCAGGGGCTCAACTAGGCGGCGAAACGTTGTTCCGAGATCTACCCAAGCACCGTCGCCCTCAAAATCATCTGGTAGTTCATACTTTTTTAGCATGTCGATGATTTCATCCCACATACCTGCTAGCTTTATCCTCTCCACATTAGCTTGGAAGTCAGGGTGATTTTCTTGACGTTTGAAGGCATCATAATAGCCCAGTCCCTGGGCTTCACATCTGCCTCGGTAGCTCTCTATTTTTTCTATACTCGTAAGGATCTCTTCCCTCTTTCTCTCTATAGACTCCTTGTTTGCTAGCTTTTGATTCTCGAACTCGCCCGCTGCACGAATGCACAATCTAGCCCTCGTGCTCTACAATTTTCCACACACGAAAAGTTCACACAAGGATAAGAGACAATTCTTTTGAAAGTAGAAGTTAACTATAAATAAGAGATTTTGGTAGTAACAACCGGTGGAAGGAGAACTTACCAAGCCAAGGTCTTTTAAGGCCGACTTCATTGTTTCACTGTCACCACCTGCGACAAGTGGAGAGAGTGGGAGTCTTTCTAGCTGATTCAAGTGGACCACATCTAGCATTCCAAAGCTTTCCTTCAATTCGTTTTCATATGCAAAATGTTGATCAAGACTTACGCGGGCTATCTGGGCAAGTTCTGTATCGCTGCTCAATACAGAGGAGTGGAAAAGTAGTTGAAGAACAGCATCTGGGTTCTTCAGGACAACCAGCTTTCCGTTCCCAGTGCAGAAGATATAAGTCCCAAAGGGTTTGTAAGGGCTTAGCACAACGAAATTGGCTAAAGTTTCCAATAGTAGATTTTTGTTGCCCATGAGAATGCAGGCGGCATGGCTTGCTACAGACGACGCATTCCTCATCACAGTCGTGTAAAAAGCTGAAGCCTCCTCCGGTGTTCCAATGGATTCTTGTGCAAGATTTGCAGATTTCAAAGAGAAGAAACGTAGAATGGACTCAAATTGTTGTTCAATGGATGGGATAGGAGCAAGCAAGACTCGTGGGACAATGTCATATCTCATGACAAAATGTACAAAGAAATCAGCCCACTTCTCCCTTCTAAGAGCATGAGAAAGTATGTGGTTCCCTGTTAGAGGACATCCAAAGGTCACGCAGCGAGTAGAGACTGGTTTTTCTTGTTTGAATTTCTCCAAGAACCAGATTGTTGCCAAGATGGCCATTGATCCACCCATAGAGTGTCCGGTAAACACTACTTGCTTGTTTTGTGCTACAGCTCTCTGCACCTGAATTCCATACTTGTAATCACTAACATGTTATGGGATCATCTGTATTTGTAAATAGTTAACAAAGATTTTTGAGAAGTAAATTCCTACTTTCAAGTTGATAAGATGCATTAAAACCAATATATTCCATATTACTTAAATCTTGCCTTAGTATTCCTTTTCAATAAAAGACATCTTCACTTGCATTGAAAAAAAAAGAAACTTTCTAACATTTATTATCTTCTAATCTTTAGATTACTTTCGAACTTCTTATGCATCCTATTTTCAAAATCAACCGCTACAAGTCAATTTTATCTACATTAAATTGGCATACTATTATTAATCTTGAGATGATCAAATCTTCCAAGATAAGAAATACTACTCTATGTAGACTCATGAACCTTATCCCAATTAAGCAGCTAATCAACATGTACAAATTCATACATCACTCCCCATTTGGATGCATTAACAAGACAAGCGAAGAATCATGTAATTGAAAGTAGATATTTTTCTTAACACGCAAAACCGACACAGCTTTAGTCCAGAAACAAATCGGGACACGAATGTTAGGTAACATGGCAAGATATGATTGGAAAGTGATGAAAATAGCAGGGCATTAAAGCGAAGAAGCAAGGCTGACTTGGCAGAGCATGATTGTCAAGTGGCTCAGAATAGACCAAATATGTAACATTTGTCGGCAAATTGTGCAGGAACTTATCGCAGAAACAAGCATGTGGTCGAAAACAGAGAAGCAAAGAGTTACCTCCTCTTGGAATTTTGAACTCCCCAAAATGTCTTTTTCAAACATGCGTAGAAAGGCTCCATTGACCTTAGCAAGTTCATCGTTGCCGATACTTCGGAGAGAAGGAAACTTGGCTTCAGAGCCTTGATTGATCGTAGTTTCTCCAAAAGGTTGCTCAGCAAACCAATCTTCCTTAGACCAAGATCGAGGAAAGATGACGAGAACGGTATTTGAACCAGCAGTATTCTTCAGAATATATGGCTTCCCCGGAGACTTGTGAGCCTCCATGGCAGAAGAACAAGCATTCTCTACCAGCTCCTGACTTATTCCAATCATCTGTTCGAGGTTTCTTCCACTGGCCATCGTTCTGAGCTCTTCCTTCTGCAACTTTCAGGCTTCGTGTTCAAGGTGTAGAGTAAGGAAGGATTCAACGGAATTTAACGAAAAACTTATGGTTGCTTTTACATTTTAGGAGACTAGAATATGGATTGCGTGTGTAAAGGTGGCCTTGTTGGGTCTTTGATACTCGTTTACCTAGACTTGCTCTTTCTTTATATTTCGTGGGTAGGTGCCCAGAAGACTTTGCTTGACTTGGCCTGCAAGATGGGGTAAAAGCATATACTGCTTCTTCTGATCTCAATCATCTTTCTTATGAGATTTTAGTTCTTTCTACAAGTGTTGGTTTAGGCAACTTAAGTAATTATCGTACATGTTTCTTTATCAATAACATTAGTAAATAACCTTGTTGGTTAAGTAAACATCCCAGTCAGACAAGAATAAAGAAGGTATAAAGACTGGGAGTTGCATCCGAGGAAGGAACCATTCAAATGGAAAAGTTAAAATGAACATATGAAGAGAACAATCTAAAATGCTAGCTCTCAACGACAAGCATCTGCTTGAGTAAAGAAAGTCATGGCCATATTTTCCTGGAAACTGCCCTGCAGTGCTATTTGGGGCTGCAGATTCCACAATAACGCGGGACAAGTGGGTTGTCTGTAACTTTGTACTCTTTTCCAAGCAGGCATAGAAAAAGATGATACAAACTAGAACAGACAGATTGCTCTGCAATTATTTGTGGTCTTGGGTTGCACGAAGGACGCGAAGACTGAAGACTTTTGATTCAGACAGGAAGAGGACCACGTTCTTTTGGATGCTCTTACTTTGTTTATAATATCGGTTACTTATATTATTAGTACATCAACTTGATATAGTTTTATATCTTCAGTGTCCCCCTCTCTTAATTAACAATACATATCTTAAAATTGTGATCGTCTTGTGTTATTAATGTAATGACTTAATATCATTTTTAAAGATTTAATGCTTTCTTCTTTTAGTGATGAGTTTTAAGAAGAAAAAAAAGATGAACTGTTTCTAAGACATATTAAAGTTTAAGATTAAGTGCCATAGAGTTTTTGTGAATTTTTCATATTCCAAGTAATGAGATGTATTCATTACTTTACATTATCATCATTTTAAATTAGTATCTTTTAACAAAAAAAAGAAAAAGGAAAAGACGAAGCAAACATTAAACAAGCTGCGTCATACCTAAACAAACGGAGAACACAACAACCTAGAAGCTGGTTGGTGACAAAGCGCTATCAAACATTTATAAAAGACCAACTAGCGAGTAAGTCAACACGAGTTAGATCCAATGGGACCAAGTCACACCAAGGACTCGAACATTGATGGTCATACAACTAGAAAAAGTAAAATCTATCTGACATAAATGAGCATCTGGGGTTTTTAATGGTCTTGAAGATTGTAGTGTAAAAGAACAAGAACTCTTAGATAAGAAACATAGGGTTTCCAAAGCTGTATGTTAAGTTTTGAAAAAAGGGCATGAAAAAGGAATGTTTGGTAAGAAATTATAATATCTTATCTTATGATATACATAGAAAGTTTGAGGGTCTAGTCTAAAAGTTAATTTTAAGGTTGAATTTAAAATAAAAAAAATTTTATCTTAAAAATTTTATTTTTTGACGTGGAACTTTTACCTTGCACATAGAAATTATATACACATAAAAAATGCATGGTTAGCTTATAAAGAAAATTGAAATGGGTGTCTAACACGAGCATGTATTTTTCTAGAGAAAAATGCATGAAAAAAGAAGAAGAAAAATACAAAATGTGTTCGGAACAAAAGGAACACATAAAAGACGTTGAAGAAAAGCGCGACTTTGCTTTCCACTCAAAAACCGCAAAGAAAATCAGCGTTTCTGTTGTTTCTCTGAACTTGCTTTTGGGTAAGTAGAAGGTAGAAGCAATGTCATTTCCATATGAAAACTAAATGCGTGATTCATACGATGGAATTTTGGGATAAATGTGTGCAAGACATAAGTTTCACATTGAGTTTGCAATTCCTTATGATGAAACTTAAGAATAAAGTGTCTCTTTAATTCTTGACTAGCTTTTAAGTTAAACTTTGAGCATTTTAACTTAATATTAGAACTTGATTAAATTTATTCTATTTTGTACGACTTTGAGCCTGATGTTATTTGATGTGTAGGTACGTGTGTGCAAGATGAAATTTCCACATCAAATATATGATTCCTTTGACTTCCCTTCCCATCCGATCTTGCTAAACTTAGGCTAGTTGACAACTTGCTATGCAGAATCGATTCCCCAGCCTTTGTGTGCAGAACAACTAGTTTCTTTATTTGAAAAGGCAAAGAATATGTGCTTGTCTTGTAATTGAGAATCTTTCTTCATTTCGTCGGTTAGAATATGTGCTGAAGAAAACTCTGTAATCCTTGTGTTCAATCAATTAGAAAGTTGTGTTCAGCTACTCGTAAGTGTTCTCCTGTTGTATCTGAGCTGATTTGTACACATAATAGCATGAAAAATGTGTTTAGATATTTTTTATGATCTTCATGTACAGATACTTGAGCTAACATGTTCAATAATTAAAAATAATTAAGAGACAATCAAGATGTCTTAGTGAAAAGGGTGATTGAGACAACAATTATTAATAGTAATTATATGATGTTAAAACGACTATCTATTCACTTGAAAAGTCATAAGACTTTCTCTCAAATGCTTTATAATTTTTAATATTATTTGTATGTTTTCTTTAAGAGCACACTTAAGATGTTACATGAATTTAATTATAAAACTAAATAAGAATAAAGACAAAGCAGACAAATGAGTACAAATTAAATAACTAAATCTAATTATAAAAATTAAAATACAAGTAGCCACTAGAAGACCTAGTAACTTGATATTTTCTAGGAATCCTCGAATTAAACCCCTACACTTGCAAGACCTTAGCTTCTTCATTTTGTATTTTTTATTTTTTATTCTTTTGCTGACAAATAGAACACAAACAAAGGTGGACATATTGATTAGAAAAGAAAAAATGATTGATTGAGAGAATGGGCAACTTATTTAATGGATTGTGATGCCTGGATTAATGAAGTGCGTGCAAACTCCTAACAGCAAAATAAGGGTATGCATGCATCTAAATTTCTAAGCTTTTTACCCCAACCTCTATTATTTATTTATTTATTATAAAAACACATGCACTTAGTGTTGACATAAGACTAAGTAATTTAAGATAACACCGACTTTCAACTAAGCCAAATACTTGTCGACTACTACCCATTACCTTTAATAAGGCTTCTATATAAGTCTGCATTATAACATTTGCTTTCAACTAAGCCAAATACTTGTTGACTACTACTCATTACCCCTAAGAAGGCTTCTAAATAAGTTCGCGTGTTTTGTCCAATTGGTGCGTGAGCCTCTTCTATGTCACGCCACAAATGCCAGGTAGATAACATTACGTTGTACACTACCTGAGATGAAGAGCGGAGGAGGTTGTGTTCCAATCGTCCAACAGATTCGGATGTTTTCAACGTTTTCAAAGGGTCCGGATAGCCTAGAGTCATCACCAAAGTTCTATTCTAATTCAAATCCTTAGTTGTTAGAATTGTCCTAGAATGAGAAGATCCACCATACTACTTCACCTGTTAGATCCGGATGAAGGATAACGAAATCAAAGCAGGGCATGTGCTGCAATTGGTTCTGAAATCAATAACTGTTAAAGAGTACCGCAAAATGAACACTCGTTAGCTGTATCATGAGTACAGATGTTTTTTTTTTCTCCTTTCTGGAAAAGTAAGCATTTGCATTCTCCCTAGAGCAGAGTGACCAACAAATCCCTGCTAACCTCAAAAGAGATGAAGAAGACAACCACTGAGACAAACCTTTTTTAATAAGAGCAAATACAAGCCCATACATAGCATAGCCACCACTCATGCTTGGTATCATCCACTTAAATATTACAGCTACCAACACTACTGCCTACCACTCGCTTCTAAAAGACACTACCGGATGGCCTTAAAACACCAGTCACTTGGCCAGAGTCATCAAGAGTCTGTTTGCTGCTGTTGGGAAGGTTGCTGCTGTTGAGTCTGTGGCCACGGCATGAAAGCCATAGGGGGTCGAGGCTGTTGCGCAGGATACATCCCTCCTTGGTCAACTGGCTTTCCCATAATCATTCCTGTAGGTCCCACTGGATGCTGTGGTGGGACATAGTAATATGGAATGTCAGCCGGGGAACCCACAACTGGGAGAGTTCCCTTGGTGACCCCAAGTCCCTCCTCTTTCAATTCATCTCGTGGAATGATGTCAACCAAGAAATCAAAGACATCAGTCCTCGAAATGGCAGCTGCAATATCATTCTTTTGTAGTGTCCTCCTTTTGTTCTCTTCCGTGTGGATCCAAGAACGCAAAGTCAACTCCAAGATGAACATTTCACATGCCTTTGCAAATATGACCGGAGCCTCTGCAGAAATCATTCGAACATCCTCATCAGCTTTCATTATTTTCTTAATCCGAGCAAGAGGTAGGCTGTGATTCTTAAAGTCAGTTGTTTGCTCAATTTCCTGCATTTGGTTGGCCCAGAACATCTGAAGCTGCTGTTGTTGTTGCTGCTGCTGTTGATGGTGGAAGTGCTGAGCTTGCTGGTAGGCAAGCTGGTGTGAGGAATTAGCAAAAGAGGCAGGGGGTTGGTTTGGGGAAGGAACAGCTACAGCAGGAGTTCCGGATGCCACCATCGGAGCAGTTTGATAGGGAGGAGCGTAGGTCATTTGGCTGGCACCGGCTGCAACTCCCACCACAGGCTGCTGCTGGTGTTGTTGCTGTTGCTGTTTCTGTGTCTGTTCTGATTGATCCATGGCCAATACTCTGGTATGCTTCGCTTGTAATATTTCCTTGTTAGAATGCTGATCAAGACCAGATAAGGTAGATTCAGTCACTTACCATAAAAAACTAATGAAACAAGGTCCAGATGAGCGAAAACATAATGGCATGGCCAAAAAGAGACATGGAAGGCAAATCCTACTGCAGTTTGCTGTAATGAGAAAAATTAAAATCCCAGTCACAAACAATCAGTCAAATATTAATAGTACAGGGGAAGAAATAGAAAGATAAGAGGCTGCAAACTTGGAGTTTTGATCTTACAGGACCATCTCATGACCAAAATCACAGCATTACGTAGACAACAAATGTTCCTTTTCAGCCTCCTTGCAGAACGATGGTTACAAATATGATCATATTATTCTACACTATGTCAAGGTAATAACCTCAGTTCTCCAATGGGAATCAATATTTCTGTAAATCAACATCATCTGTAATCCACTGAAACCTGACTATTTGAACCTTGTTTGACAATGGTTCCAAGTCAGCAATGTAGCATAGACAACATCAAGATAACCAACATAATGCAGTATGTGTAATAAGTCTGCCTAAAAGCCTGGGGTCAACTCCGACATACAACAATGACCAACTAACTAAACACCGGTTAACCAACATAATCCAGTATGTGTAATAAGTCATATGCAGCATGCAAATTTTATAAATGCAGAGAATGCAGTATGTGTAATAGAATGAATAAGTGATATATTTTCAACTATTGATATAAATGGGATCAACACATGTCATTTCCATAGAACACCAGCAAAAAATGAACAAGAGAGAGCAACTCTCTTTATCACATTTTCCTGCACCAAAAAAGTACAAAATAAAAACAAAATTCTATGCATATCTTATTGTAAAAGAAAAAAGTTCTCTTTATACTTAACTGTAACAAGAGATATTACTTTCATCCAGCATACTAATAATTCTGGGCCTAAAAGAGGACAGTTGTTTGAAATAAATAAAACCTCCACTATTCTCCACGTGTCTCTTATGAGTATTTGATGGCATACATTTCATCATAGAACTTCATGTCATGTACAGAGTAAAAGCAACCCAACAAGCTAATTCTTTTCTGCAATTGTTGGAAGAAAATTGGACCAGGGCAGAGCCCATCAGATTTAAATATGCTGTACAAGTGGCACAGAGTGTCACAGGTTCTCTGGATTCTATGACAGGCTGACAAATCCACAGAAAATGGGAATACACAGACTAAAAAAGAACTTAAACTACTTAACTCTATGTTAAGCACGGCTAATACCAACAAAGAGAGAGAGAGAGAGAGAGAGAGAAACTGTATCTTCGAAACTATTATAAGACACAAAGGAAAAAAGGAAAAACATTACAGTCACTAACTTAGCCCCAACAGCCATCTTGGTATATTGGTTTTTTACTACAGAATCATAAAGCTGATTCAACTAGTAATTCTAGAATAGTTGAGAAGCCAAAACAAAATTTTTTGCCATACCCAAAATTGGATTGGATACTTAGACATGTATCAACTCCTAAATTGGATTAATAATAGGTGATATGATTACAAGAAGCCCTATTGCGACTAAACTTTGGGAGCATTATACACAGATGTCTAACATATCCTTAGATCACAACAAATGGCATTGAAACCACACTGAAATGATACAATCCCTAGTGAAAAACTCAACAATTTGGCTAAAGGAGTCAACAATACCTTGGATTGAATTGTTTTAAACGCTTTGTTTTACATTTTAATAAGTCCTATACACAATACTAAGCCAAACTAAGCCATATAATAATGGCAACCTAATTATAAGTTCCTCCTTGGTAATCATGTAGACACTAGAACGTCCTTAAGTAGCGACAATATTTACCACGGAGAGGCACATAAATAAACTCTTACAACCATTATGATAACGCCAAGACAATGAACAATAGTTCAACTGCACCCGTATCTAAAAGATAAATTGCCCATGCTAAAATAAAAGGCAAGGAAGAAGAAAACTAACCTAAGCCACCAAACTCTCCCAACTGTACTGGCTTCACTTTATAGCTCTTTTGACTTGATGTTCAAGAAAGGACTGCAAATTTAACAAATGGTAAAACCTTCAGTTGGGGGGACAATAAATATTGAACAGAAAAAGAAGATTAAATTAATTGTTTATATGGTTGCCCCAGTAATCAAATCTGGACTCAACAGCACTAGGTAGTCAGACTGATTTATAAAAGGTTTAATTATACTACGTCCAAATAAGGAAAATTGAACTATTTCCTATGATACTCTTTCATGGAAGCAAGTAGAAACAATTTAGAAGATTGTAACCCCACAAACGTACATTTCACACATCATCAAGATTTCCCCTTTCTCTAAAATTTGAATTATATCCATGCAGAGCAATAATCCATGTAAATTGATTTTTATCAGATAATTTTCATAATTTACACAGAAAAGGGGGTGAACGCAAATGAAAGGCAGTGTGCACCTTGGAACATTCATCCATATAGGAGAGTAAAATGCAAGCACTAAACATGTCTTGATTCCTTTTCTTATAAGAAAGACTACACAATACCAAAATCTAGATCCACAGTCAGGAAAGCAGGCTGATGAAATTAAAATATAATGCTATATGATAAAAAAATTTATACACTGGTGTTTTCTACATATAGGGGTTTTTTTCATGGTCTTCATAATGGCTCCCTGATTGGAACATAACAAATCCACCGAGAAGACTAGATCAGGCTAAGAAGAACTAAGAAAGGCAGCCAACCGTATGCTGATTGAAGCAAAATGAAGACCTAGCCGCATAGAGAGGATGCAGCAGATTGAAGGTCATTCTAACGATTCTCCAGACAAAGCAGCAAGGGCGTACCAGGATCAGGATTTGGCATGTCACTTAATTGCAAAGGCTCAACATCAAGCCAGACTACATCTGAGAATGGTCCTGGAAAGCATGTTTTCGTTGAACCTTATGAGGGCAAGACCCACCGAAGGGAAACCCAGTGTAAGCCACAAGAAGCACTAGGGCACGCTCCTGGCCCTAAATCCAATTTTCCAGTTTGGAAACTCGAACACAAACATCTTTTAGCTACATACAATGTTCAAGTTTTACTTCCGTGAACAATTTTTGGCCATTTTACCTCGCTTATTTATTTTTCATTTTGAACCAAATGAACACCTCCCCTGGAAGTTTATGTTCTACGACAAAGGTCTTCCTACCCTTCCTTTTCTGTAGTTTAGTCAAGCATACCTCAAGCCTCAAGCTTAGCTAATTCTTCAGTCTAATTTTCTCTTATTCATAAACGAAGAACTAATCAAGTCCCTAGACCCCAACAGACAATGTGCAAACCAAGACAGAGCAGGATAGGATACTCACGAATGAGAAAATCATAGCTAACTTCAACATGCAAAAGCATAATCACAAAATTAGAATCGATTTGGTAAAAGACTCGAAGATTTTTGGGGAAAGTAAAAAGGCCACCTAATCTGATCAAAACCCACGTCCTGCCAAAGCAACCTCAAGAAGAGTGTTCAAGGGAAAATCATAAAAATAAGAATAAAAACATTATGCAAAACCCCCTCTTTTTCTTCGAGCATGCTTTCGTGATTCTAATCAAACAGCCAAAAAAATGCAAAATTTCATAGCAAATAATAAAAGGAAGGAAAAATAATTTGATAAAATAAATTCACAATTCCTAATGCACTGTTTGGTTGCTAAGAAAACACTGGAAAAAATAGAAAACAGAAACCATTAAATCTAAAAATATTTGACCTTTTCGCTTCGGACTAAAAGACCTCACCAGTTAAAATAGAAGAAGAAAAAAAGAAGGTGAACATAAAAAATCCCTCTTCTTTCTTTCCTCACTTCCCACTACTATTCCCAGCAACCAAACAAAGACAAAAGAAAAAAAAAAAAAAAAAAAAACCGAAAAAGAAAGTTTACCCACCGAATTACAGTTGAACCTTCTGCAGGTATCTTCCCTGTCAGAAACCCTAAGAAAGAGAAAGTCAGGACGGAAAGAAAGTGAGAGGGCTTTAAAAGGGAGGGACACGCAGAGTTTGAAAATGGTGGCCCGTCGAGGGGGCGAGAGAGACTTCTGGGGGCATCTGTACCTCGACACGTGCCGAGAACTGGAGGTTGTCACCGGAGGAAGGTTGTTCGTCAGGCACACGTGGCGGCAGTCCAGTGGGCAGTTGGGAAGGGGAACAACAACACTGTAAACTACTGTGACGCATGGAGAAAAAGACAGCCGATGCTTCGGGTGGGGGGTAATGTCGAGATTTTACCTGACATTGAGGGTATTATCACATGGGTGATCACGTGACCAGGAGGTACATTCCCTTGGCAGTCAAGTCGCTAGTGGGTCCCACCGAACCTCATTTGGACCGACCTGTGTAATTATGAGGACAGGTGTTGCAACTGAGCCTTTAGCAAATACCAACGTTGTTACAATTTCATCAAAATATTAAAATTCAAACAAAATTTAGTCATCATGACATTTTAGAAATCTTTTTACGGATCATGCTCCTTAACACGTAAGCTTAAACCTTATTGAACAATTAAGTACTTGTTCTTAGCTTTTAATGATGTAGTCCTAGTTATTTAGTGATGTTTATTGTTTCTCAATAATTAAAATTTGAATAGTTGATAAGCATTAAGTGTAATTGAAATTTATTTTTTTAATAATGTAATCCTTAGCTTTTTTTTTTAAGGGAGGAACCCTACCTTAGCTAAACCTTGACCGGCAGTCCCATTGGTCGTAGGTTCAAGTCCCTTCCACTTTTCGAGTGCGTGCATATAACAAAAAAAATTCAAAATTTTTTGGTACCAAATCTATGTGTTTTAAAAAATATATTTAAATATGTTTTTGACAAATTTTGTGTGGTTATGCCATAACCCTTGAGCTTGGCTTTAATTGTATATTAAATACTAAATTTTAATAGTGTCAATATTAATCTTCCAGCATAATGATTGTTTTGTTGGTACCTTTTTGTAGATACCTTATAATACAGGTTTTGGAGCAAATGATTTGACCTTTTTATTATAAAATATAGAAAGAAAAAAAGTTGAATCAGGCATCATAATCAAAGGAGATTAGTTCAAACCTTTTTGTTTTATAAGCGATAAGATGTGGAGCACAAGTTATGCAGAATAAATTATGTGCTTTTTGTGGAAACAAGGCAATATTGCTGTGGATTTCGTGGCTAAGTTGGTAACCTGTAAAGGCTCCCATGAAAGTAAAAATAAAGACAAAAAAAACCTACTACTTTGTTGACATAAAGTTGAGATTCCACCTTCCACTTTCACCTTTCCTGATCCTTGTCGAGTAAATCTGAAGTGGAAAAGTTGTTGTGATAGAAAATGTTAACACAGTGAAATACTCAATAAGGCAATAAAAGGGGGATAACCCATTTGACCATGCAAACTGCCTGCTGACAAAAGCAGCAAACTAGGTCTCTATTTTCGTCTTATTACGTGTTCTCAACAACGTAAAAGCCTGGTTTTGGGTATGCATTCTATGGAGCTGCAAGGAAATGGTATGGACTTATCTCAAGTTTCCTTTGTTCTAGAGAGTTCATGAAGAAATGAAATTTTAAGTAACTAGAAGGATCCCTTTCTCGTTGTCATCTAGAAATCCATAAGGTAGCTATTTATTGGCATCACAGTGGTTTCCATCCAGATCTGCAGAGAAGAGTGGCTATTAAGTATTGGATCACTTTTGTGCATCAATGCTCATGGGCTTAAGTTTCAAATCAACAGACTAATTTGTTATCAAGCGTTATAAATCCAACAATGCTGCTACCTTCCTCATGGTAATTGAGTTTGGCCTCCCAATCCTACTAGGCCCATGAAAAAAATACTCTAGAACACTTCATAGTTCTTCTTAGCATCATGACCATGCCAATTTTTAATTGTAATATCATGATCACTCATGAAAGTATTCAGCTTGTTCTAATGTCCAAAGTTGTTTATTATATATTAATATTCTATCAGATAGTTTTAATGTTTGTGTTAAACTTTACATGAAAATATAATAACTTGAAAAATAGTTCATGAAAAGATAAGTTTCTCTAGTTAATATGTTAGATTTAGTTGAATATAAGTTTTTCTCTATAATCTAATATAGTATTAAATTTTGGTTTAGCCATCCTATAGGATGTGGTAGCCCAACTAAGTGTGAGTTGTTATAACCCATGTGATATTAGATGTGTTAATAAGTTTTATGTGTCAATAATAATGAATAATCATATGGTAAAGTTTAAATATAAAAAATGTTTCTTTAACTCTTTAATTTTTTAGTTAAATTTTAGACTTTTTAACATAATATTAAAGCTCAATTTTTGTCTTTTGTTTATTTGCTCGCAAACCTCATCCTCATGAACTAATGTTCTCTCTACATTTAATATTAGAGGGTGTTTTAAATCTTACATGACAATATAATAGTTTGACAAAGCAATTTGCAAAAAGATGAGTTCGTCCAATTAATTCTTTAAGATTTTAAATTAGATATAAATCATTCTTTATAATTGCTTGTAGCTTGGATTTGTTTTAAAGAGTAGCAAACACAATGGTCCATCAAACCCCACGGCCCCACCCCACCCCACCTACTTTGCCTTATGGTGAGAGCTTGGTGGTTTGCTCTTACCAAATTTAGGCACCAAAACCTGGCCAAAGAATTTGCTATGATACGGAATCGAAGAATAAGCTTTAGATAGACAATCATTTCGTTGAAAAGCAATCCAAGTTGAGAGCAAGCTCATGTCAAAGTTGGTCTTATATAAATATGTACACACACATTTTCCTTTCACTTTCTCGAAACGTATCATCTTTAGTGATTTCGAAATTTGGACACTATTGATCAAAGGTTTTGCCCTCTAGTCTGCTTATCGATTTTCACCTTCTGGAGTGGTGTGTGAGTAAATTTTTTTGCCGATGATTCAAAAGAAGCCTCATGATACGTGCATGTTTACTTACACCTCTCCAACAGAACTTTGAAATAGGTGTCCCAACCATCAATCATGTCAGGGTCAGATCAAATGTGTCGGTAATTCATGTCACCTGAATGATTCGGGAGTCTTGCATGTGTTGGCCTTTCAAGGGAGCTCCAATCATGGAAAAACTTCTGCAGCTAATATTTGTGGGCAATGGTTAAACTGCATACCCTAGAAACTTCGGTGGAAACTTAAAATAGAACAACTCAGGAAGATTCAAACGTTCCTATGAATTCAGCACGTGCTGTTCAATGCAGTCTAGGGGATAATTTACTTGCGCAGGTGCAAGTAAACAAGAATCTCATAACGTAGCCATCCAACTTTTAGTGCATGGTCTGGGCCACCTACAATGCCTCGTTGCTTGTTGGTCGACCATTGGGAGAATGAGTTGGGACAAACAAAAGAAGCCAATACACCTTTGTTGAGGTGACCGCTCGCAGTATTTGTCTTTAAGGCCAACTATTTTGCAGCAAAAACTGGCATAGCTTTGCGCATAATATAAAAAATGTGACAGCAAATTATTAAAGAAGCAGCTGCTTCAATTTGAAATAGTAAAACCAGGATAGCTTTGTAGCCTTAGCTTTAAGAGTAATCATATTTCAAAAATTTCAGGTACCTCTTTGTTTTGAGTAGTTAGCTTAATATAAATTGAATTTTGTTACATGGTTATAATTGGGAAATGACCTAAAAGATTCCAAACTAAAAATTATGAAGTATAAGGGTGGACAAAATACCTATCCTTGCAAACCAAAACATTCCTCAAAGATATATCAACCATGAACTTTGTCACAGTTGTTGATGTTCCCCAACTCTATCCTACACTACACCATAAAATGCTACCACATTTGGATGATGAAGCTTTAAGAGAATATAAGGTTCCCATAAGAACTCTATAGCTTGAGAATAGCAACAATTATTAGCGAAGATGAACTTGTAAGAGTGCCTATCAATATACTTTTCAGTAAAGTAATAAAAAAAAATGTTGATACTATTCTCATGAATTGCATTTACAATGTATGGAAGGTTTTCAATGCTAAAGAAAGAGAAAAGTTTGCTAATACATCTAAATTGCTACATGAATTAAAAAAATATTCAAGATGTTGAAATAGAGTACATTGTAGATGCAATTCATTTAAACTCTTAAGAATAGAAACAACTAGACCTAGATTGGCCAACTTCTTGACCACCTAAGATTGGCCTATTCAAAAAGCCAATGCTACACAAGCATAAATAACTTTAACTCAGCTAGTTCATAAGCTCATAGTAGTGCATGAGCCAATCCAACAGAGTTTCATATGAAGTTTTTCACTTTCTCCATACTAATTGTTTCATTACTTGAAAATGTAGATAGAATGAACCATTGTACTCTGAGGAAGAATCAAGCCAACAAATTAGTAGTGTCACTTAGATTCAAAGGGAGCAACTACTAGCAAAATACCCTTCAAGGTTGCACTTAGGAGATCCTATCTAGAGAGGCCAAGCCTCGCACCTTATATTTTGAAAGGACTTAAAAAGATTTTTGTAGAGCTTTCACCAGAATTAAGTGACATCATTGAGAATAATGTAATCAACTAACTAATGGGATTGCATCTAGAAAAGATAGTTTTCAAGATATATATATATTTGCATTACAAAGTAGCCTATAAATTTACTCACAAAGGCACTTGGTAGTAGATCACATTCTCATCTTATATTTTTGTGATAGCAAAGTGGATCATCAATTCTCGTAATTGGCAATTGAAAAAGTTTCACTAAGATAAATAAGAAATGAGTTTCAAACAATACACAAGATTCAAAAAACAAAAACGTAGTTTGAAATTTGAATAAAGAAAGGAATTTTGAAAAGATATGAAAGATTTCATAGATGAAAACATGATGGCTTGATAATGGAAAAAGTATGAATAAAGAAACCGTGGGGTTTGACTCCAATACCAATTGTTATGGACCTAACTACTAAGCCAAAAGGAAAACTCCTTATTGGCGAGGTAGACTCAATAACTCTTAACACTGTAACACACTACTAAGAATCAAATGAGATTAGCTCAAACCTTGTTATTCTATATGATGTGGAGCACAAAATATGCAGAATGGATTGTGACCTTTTTACGCCAAATCAATCGAAACAAAGCCATATTTTTATTGATTTCTTAGCTAAGTTGGTAGCCTATAAAGGCTCTCCTTAGAGTAAATATAAAGACAAGATAAAACCTACTACTTTGTTGACATAAAGTTGAGATTCCACTTTCCACTAAATGAGGCAGCAAAGGGGGATAACCCACTTGACCATGCAAATCCAGTGCCAGTTGCTTGACCGACAAAAGCAGCACACCAGGCCACAACAACGCAAAAGCCTGGTTTCAGGTACGCATCTATGGAATAGCAAGGACCTACAGTATCATTTAGCGTAATGGCATGGACTTCTCTAGAGCTTTCTTTAGTTTAGAGAGTTCGTAGCCGTGCACGTTTAAGTGACTAAGAGGATGTCGTTCTCGTTATCATCCAGAAATCTATAGGGTGGCTATTCATTGCCGTCAAAATTAGCTAGGCAATAAAGTGGTTTCCATCCAGATCTACACAAGAAAGTGGCTATTAAGTATTGGATTACTTTTGTGCATCAATGCTCATGGGGTTGAGTTTCAAGTCAACATGCTAATTTATTAGACGGAATTATTAGTCCTTATAAATCCAACAATGCCGCTACTTTCCTCGTACTAATTAAGTTTGACCTCTCAATCCCACTAGGCCCACACAAAAAATGCTTTAGAAAAATCAACAATTCTTCTTGGATCATGTCCACACCTAGTTTTAAATTGTAATATCATCATTATCACTCATGAAAGTATTCGTGTTGTATAATTTTGATGTCCAAAATTCTTCATTACATACTAATATTTAGCCAAATGCTTTTAATTCGAAATTTTAATGTTTGTGTTAAGTTTCACAGAGGAATATAATAGCTTAAAAAGTAGTTTATAAAAAGAGAGATTTTTTTTACTTAACATTCTAAGATTTAGTTGAATATAAGTCTTTCTTTATAATTTCTAACATAATATCAAATTTTAGTTTAGCACTTCTAAAGGCTGTGGTGGTACCATGTAATTAGTGGACATCTTAACAAGTTTTGTGTGCCAATGATAATGAATGACCACTGTGTAAAGTTTAAGTGTAAAATATTTTTCTTTAACTCTTGAATTAACTTTTTAGTTAAACTTTAGATTTCATAATATTATAACAAAACTTAAATTATGTCTTTTGTCAATTTACTCGCAAACCCCATCCCCATATACCTATATTCTCCCAATAGTTTGGTAAAACAATTTGTAAAAAGATGAGTTTTTTAAAATAATTTTTTATGATTTTAAATTGGATATAAATCATTCTCTATAAAATTCTTATAGCTTGAATTTCTTATAAGTTTCTTATAGCAAAGCCCACGCCTGCACCCCCACCTACTTTACCTTACGGTCAGAGCTTGGTGGTTAGCTATTCTATAGTGGTGTGTGAGTAAATTTTTTTGCCGACCATGCTTCATCCACATGGGCTCCTGAAAAGCACCATGATACTGCATGTTTACGTACAGCTCTACAAGAGAACTTTTCTGAAATAGGTGTCCCAACCATCAATCTTGTCGGGGTCAGATCAAATGATTTTGAGAGTCTTGCATGTATTGGTCTTACAAGGGAGCTCCTATCACGGAAAGACTTCTGCATCTAACATTTGTGGGCAGCGGTTCAACTGCCCACCCTAAGAATTTCGGTGGATGCTTAAAAACAACAAAGAAGAACAACTCAGGAAGATTCAGCCGTTCGTACAAATTCTGCAGACATGGTGTTCAACGCAGTCTAGGTGAGAATTTACTTTCTCAGGTACGACTAAAGAAGAATCTCATAACGTAGCCATCCAAGTTTTAGTGCATAGTCTAGCCCACCTGCAATGTCTCATTGCTTGTTGGCCGACCTGTTGGAGAATGAGTTGGGACAAACAAAAGGAGCCAATAAGCATTCATTGAGGTGACCGCCAGGGGCACTTGTCTTTAAAGCCAACTATTTTGCAGCAAAAACTGGTACAGCTTTACGCATAATATAATAAATGTGACAGAAAATTTTGGTGCTGTTCAACACTGCTCACTCCGTCTCTTTCACTCACCTTCACCTAATTCCGTGTAGTTCTTCAATGCTTTTGTCACGAAGCACCAATACACAAGACGAATGCCGCCGACTTGCGTGCAAAAATCATAAAAGAAGAAAGATTTATGGAAGATTACTGATAATTGAGTTACATGGAATACATTAATTGGAGATTTTATATATCATGAGACGAATCAATGAGTTTAGTATGTGCAAAGCTTACTGTATTTATTCTACTTTTGAAGATTCTGAAAAGGGTATTTGAAAGCAACTGAATAGGATTACTACTTCATAATCTTCATGTCACAATCGTAAAAAGGATTAGTCTTCTCTTTTGATCCTGATGACATCCACTCTAACACTTCATCTTAACTAATTGTGAGTTTTTATTATTGGTCATTCCAAATACTGAAAATATTACCCATCCCTTTCCACTGGTGTTTGGTGCACCATTGCTTCTTCAACATGGAAATCTTTTGCAGAAGATTGAACTGTACAAATACAGGTATTAGCTTTGCCTCATTTTGAATAGACTTAAAGTCTAACAGAAGGGTCTGCAAGAGTTCACAAAGTACAAGCATATACCTTTTATCCACCTCTGTATTTTCCTCTTTGAAAGATCTAATTTGGATGGGTCCGAACTATTTGTATAAGACATTGACAACTTTGTAATACTTTATACCATAATCTTACGTTAACTCCCACCTTCAAAACAATGAGAATATTCTAAACGAAGCAAATAAAGGAAACACCATATTCACACTTTCTAAAGGCTGAGTTTCTCAACTCCTTTTGCTCAATTCCTGCTGCAGCCCAACCTCACCACCTAAAGATGGCATCCTTGAACGGTTGGCTTTCCTTCCCCTTGCATGAGAGTTTCAACCATGATCTTGCCATCCGAAGGTTTTGTCCAGCGCGAGTGGAACAAGAACAAGGGGAGTGGGAGTGGGATGAGAAGCTGCTCAATGAGTTTGAACTATGTTCTCCCTCTGATGCCTCAACACCTAGCTTGGCAGCTTCAGAGGTAGATGACTTCGTTGGTAGCTTCATTAACATGGATCATGGCGAGAAGGGCTGCAGCAACTTGCTTGATGTCCAACACAATCTGGGTCACTTTCAAGACGAGATCGGCACCTTTTCGATGGTAAGTGATGTTTTTGGTGATATTCCGATGATGATAGAAGGAGACGAACTGGAAATAGGGGACTCATTTGCGGATTTTGGAGTTTTGACGGAAATGGCGCCTAGCATGGAGGAGGAGAGCCATAGTGTGGATCAAGGGCTTCACTTGGTGCACTTGTTATTGGCTTGTGCAGAGGCTGTGGGTTGCAGGGATACCAAACTCGCTGACTCGATTCTCACCCAAATTTGGGGTTCAGCTAATCCGCTCGGCGATTCACTGCAACGAGTCTCCCACTACTTTGCAGCCGGATTGAAGTCTCGGATATCAGTTCTCCATAATGCCAATGCAAATGGAACATTCGTAAATGGTGCTATAGGTAAGTCATTGGCCACAAGGGAGGAGAAACTGGAGGCCTTTCTACTCCTTCACCAAATAACTCCTTACACTGCCTTTGGTTTTATGGCTGCAAATGAGGCTATTTGTCAAGGTGCACAAGGAAAGGACTCCTTGCATGTCATTGATCTCGGGATGGAGTATACACTTCAATGGAGTTCTTTGATAACAGCCCTTGCATCAAGGCCTGAGGGCCCTCCAAAGCTCCGGATTACTGGTTTAGTCAGTGATGACGATGTCTTGGGACTTGAGGCCAGCATGAGAGAGCTTGTGGAAGATGCAAGCTCCCTCGGCATCACGATGGAGTTTGTCCTGATAACAGATCCGGTAACGCCATTGCTTTTGACCAGAGAGAACCTAAACTTGAGAGAAGAGGAAGCACTGTTTGTCAACAGCATCATGCACTTGCACAAGTACATCAAAGAGAGCAGAGGTTCTCTAAAACTTATCCTTCAAGCAATCAAGAAATTGGGTCCGACTGCGCTTACAGTTGTGGAGCAAGATGCCAACCACAACGGGCCCTTCTTTCTTGGGAGATTCCTCGAATCTCTGCACTACTATTCTGCCATTTTCGATTCCCTCGAGGCCAGCCTTCCTCGAAACAGCATACAGAGGATGAAGATAGAGACGCTTCACTTTGCAGAGGAAATTCAAAACATAATTGCTTTCGAGGGCCCTGGTAGGACTGAGAGGCACGAGACAGTGGAGCAATGGCAAAGACAATTAGGGCGAGCTGGGTTTCAGGTAATGGGGCTGAAGTGCTTAAGTCAACTAACGATGATGATCTCTGCTTATGGCTGCGATGGCTACACTCTTGCTACCAAGAAGGGTTGCCTTCTCCTGGGATGGAAAGGAAGGCCTATAATGCTGGCATCTGCATGGCAAGTGCACAATGTTTTGTCCTCCTAGTGGTTTTGGAAGATTAGCTGTTAATGTGGGTCAGCCATTGGCAAAGCCAGTTCTTCATTAGCATTAGGAGGAGAAAATAAGTTGCATTGCCTTGTGATCCACGATCTCAATATTTTGCTGGTTCTACATTGGAAAAGGAAATATAATTCCTAGGAGCCTTGCTTCGACTTTCAAGTCTTTGTAACAGCCCAGCTAATTCTGATTGAGCAAAAACTCCAGTGTCCAAGGCCCTGAAGTTTCTGGGTGTTTTTCAACATTTCTCGTGTTTCTGGAATTTGAATTAATGGAGAACAAGAACAATAAAATCTCTGTATTGCTAAGAGCAAACACTGACAAATTTGTAATAACTAATTAATAAAGTCATCCCCTGGAACACCAGAAAGAAAATGGATTTACAATTTTCTTAATGGAGTAATCCCACAATCTATTAAAAAGAAATTGTGAAGCTCAGGAGGGTGACAAAAAACTGTTACTAAGAGATTAAATTAAAAAGAGAGGCTATTCCATTTTTGGGGAAAAAATGTTTTGGAAGCCAATTATTCCTAAGACTAAAATCATGTACAGCACCGCACATATGACGAATAAAAGTGTCATATGGTATCTGACAGCAGTGATGCCACTATTTAGAAGACTTTTGACCGTGTGCTTTTGTTTGGGTGGCGGCCTCGGACATGAGGCGTAGACGACGTGCGATTTCTGTGAAGGATGGCCTGGCTGCAGGATTAGGGGCCCAACACTGCTCCATCAGCCTTCTCCACTCAGGATCGCAGTTACTTGGAATGCTTGGCCTCAGTGTGTTGCTCACGATTCCTCCTACATGAACAGAAACGCTTTTAAATTACTTAATCATAACAGTTAAATGACTAAACACAATATATACAAAAGGTGGTATCAAGACACACCTAATTGAATATAATTAATAGTTATCTGCAACGATGTGAACCAGTTAATCTGCAACTTACATTCCATAGGTCTGAACTATCCCCTATACTTGATCTAGTCCTTTCTAGATTGAACCACAATCACGGCTAAAATATGGAGCCCTTTTATTCCATACCACAAATCTCAGGCTTAGAGAATTCCCTTCTCTGCTCCCCTTATTTAAACATTTCAAAGATCAATGTCTAGTTTACCACAATTACCTGCACTCTGGGTGTGTTATGTAAACCTATCTTCAAAACAGGGGTGGAAATGAACTGTATGCTGACTGTTTGAGATCGCTCCAATAAAAGCCATAGCTTGGGTTCTATTGGTGACGACATAACCGAGCTAAAGCCTCATTTTTATGTCATGTCAGCAAGTTCCATGGTTTACAAGCAACTGAACTAAAGAACGAAATTTGATTGGATCTAGATGAAACTGATACGCCTTTTCACAATCTTTCTTGATGCTTTTAAATGTCTTGCAGATGAATTTCTTACAAATATATTCTAAAAAAAAAAAATCCTTCACCTTACAAACCCCTTCAATGAATGTGGTTTCCCCTATTATGTGCTACGTTTCGATAAAAGTCAATGAACTTCTTTGGCTCATACGTTCACCAGTATTTACAAGTAAATGTATAACTTTTCACAAAAGAAAAATTAACAACATTTCACCTAGTAAGTTCTTTGGTTTGACAAAAGTGGATGTACTTGCTAGTGGCTCCTACATTCAACATTACCTACCAATTAGATACAAACAATTTTAATAATTCAACCAAAATCTGGGACATGTTAATTTTTCAATAAGTTTTAATATCTTTTTGTTATTTTTGTGTCAAAGGAATTTGTGCACCCCACTCAAGCAGGCAGAGGCCCATGGCATGAGCCCATGTCTGTTGACTAGTTAGGTTGGCTTACTTGCAGAGCTCTAGCTGACTAGTGGAACAATTTAACTGAAACTTCTCTCTTTGGACCAATTTCTCATTATTCTTTCAATATGCAAGCGAACGTAACCTAACAGGAACAAGCACAACCAAGAAGAATATGGGGACACAAAAGTCAAAAAATGTACCTATAATTGCACCGTAATGCATGTTGGCATATGGCTCTTCACCAGTCAAAATCTCCCATAAGACAATACCAAAGGAGAACACGTCAACCTGTGGTTCAAGAAATTAGTGACCTTAGTAAGGGACAAAAAGTTCAAAGTTAGAGATCAGGGGAGAGAAATAAAAAAGTGAACATAGAACATCAATTCAAGCTTCCTTTTCTTTTAAGAGAAAATACTATGTAGATTACAAATCCTAAAGTCTGCCAGTATAAATACAAAGTTTCTGTTATAGAAATTGTCAATAAACTGAAAAAAGAAAATAATTCCTCAATAAAGTAGAAGAATACTTTGGATACAAAGAGAAGAACAACAAGAGATCTCCGCAATGTCAGGTATAGACTTTCATAAATATAAATAGGATAGAAGTTCTTCTTATGCTATGATGATGCAAAATTCTAGCTATGCCATTATAAACAACAAATATCACGAGTGACACCCAACCTTTTCAGAGACTTTGTTGCTGTTGCCATTCAACAGCTCTGGGGCCATCCATGGCAAGGTTCCTCGTACACCACCAGAAACCAGGGTATTTCGCTTAATTTTGGACAGGCCAAAATCACCAACCTGGGAAATGATATAGCTCATTGAAAATTTTGTATTTTGCATAAATGGGATAAAAGTATTCCTGAAACACACAAAACCAAAATGATTACCTTGCAAATTGGCCGTAAGGGATCTTTCAAGTTCACAAGCAGGTTGTCGCATTTCAAGTCAAAATGCACAATGTTCTTGGAATGTAAATATTCCATTCCAAATGCTGAATCCATAGCAATTATTAGCCGCTTACGACGATCCAGATACCTGCCAAACAAGACTTGTTAAACAAGGATGCAGGAAACTAATAAGGAAGCAAGTACTTCAATTTGAAAATATCAAACCTAGTACAAATTCAGAGGCTTAGCTTTAAGAGGAATCATCATTAAAAAATTGCAAATATTTTTCTGTTTCCAGTAGTTATCTTAATTTAAGTTGAATTTTGATACATGGTTTGCAATTGGGACATGACCCAGAAGATCCCAAACTGAAAATCAAGAAATGTAAGGGTGGACATAATACCTATCCTTGCGAACCAAAACAGTCCTCAAAGATCCATCAACCATGAACTCTGCCACAGTTGCCAATGTTCCCCTAGGTCTATCTTGCACTACACCATAAAATGCCACCACATTGGGATGATGAAGCTTTGAGAGAATATCAGCTTCCCGCCAGAACTCTATAGCCTGAGAATAGCAGTAATTATTATCTAAGATGAACTTGTGAGTGCCAATCGATATACCTTTCACTATAGCAATGAAAGATTACTGATCTTAATCTCATGAATTGCATCTACAATGTATGCAAGGTTTCTAATGATACAAAAAGACAAAAGGTGGCGAATACATCTAAATTGTTATATAAACAGAAAAAAAGGTGTTTAAGAAGAGTACCAATCTCTCTTGCTCTGATGACCGGCCTGTGAAGCAGCTCTTCTTTATTCTCTTAATGGCAACATCAGTTCCTCTCCATTTCCCATGATACACAGTGCCAAAGGTACCAGAACCTAGTTCCCTCAACTCTTCAAGATCTTCATTCTTTATATCCTATTAAGTGGAGAGACAAAATTTACATGTCAAAAAAGTAGGCCAAATAATCTCAATCTAACAAAACAAATTAGAAGCCAATTCTAGAGTAGGCCAACGATGCACATTAAGTTTTGTGTTTATTTAGAGAAGGGAAAGCAGCTAAAATATAGACACAAATGTTATTGCAAGATGAAACAATTGTGTCGAGCAAGAAAATCCAGAAGCAGAATTCGTTGATTAAATTTCTCACTGACAGATGAACAGTTTCAGTTCTAAGCATTACTTTAAGACTAACAATGTTTTGTATCTAAATAAACCGGTTGAATCATCTATGATTATATCCAGAGAACTCAGTAGTGCGGATTCACAACTATTTCTAGAGACAGAATTTAGATGAAAAGGAAATTCCTTTGCTAATGATTTACAATATTCCATTTTGCTACAGGTTTTACTAAAACCTATTTGTTATATCAACGAAATATGATTGTGGAGAGTGAAAGACCACCAGAGTAGATTGTTTCTCTAATGTAAAATCATATACTGCATATTAAGCAATGTAAGAGTTAATTTAACCCCAACAGATATCAATTAAGTTGAATTACCTCTTGCTCAGTGTCCCCAAACAACCCTCATTTATGGATGAAGCTCACATGTACCTTTGTGATGAATGGCACTCCCATGTTTCACATAAGCTTTTTCTCATGCGAATTGGAACATAAAACTAATTCAAACCCACCCAACTTACCCTTTTACAGTCTGATCTAGGGCCCAAGGGTTTTGCCCATCCACTGTTCATTTGATAAGATTCATTTTAAAACGTTATGGAGTCCTTGATGGACATGACAACGGGACCAACTTCATTTCAGTTAACATTTATTGCATATGCCAAAAAATAGTTGGCACAAGGAAAGGATTGGTTTGCTTATAAGGAAGTATTCAACATGCTTAAATAACTAAACCCAAAAGTGCCCTCATGTTTCTGAGACCAAAAGGAAGAGAACCATTGATATCAATCTCCAGATTTTTGTATACCCAATATTTGCGTTTTTTGAATGAAGAAGCAAAGTCTATGAGCCAACCCCATGAAGTAAGGAAATCCTCTTTCAGTTTGCACAAAGATATATGGGTGCTTAAATATGCAGTATTACAAACCTAAACTATTACTCCTGCAGGTGCATCAAGGGTGAAGACAACAAAGCAGAATCAAAATTTGCTTCTACTGAGAGGTGATGCCGAACAAAGATAAATGAATGTGTACACTAATCACAAACAACTATCTATAACTGTGGAAAATAAAAAATAAAGGAAAAGATATTCAAGGGCAATTAGGTTCATTCATTCAACCAAACAAAAGGTCTAGCGCAAGAATCATACCATTTCTCATTAGTGCCTCTAAACTCTCCAATGCATGGTACAAGTAACATAATGAAGATTCTCGAGTTTATTAACATGTTCAACGTGTTTTTTGTCTACATTGATCATATATACTACGCAAAGTCCCAAGTTATCATGAAATATCAACAGACTGCATGTCTTTTTTATATCCAGAAAAATCCCTTCTAGCCGTACTAGGTGTACATACATCTTTCAATGAGGATCTTATTTACTTTTTGTAAGGATCAGTGTAGTTTCCAAGGAAATGTCAAAGCAAATGTCTCAAATTCCAAAGAATATAGATCCTTTTGGGATATCAAGAAAACGAAAAGCACAACATAATTGGGATGGGAGTGCTACCACTTCACTTCAACGCACAACTACATAAAACAGACTCCGAACATCCCAAAGGGCAGAAGATAAAGAAACAGGGAATAGCTGGTGCATTTCATAGTTTGCATGTTTCATTTGGGAGTTAGAAATCTAAGACAGAATAAACTGATTGATTCATTCAATCAATTACTTAAAATTGATGAATATCAAGATGACAAGCTAGAGTTGCACAATGATATAATTGGCCAAAAGATGAAACCCGGGGGGGGGGGTGTTGATTGGGGTGAAGGACCAGCAGAACAGATTTATTAATAGAGTTCCAAGGAAGCAGGTTAGTCCTACAAATTCACCAGTTGAGACACTATAACTTCCAAGTTGAGGAGATGAATGCTTTAGAGACAGTACAGAACTTAGATAGAATCAAGGATGGTTTTCCGTGATGCTAATTTTTTTTTCAAGTAAATCACTTATGCCATGCAAGAAGTATAGGATTCCAGTAATCACAATAAGACACGTCAACAATGAACATGCTTGAATTATACCTGCAAAGTATCGATATCAAAATCTCCAAGCGAAGGACCTACAGGAGGTAGACCAATACTCCTGGATTCAATCTTTCCATCCTACATCAATGCGATAAAGTTTAAGGGGGAAATTATTGTGACTTAGAAAAAGGACTCCCAAACCAGTTCAATAGTTCACCTCATACTCTGAGTCCAGCGTTCTTAGATTTTCCATCGTACCATCAAACTGCATACTTTCAGGGCCCTTCACTTGGGAGCTATAATAATCTGAATCCAGAAGTTTGTTTTCCGGCCCAATTTTTCCAGGTAACTGTTTCTGACCATCTTCACCAAGATTAAGCTGTGAATCAACATGGCTATCTCCATCTGTCGTTGAAGGAATAAAATGACAAGATAAGTGATCTCCTTTTTGAAGTTTTTGAATTGCAGGAGAAAAGCCAAGACAATCCTGATCAGTAACAGAAGCATCTTCTTGAATGAATCCTTCCTGTGCCAATTTCTGAAAATAAGACCAATGCTTAGGTTCATGATTCTCCATGTTTAAGCTCAAGCCAGCTCCATCCGTGGGCAATGGAAGGATTGCATGGGAATCTTCCGAAAGTACTGCTTTGGAAAATATATCATAAAGGAAATCACGAGGGAATCTATCATGAATGTCAATAAGTATGTCTGCCTGAACAGGTGCAGAATCACTACTGGAAGGAATTTCTTGAGAGACAACTTCAGCATAGCTTCTGATCAAAGAATTCGACTTTGCATGACCCTTTTCATCATCATTGCCAGAACCCTTGGACATACCCTCACAGAAATGAGGCTTTGGAAGATCAGATTCGGGATCCTTATGGAGCTTAAAGAAAGCTTCCTGACCAACAGCAGGAAGTTCTGAACCAGTTTCTGAACGCTCTTCAGCCAAAGGCTTCTCATGCCCATCTTTCATGCCATTTGTTGCATAGTTAGACCTAAGAACAGTATTCTCAGTTACAGCATCTCTATCATCCATATCATCTGGTGATTTGTGCTTCAACTCACAATTCACATCTTGTGAAGGTCTGGAATTCATATGGTGAACTGCATTAGTGAACTCTTTGTGCCTTTGAAGCTGGGCAACTCCATCATCAAGAGGATGATCATCTGTAAACAATGGCTTTGCCACTGAGGACTGTTCAGCCTGGGGAGCAAGATTTCTGTCATGCAACTTGTCAACACATTCCGTAACTGAATCCTGCTGGGTGATATCAGAGCGCGAGTGAGATATGAGAAACTGAGAACCATGTGAATCATCAGACTTTGACAATCGATTCAACAACTCAGCCTGCTCCCTGGGAATTCTTTCTGAACAGTAGAATCTCTGAGGAGGCATTGGTAGCTCAAGGTAAGTTAGATCAACCACACTGGATTCAGAATCTGCTGGAGCAAACACACTCCCAGATGTGGAGCAAGGGTCACCATCATTAGATTTAGGAAACTCCAATGGATCCAAAGCATCAACTGATGAAGTGAAATTCCCAAGTTCCTGGTGCTTGGCCTCGTTTTCTGAAGCCAATACAGGTGGATCTCCTTCAGGTGCAGCAGCCATGGCTCCCGTCTCTTCACAAGAAAGATTACCTATCAAATTACCATTATATGGCAGTGGAGGAATAGCGCAGTCTTTCCCTGAGGAGCAAATGTTGTTGGTGTCACTCTTTTGCTGAAAAGAGCCATCACATTTTGGTTTTGCCTGCATTATGTCTATCTCCAAATTCTTTTCACGTAAGCCACTATTGGGCTGCCCTTCAGTCCACTCTCCCTGTTGATTCATCAACCCATGAAGAGGTACGAGAGTAGTATTTCCCCAAAAAGGGGAGTGATGATGAGGATCCTGAGCTTGGTGAAAATGAAACCTCTTAGATTCCCCATGGTGCATCATCTGTCCAAGATAAGTCTGAGTACAGGCTTCATAAGCATCTGAGGGACTAGGTAGAACTGACTGTGAATATTGAACATTCGATGATGAGACAAAAGGGCTTGTCAAAGGTGAAGTGCTAAACACTATTGAGCTCGTTGCATGCCTACTTTCCCTTTCAATATCCAGTCCGTTTAACACATCTGAATTATGTGCTGAAGAGCTCTTGAACCCATAGAATGTTGAATTTTTTCTGGAACCCACATCCATGCCATTGACAGCCACCATATACTGGAGCTCAGAATCACCTTCCATACTCCCCATACCAAATTGAGCATCATCCAAATCACTCCTGGAGAACAGAAAGATTCTAAACTTCTGTGATCCTCCTCTATCCTCTAGTTCATTACACTCCTCCAACATAATCTGCAGGTCCTCATCACAAGAAACAGAAACCAAAGCATCAAGATCCTCTCCAGGAAGCTGATATTTGATAATATGGGCTTGGTTATAAATTGATAGTATTTTCTGCACAAGCTCCTGCCAAGTGATGTCTTTCCTCATATGTATGATGCGTGTTTCACCTCCTACATACCGCAGCTTTCCATCACTTGGCCTAGGTAATACTTTTCCTCCAAAGCTACAAAGAACCTTGATTTTCATTGATGAGCCACCAGAGACTGCTGAAGAGGCATTGCTATGAAATCCTTGACTACTGTCATAACCTGAAAAATTTCGTGGTACAGACTGAAATGTTCCATGGGTAACTCTACCGTCATGGAAAGAAGAATTACTTCTGTCTTCATGTAAAAAAGAGTTTTTTCTCTCAAACTCTTTCAGACCTTTCTCAACATTGGTGAACACTGAAATGTCCGACCCACAGTCAGACATTGTTGGATTGATGCCTAAAATGTCTTTTAGTTCCATATAACCAGTTGCATTATTGGGATCAGTACATGGAAGAGAAGGCTTTCTTGGATTCACCCGGTCAAGCATAAATTCAAATTCCTCACCTGTCTGTATGGAGTAATTAAGAACTGGTTTGAATTCTGGCCTATTAAGGTCAGGAGGTCCAACATTAGTATGCGTCCCACTAGGAGGGTCCTGAACAAATGACTGAGATGCAGCCTGGAATTCCTCGTTTCGAGGATCCATGGGACTCTGCTGAAACTGTTTCTGCATAACTGATTGTTCCATCAAACCATCATCATTTCACTTAACTGAATGTAACAGTGATTAACCTCATTGCCAGACTTCTATTAAGAACGCATCACATGCATCTAGAAAGAACCCATCTAGCACGTGGTAAATCACAAACTTTGCTACAGCTTTTCAATGCAGAAAAAGCTGGAAGTCTCAGATAGATACTGAAACAGGGATATGACTTCAGTTTGACTCCAGCTTTCAGCTACTCTGACAGAGATATCCAGAAAATTCAGCAATCACGAAAATGGTGAATGTGGCTTACATCCTCCAACTACTTAAGATCTTCAAAGAATATTACAGTGCACCACAGCAGATTTAGAAGAAGCTTTCAGTACCAATACAGTAGCACAAAAATTAACAGGAATAGGAAAGTGGAACAATTCCACCCTTCAAGAAATACAGATTTGAAACTAAAAAAATAAAATTTAAACCCAACTAAAAAAGTAATAATACTATCTATAGGATTTTATTCCCTATCCGAGACCTTAACAGTAACTTGATAAACAAAAGGCAGACCAGAGTATAGAATTATACCCTTACTTAGCATGCTACAATCACCATGGCTAAGAAAATGGAATGTAGCGTTCATTAGCAGCTGCACTAAACTGAGTTCCATTATGTCCTAGAACATGAACCCAGGTGAATTTCCAACTATAGATCAATACACAACTTCAAACAATCATGAAATTCTCTATTCAAACATTAATACTATCCTTGAAAAGGGTACCAACATTCACTTTTAGGGAATCATTTATCTCAGTAAAGTAAATTTCTAGCTTTCACTGGGGTATTTCAGACTATGCAACAAGTGTTTTCAATTTTCTGTAGTGCCATCAGTCTCGGAAAATTAAGATCCCAGTCAAAGCAAAAGGAACCTAGAATCAGAAGTATGTGCATCAGCGGTAGACCATTAGATATGAAACCCTTTTTCTGAATTTTCATTATCTTCCATAAGACACATCTAGACAGAATTGTAACAGCAAGGTAATCGTATTTCTCTTAGATTCTCGGATATGAAATACTGTTGAGAAAGCACTTGTATATGCTAGTCAAATAAATGTACGAAAGACAATGGGGAGCTCTATATTTATTTACCTTTTTTCTTTAAAGTTCTTTTCCCTCTTAACAAAAACTTTTCTCCGTATCAGCTTTTTGTCCATATACACAAACTAGAATGAACCTACTCTCCTTTGGACTGCAGTTGATCTATGGACAGATGGAAAATACTACATATATGATAAACTGATATACTGCAGAGGTGAATCACATTGACGTTGCGAAACCAATTTGAGGCCAATCTGAAATTGAATACAAAAAAAGTACTAATCTTTCATTTGCTAGTTCAACGATTAATGTTTGTCGTCTCTCTCATCCTATAACTTTACCTCATCTTGTATTAGTTTATCGATTAATGTTCGTCGTCCCTCTCATTCTGTAAACCTTATTTTACCAAACAGACACACGTTCCACGCACATAAATACATACCCGCAAACATCTATATTACAGAACCCTAAACTGATAAGAACGAAACACCAAAATCAGATAAACACAAATCGGCAGAAAACAAGCAGAACGGAACAAACATCTGAACCTAAGCACCCGACAAAGGAGAGCAATGCCGGTACCTCTGAGCTTTGGTTTGGATTCAAAAGCGTTTGAGTGTAGCAGCACCTTCGTCGCGTTTTCTCTCACTGCTCGCACTTTCCATTTCTGAAGTGAAAATCTGGCTTGCTTTTCTCCGCTTCTTTCAGAACCTCCAAAACGGGCTTTTAAAAACAATAAAACGACAACTCTTACGTTTCCCCCTCGCTCTCTTACGCAAAGCGAACTTATTCTTCCGCTAAGAGAGAGTCAAACAAGATGGCTTTACAGACGAAGTTCCTAAATTACCCTTCATCCGTCATCCTTTTAACTCAAAATGCCACGGCAAGTACGCTTTGACCAAACCCCATATTTTAATTACTCGCAAAAAAAAGAGAGCAAGTTTATGGTGAGGCCGAAGCTTTTTGCCTTCCCATGAGCTCTTCTCTATCATTTGGAGCTTATGATAATGGCGCCATATACGACATCGTTTTCAACTGAGAAAAAGAGAAAGTTCAAATTAGGATAGGATTGTGTTACGTTCCTTCGCCAATGTGTCAAAAAACTTAAGTCTATTATTATTTTTCTTTTTATGCACACACCAAGGAAGAGAGGAGGGGACTTAAACCTATTGATCAAGATTTGGCTTAAAGAACACCACTAAACCAAGGCCCTAGATTGTCCCCATTTAAGTTTATTACTTAATCATAAATATTTTATTTGAATATATAACAAATATGCAATGCTTTAGAGTCGACGTCCTAATTAGCAATTCCCTTCTAAGGCCCTAGATATGTCATGGTTCTAATTTATGATATAGGATTGTCTCTAATAATATTTGTTACGTTCCATAATCATTATACCAAAAGGCCTAAATATGTTAACTAGTTACAGATCCACCAATTTCTGAAATCAAGGTGGACCGCTGCGGAATAGGATAATCTCCCAGTACATGACCGTAGGTTATTTCATTCTTTTTTTTCGTTTAAGGACCGTAAGATATGGAGATTTGGGAGTCATGCCATTAACGTTGTTTAGGGCAAGATACTGCACGTGATCCATCGAGAATCTTGGCCACAAAGATAGCGAATTAAAGCCCACCTCCTTTGCCGCAAATGACTCCACATCACCAAGTATATTATCTTATCTGGGTGCGTTGGAACGATGAGCTATGCTCATTAATTGTAGATTTGATGCAATTAAAAAAGGGCCTGAGATCGGCCATGGGCGGTGAAGGAGGCTTTTCACAGAACAAAATCAATTTTCTGTCCTACTAAATGTTGATAGAAGGATCTACCAATTTTATATTGGTAAAACCCAGTTCTAAATTTTATTCATCCAGAGTATACGGCCAGAAATGCAAAAGACCCAGGTACTTAATTCAGATCCATGGGGCCTTGCGGACTACAGATTTTTGATAGTTAATATAAAGGACGCAAACATTAGGTAATTCCGGTGTGGGACACAAAATTCACAAGAAGTATTCATTTTTCTATTATAGTGTAAGCTTTTATCTTGCTGATATAAGAAAACATATATGTATTATTAACTATGAGTCTAAATTGGTGACGAGAGAAAAATTATACCTTTTTTCTTAGAAGATATGATTTTCATATGGACAACTAGGGCTTCTAATGACAACCTATAATATGACACTTAGGAAATTTAAACTTGGTTGATGAAAGAACACCATGAAATTATAAGACCAAATCATCACGAAATAAAACATTTAAGTTGTGATAGTGGAAATAAAAAAAATTATTTGAATTGGATTAATGTCAGAAATATGGAATATAAAAATATCTCTCAAATTACTGAATAGATAATTAATACTAAATAAATCAATTACTTGTAACTATATATCAAGCACACTACAAGTTAGCATTGTTATTTTTCTTGTACATATAGATAAATTCTTTCACAAAGTTTAAAATAAAACAACTAATTATTGTCAGAAAATAATTCAAAATTTCCGTGGAGTTTCTATTCACTCCATATTATTTGTTAATGTAAGAAAATCCAATTTTCTTAGGAAAGATTGCTTTTTTGGTTATCAACAGGGTGACATTTGTATCCTTCGGAATTTAGGATTGATTAATTATTTATGGGACATTTTCAAACATGTGATCGCGTGGCCTAATGGATAAGGCGCTCGCCTCCGGAGCGGGAGATTGTGGGTTCGAGTCCCATCGCGATCGCTGTTTTTTTTTCTGTGGCTTTCTTCGTTTTAATCCGGTTTAGCCAATACCGTCTGCTATTTTAGTGGTAACATATTGTATAACCATTTAATCTTTGCCATCCCTTACAACAATTTTTTGTTTTGTGTGTATCAATTAATCTCATTAGCACAGATATCCAAGAAAAACTCTTTGGGGACAAATTCAGCCCATTGAAATAGCATTACTTTAAAACTATATTGTTTTTGTTCCAACAGATTGGGCACGTTTCCTTTTCCTAAGGATCACACAACCAAACAGATGTAACGAGTAAACATATATTGAAGAATGCTGAAACAGGAAAGAGGCAAAAGAATCATCGTGATATACATGAATGGTTCAGACGGAAGAGGCTGATATGCAAACAATTCTTACAATTGGGATTCATCTTTTGAATAAGAAGACTGGGATTGGTGCCCACGGTCTGTTTAACGTCTGTAACTTGCAGCAAATCCAGTTATCGATGGACAAGTTAGAAGCAAAAGTTTGGATAGTCTCCCATTCTTCACTGCATGGCAAAAGAAAAACATGTAACTATTAATACTTATTGGAGACTGGTTTGCAATAGGTTCTCCGGGCTTTAAAGATGAAATAACAAAATATTAAGAACAAAACCTGAGCATTTAATAAATTACACATTCTGTGGACTCTCACTAACATACAATTACAAAAATATTAGTCATACTTTGCATGAATTACCAATGGAATCACATTCGTATAGGCCACAGGTTAAATTCCACCCACGCTCAAATAAATTATGCCATTCCAGATTAGAACTTAATACAGGGAGAAAACTTGGCAAGAAATTAAGGAAACTTATCATAAAATACATTGGAATTCCCCATGACTGCTCATAGTTTAGCAACTAAATTAGGCAAGTAACAAAACAATTTGGAGACATTACTTGCAATCCTTACTGGATTTGACTACTTAAGCTCATGTCAGATGGTAACATCCTACCAAACAACCACTGTGACTTATCCCAGCTCAAAGTTTTTATATCATTAGAAATTGCATGGACAGCATGGTAATAACCAAGTTTTGAAATTGTTCAGATAATATGCAAAATTTGACATTGATCATCAGCTGTAAGTCAATCCAACCATGATGCTTGTGATAACTACACTCTTACTACCCCTTGTTATTATCATTGATACAGGCTAAAAAACAAACTTTACTTTTGGATGGCACCATGAGATCTTGACAAGATTTATAATTTTTCACTAAAAGGGATGAAATGACTTAGTTTGAAGTGAGAACAACATGAATAATCCTTAGTATATTTTGGCCCATCTTTACTCCACATGTTAGAAGTGGCCTGTATACACTTTCTTCCTCTATAGGGAATTTGGCGGAATCATTAAGTTGAAACTCTTTGACTTTCTCAAATCCTAATGTAATTTCTAGCTAAGCAGTAATCCACTTCAGTTTCTAACTGAAGCTTTGCAAATCACAATGACAAATGTTTGCAACTAAGATTATGTGTGCAGTCTATAGATAGTTCTGCAAAACTTTCAAATGCAAGCTTCTCCAAGTCATGCACAGCCTTTGACTGTAGAATGTCTTTTCTTTCTCTCAACAATTCCTCAAATTTTTTCAATGGTGCAATTTGAATGGTTTTAATAGAAAACTCACAGAATAGAACTCGTTAGTAAGCAACAAAGGTACTAGCTTTCTAAGGTATTAACAGAAGGCAAGAATACAAGAAATACCTCACAGGAACAGAGATGCGGTTGTATCCATTGTACTTGCTTTCTAACTTTCTTGATTAAGTTAACCAATTACCATGACCTGGGCTGAAATTTCCCTAGTTTTAACCATGCCTTCGCTGCCAAACAATTTGCAATTGTTCCCATACTTGACACTTTTTTTTTGTAATACCCGACACATTGAATTGTGACTGGAAGCTTATTACATGGACATGTAAGTTTGCCTTAACAAATATTTAGATTGCATGTGCAAACTGAGGAAAACAAAAACACAAAAAAAAATCACCTTGTGACGCAGAAGAACCATATGACAATATAACATTGCATCAGCAACAATACAGGAACAGTACACCAAATTTATGGACAAACATTAAGTTTCTACGCCCATTAGCAGATCTAAAAACCAAAGATGACAGTACATTCGGTTCTTTTATCTCTAAAGCATTTTAGGGATGGACACCCTGGGAAATCCAGCTATACGGATTAGAAACCTTCAATTACTGAAAGTTCCATGAAGACGCAAAGACTTACATAAGTTAAATTATTGAAAAGAGGAAGAGCATACATTTAATCTCTAGAAAAATGGTCCGACCATTCCATAACGTGCTATTTCACCTTATAACAACCTGAAATATTTAATCAAACTAATGTTTCATGTAGACCAAGCACTTTCAAGCATGACTTGTGGGCAACTTAGTTGATCCAATTATTTCATGACAACCACCATTTTAACCATCCATTATTGTAAATAAGAAAGAAAATTACAGAGTTCTTGAACAAGGTATCAATTGACTCATTAATATGTTAGAAATGTTAAATTGACACATGGTTGATGTGTCAAAGACAACGGACTATTGACTGCAAAGAACTCAGATGAGCAGAAATAACTTTATTAATAATAGTATCAAGTGGAGCAGAGTATTACCATCCACCAGGATGGCCCACATAAACCACTAAGCTGATAAGTCCTCCAGGCATTAGGATTTTTGTTGCCGCTTCCAGCGCTGGTAATGTTGTCTCTGGCTTTGTGATTATTGTTTTGTCACCACCAGGAAGGAAACCTAAGTTGAAAGCAACAAGCCTAAAAGCACCCAAGTCACCAAACTCCGCCTTTTATGGAAGCATTTTTCTTCTTATTTTTCCTTGATGAAATGCAGGAATATATTTTTTATTAAAAAGCAATACATGGACTGATGGTCTTGAGTCCAGAACTACATCCTCTAATTTTACTTATGCATGGAGAATGTGATGATTGGGTTAGAGCTAATTTGGTTCTTAACAAAAAGCAAAAATATTAAGTACAAAATCGCCTAACTCACATGATACATAAGCAACAATTGGGAAGAATAATAACAATAAGCTTATCACAATTATAGAATCACAAAACGAGATTTTAACTCATCATTTCCAATCAACTTGACATTTAGTAGACATCTCCATTTGACATATGTGGTCATAAGCAAGAATCTATATTTCACAGCAAAGAGACAAGTTTTGGCTTTAACGAATTTGTTTTCAAAAACCATGACCCCTTGGCCCTTTAAATCTTCAAAATCATGAAATAAATCTTTAAAGTTCAAAGGAAAGCAAGAGGAACTAAAGTGAAATCTCAAGCTTTCTTAGAGTTAGACTTTTGTCGCAAAGGGATATAGTTTGAGATATACACACACATACATGCTTGAACACTTTGAAAAGCCTTGATGTTTCACTTAAATCCTTGAAAACACAATACAGTCAGAACAATGGCGTTGAGTATAATTACCTCACAGGGGCATTCTCTGGAACAACTTCATCCATTTTACTGTGGCAAACGGGCAAGAGCTTGACAAGCTCCACCTGCATAAATCTGTAACTCATAAGCAATTGTTTATCTTTCCTTATGATATGAACACAACTCAAAAACCTTGCACCACATTCCGAATTTTGAAAGAGCAGCGCACAATAAAAGTGGCATGTTCAATAGTATTTACTTATATTATTTGGTGTTTTTGAAGAAATTTTTGACCATGAGACAAAATGAAAACTCAAACAAACAAAGCATATACTCTAGACACAGTATAAGGTGCATATGGAATCATTTTGCATCTATGAATGCCACTTTTGTTTTTCACTTTTAAGATAGCAAAAATCTCGTCAATTTTCTACTCGTTTTTATGAAAAATTCGGATCAGTACTCAATACTGAAAAGGCTAACATGCTAACATTGAATTCTTTTCTTGTTTACAATTGAAATCAGCTACTATAAATTTGAAGGGAGATAACGACCAGCCTGTACTTTTGTGATGCCTTTGTTTCAGGCAGTCTTTAGTTTTTTCCCCTTTCATTTTAAGTTCTAGTGTCCGATTAATTCCATGTTCATTTAACTCATGTAATAGATTTACAAGAGTCCGAGGAATGTTCACAAGATTATCCATAATCCAGAGACATTCAATTTTATCCAATGATAAGCTAATGTAATTCAGAGAGTCCAATTCCCCCAAATAGCTATCACAAAAGAACCAGAAAGAAGGTGCATATAGCTGATCAGCACTGAGGAGACAGATACATCTAGTAAATAATTACATTATACCTAGCAATTGATTGCATATAGTCCCTAAATGTGAACCAGAGATATGAACAAGTTCGAACAGACCAAAATCAAACCAAATATGGTACCAGAAAAGTGAATCCTTATCTACAAGGAAATTAGCGATGAGAGCAGAACATTACCAGTCTCTGTATCAGCATCCAAAAGTCCAGGGACTAATACCCTGTCAGAGCTTGAGGTATATTTGGTGTTCCTTTTTAAATAAAAGCAATAAGTTTACAGTAATCTCATTTGGGGTTAAATAAAGCAACTGTCGTGGCAGCTGTACATGCCTAGAAAAGATTCCAAATTGCTACAGGATATAAAGAATTTACAGCTCTGTATCTCTTTAACTGCTTCAGATTTTAGGATCATACGGTCATATTAAGATGGCTTTTATCAACTGAAGTTTGAGACATGTCAAAACTGAAACTACTTTGTTGCAATTAATTCATCTTCGTCATCCACAATAAGCAGGTAATATCTCTTGAATTGGAACCCTATGATTTTTCCCTTTCCTTGGAAGAACACAGTGAATGAAAAAGAAAGTGCAGTTTGAAAGTACCTCATTTGGATTGACTGACTGCTCCAGCAAGGAATGAGTGTTTACTAAAGCATCCTTCTGAATGTCCATTGCATAAACGCATCCCCTACCTGATTCATCTGCAACCAGTTTGAGCATTGCTAAGGTATCATAGCCATTGCCAGAAGTGGCATCAACAACTGTGTCACCTTTCTGGACGACATGTTTCCAAACCCTGGTATATGGAGGCAATAGGAGGTAATGTCAGAATACAATTGCAAAGAAACAAGAAGCATGATGTGAATATTGCTGAATCAACCTAGAGATAGGATAGGAAAAAGTGGAGAATATCCAATAGAGTTATGATTGACATAGAAAAATTTCATCCATTACTAATTTCTGTGGGCGTTAAGTTGCTACAGTCCAATTTGTAAATAATTCATCCAGAGGCCACAAGCTCAGTGTACCAAAGTGTTACAGGAAACAAGTTCATTTCTTGAATGAACCAAGCAAAAGCAGCTCGTGGTTTAATTTCAGAACAAATAAATAATGTCAAGTGGCACATATTTTGTAAAAACAATAATGCAATTTAACTTTCTCTTAACTAAGGTCAGATGCACTATCCTTCCAAATATGCGTGTTGGTGATCAGGGATTTGCTAATTCAGCAAGACACCACATCTAGAAGGTGTAGTTATATCTGACAATTGTGCAATTAATATTCCGATGCCAGCAATCTGGTGGAACACATTCTCCTGGTAAAGGATACCAGATTGTGTTTAAATAGGAAGTGAGGAAAGCCAGAAGAAGCAAACAAGAACTAGAAGTGCCTTATTTAAAGAAAAGATATGTTATGACAATAAAATATAGCCTTTCATCAGATATTGATCAATCAAAAGACCAAAAGCTTTTAAGGAGGAGTCCACCATGGGTTTTAAAAAAATCATTTTTTATACACACGCACAAGTGCAGGCATAGGTGTCTAACACACAATTACACCCTAATCCAAAATACAGGGCTTCAACTTTTCTTCCAAGGAGTCCAAAGTTGAAGACTATCATTAACACCCGAAAAAAGAGAAAAAAAAAAAGCTCTCATCAAGGAAAACTTGCACCTCATTTTAGCATTAGAAGGAATGCTTTCCCAGTATTATCGATAATATTCTCCTACCGTGTCATGTAGTTTCTTAATCTCTTGATCTTAGACACAATGTCCCCGCTGGTCATTACTTTTATACAGCAAAACAGCAACATTCAAAGAATTTAGCAAGAAAAATCTTCTAACACAACATTTAATTTAAAAGAACAAACACATACAAACCATTAGAAAGGAAAAGTCTTCTAATAGCACATTTTTTCACTACCAATTACTGCATAACGCAGCCACAGGATTTCATAATGAAATGCTTTTTTTTTTTCTCCAAAGACTCATAATATTCAGCATATCTAAACCTTACCGCAACAATAAGAGCAGGCAATTATGTATAGTATCCAAATACCAAATCACTGTTTACACGAATAGATAAAAGACGTATTTGGATTAAAGCAATCACGAAGCTCTTACGAGTGAGCAACTTCTGTTGCCTTCTTCTTGCCAAACAGATAGCTCAACAGAACATCCTCCATTCCTACAACGAACCATTGATATTTAAACACTATAAGCTTCAGCAACCGCGATACGTAACTGTACATATTTCATATAATTATGCTCCTCATGGAATTGAAAGGGGGAAGAGAGCACCAGAAAGAGGAGAATCACTGGGAAGAAGATCTTCAGAAGTTGAAGAGGTAGAAGCAAGTCCATTTGGTTCAATTGGCTTCGCGCAGAAACAGAGGCTTCTACGGCTATTCTTCGAAACGTTTCGCTTAGAAGTGAGCACAAGTTTTTGCTCGAAACCTACCAGCGGTTTCGAAATCACAAACAGACGCGAACAATGTCTCAGTGATAACATCTGGATCTCGCACAAACGCGGAGCTCCGGCGACCGACGCTTTGAACAACACTAGATTGCTTAGGAGTGTTCTGCATGCATTATGTTTTCGTTGTTTTTCATTTCATGTATCGCTTATCTAGAGTATGGTTGTCATGTTTAACTTTATTATTATTAATAAATTTTATTAGATTTTTTTTAAGAAAATAAAAATAAAAATAAAATTATCAATTCTTTTATATTTGTTCTTGTTTTAAACTTAATTTAAATTAATTATTTATTCAATTTCTAAAATTGATAGATTGGTCCAAGATTTCAAAAATATTTACTCGTCATTTCTTGTAGTTTTTCCACGTATTATTTTTTATATGTACAAAAGAATAGTTTGTGATGACACTAATCACTTGTTATGATAAGTATCTTGGACAAAGGACACTACATGTAGAGGATGAAAAACAAAGTCATAAAGATGAGGCCACATGCAAAAAAGATTTCTAAAAATGTAAATAAATGTGGCACAGAGAAAAAAAGAAAAAGAAAAAGAAGACAATAGTTGACGAAGAAACAATAAAAAAGATTCTTTCAATTGTATATAAATACAATAGTTCATCATATATTCATGTTATAACCAATCACTAATTATTTGGTAATTAATGGTTCTAATTGTCATAAACTTACAATTTTAGATGAATTATTTGTTCACAATAGTTTTTTTATTGTCGATCACTTAAAAAGTAAACTAATATATGTTTGCTTATATTCAAGTAAGGATCAACCACTAATTGACTCATGATATACTGAGTAACACAATCTAAATTTCAGATAATTTAACATGATGCAGCATTGATTGATAGCCAGAAACATGTAAAATCCTAGTAAAAGATGCCTTATCACGCCCCAAATATAATTACCCAATATTCATATCTCGATTTTTGATACATCTGAGCAAAGATAAGTGCTCTAATTCTTGTCATAGCCAACCAAAATTGTTCTTTGGAGTATCTACCGTGCAAGTTTTCCCACTCACAGGGGGAAATTCTTGTTATTGCTAAACTCTAACAATAAAGAAAACCCAAAAAACACTGTGGTCTTAACCTCAGCAGCATATGTAGTTGTTCAAGATAAGGAGCTGTTCTTGATCTTGTATCGGTAGAGAAGACACTTCTTCTTGAATGACACATTCTCAACTGTGAGCAGAACTTTTCCTGGTTCCTTGTTCTTGAAAGAGTTGCGAACTGGGCCATCCTTCATACTCATCTTCCTTCCTCTCTCAATAATGATGCTATATGATGCTTCATTGCTTGGTGCAAATTCCGCCTTGTAGCTCACCTCCCAACCCAGGACAGTCAGGTCCCAGATCAAAGTAGCCCCAGTCTGTTACACCAGAAAACACAAATCTTTGTAAGAGTTTGGATATGAAATCGCCATATCCATTAAAGCTAAGAGAAATCTGTCAATTTGTACCTCTGAAATTGGGATCTCAATACTTTCGGTTGATACAGCCTTGACAGCGACCTCTATTACAGTATCTTCAGTGGAGAACTCAGAGTCGTTTTCCCGCTTAAGCCCACCATAATGGATAGGAATTTCCTCCGCAGCGATGTACCTGCGGCGAAGGTTTTAGTCGGTTTCCAGTACTTTCAACGGACGCATCATGCATAGGGGCAATAAGACATGGAAGAGTTCTTACTTGACCAAGGTCTCTGCAACCCTCGCTGGACGAGCGAAGACGAATTTGTTCTTCGTTCTTTGGGTTAAGAATGGCGATAGAAGAACACTCAAGGCGTAATACCAGAAAGGGACATTGATGAATATCTACAACATATGCAGTTAACCATGAATTGCTTTCAAAGAACATTTAAATGGAACATGATCATATGGCATAAACAGAAAGCCTTACGTTTTTTGCAGCAAGTTCCGGGTAGTTGTCTTGGAGGACCCAAATTACATTCTTTGTAGCAAGACGAAGCTCCTTCTTTGAGGGGCATGGAGTCTCCTCAAGATTACTGATTTGGAGCAAGGAGGAGACACCACCAGGCTTGAAATCGAGCTTTTGAATCCCCTTCTCCATCAGCTGAACCCTCCACCTCAAAAACTTCTCTCGCTTCTCTTCGGACCCAACTTTCTCAGAATTCCCAAGTAACCCAAAATTGTTGTAGCAGACTGGGTGACCTTCGCGGTCCACGCCGTTCATGTAACCGACTGGGCCAAAATCAGCATCAAAGCTCTCGTTCAAGATCGAGTCTAAGTTGTTTTCCTTCCTCCATTGAAGGGTGTTCCTCAACATTTCAAAAGCGCTGTTGACGTTGAACTCTCGAGCCCTCAAGAACTTCAGGAATATCACGTCGGTGGCACTATCTCCTTTACTAGGCAGCAATGGTACCCCCCAGAGGGTGATGTCCCTGTGGACAGTTTCCTTTTCTTCCTCCTCCGTGTTTTCCCTTGCAGCTTCTTCTAAGGGTTTCTTCTTTTCTTCATCTTCTTTCTTAGACTTTACGCCATCTTTGGCATCTCCCTTCTCATCTTCTTCTCCATCCTTCTCCTCTTTAGCGACCAAGCCACCGTTTTTTCCAATCTCTTCTGCTTTTTTCTCTTTCTCTTTCTCTTTGCACTCTTCTAATGATTTGGCGTTGGCTTTTAACACCGATTTCTCTTTCTTCCCACCAAGCAAATTATTCCCGGAAATCGCATCTTCAACCTTCGCTTTAAGCTCTGTCAATGCCTTCTTCTCATGCTCTTTCAAATCCCAGGGGAAGTTGCTCTCTTCCCTGAACGAAGCATTCTTCGGATATGTAGGAGGGGGTGAACCATATCTTCTTTCAGCTTCATCGTTCTTCTCCACCACCTTCACCTCCACTGTTTCAGCTGAGTTCTTCGGACTCTCCTGTGTCACCACCTTTCCATGGATAACTTCATTAATCCTCGTTTTCAGCTTGGCCAATATCTTCTTCTCATTCAACTTGAAATTAGATAGGAAGTTGATTTCTTCCCGGAACGAAGAAATCTTCTTAACAACCGGAGAGGGGGAAACCTCATTTCTTACAGCTTCCGTTTCCTTTTCCTTCTCATCCATTTTCTCCTCCATTGTTTTGTCAGCTCCAATCTTTGTATCCTCAGTCGCCATCATGTCTTGCTCTTGCAAATCCTGTTTCTCCGTTTCTCCATTTCCTTCTACAGATTTGATATTTGCACCCTTGACATCTTTGTCTGAAACACCATTTGTTAGATTTTGCTCGTATTGCCTGTCAATGTCATTAACTTTCGCCATTGCCGGAAGCTTTCTTTGATCGTCTTTCAGAGCTCTGTTTCCTAGTAACCTATGGTTTACCCTCGTACGTAAAGAAGTAGTTCAAATATGAGAAAGAAAAACTGTAAAGAGAGAGTGGAAGAACACAGACCTCAAACCTTCCCCAACTTTTCGTCCTGTGTTTTCTCTGTTCCTTTGTTTGGTGGGAAGAGAGAGAAAACTTGTCGATGGTTGAATTTAATTCTTTGAAAAAATCATCCAAAATCAGTGGTTCTTACATTAATGAATTTGTAATAAACTCCTTCCATCAGAAAATCTTTTTGTTTATTTTTCCATTGTTCTTCAGACCATAATAATATAGCAGCATTGTCCAGATTGCACCATCAGAAAACATGAATTAAATGCATCTTGCAAATATGAATTTAATGAGGAAAAAAAAAAAAAAGGCTTGGCTGCCAACAGCTGCCAGCAAGCTGAAAAGTGATTAACGGTTTTCGGGAAGCAGAGACCTAGCTTTCCTCGCAAGTCGATAACTGCTTTAAACCTCCACTCCCTGATTTCTCTCAACCCACAAACACCACTATCTCTCTATCTCTCTCCTTGGAGTTCAGTGAGCCATTTAAGGGTAATGTCAGTTTATATAGTTTTCTAGGTCTTCCGAGGTCTGCTGCTGTCTTTCACTTCAACAACCCTATACTTCCTTGGCCACTGTCTTCTCAGGTTGCTTTCTCTCTCACTTTCTGGCTATATTTTTATTTTTGCACTTAATACCAACTGGGTCATGCTTGTTTTTATCCTCTTTTTCTCGTACCTTTTTTTTGGAAATCATCTTTCTTCTGCAGTTTTATGTTTTGCTTGTGTGTTATCCAGTAGATAGAGAGCCAAGGCCAGTAGTTTATTCTTCTTATGTTAGTTTCATGCATGGATTTTCTCCAGGTCTTAAGCAACAATGGCTTTAAGTACATACTGCAAATTTGAAGCATTTGAAGACCTTAGCTCACAGATGAGCAGCAGTTTCCAAGTCGAACCCAGAGAAGCTGAGCTCTCAGGAGACCTCCTCAGCTATTCCAATGATTTTGATCTTCCAAACAACCTTTTCCAGCCTCTGCACGACCCCGGTAGTTTCCAACTTCAAGAAGATTACAGCCATCTGCTTCCATACTTTTCTTCTCATTGTGATCCTATCATCTCCCTCTCTGAAATCCTAACGCCGCAAGATATCGATCCCTACTCATGCCCAAAGCGCCAAAAGTTCTATGAAAACGAGTATCTCTCGGATATCAATCCATCTTTCTTCGACGGGTGTTTTACAAGTTTTAGTCCCGTGCCCGAGATTTTCCCGCACGTCTTCTCTCCGTTGTCCGACTATCGTATTCCGGGAGCAGATTTCAGCCAGCAAGTTGAGTGTCTAAAGAATACCAACGAAAGATGTGTGTCGGCGCAGAGCATTGCCGCCCGGGAAAGGAGAAGGAAGATCACTGAGAAGACTCAAGAGCTAAGCAAGCTGATTCCCGGAGGCACTAAGATGAACACAGCTGAGATGCTCCAAGCTGCTTCCAAGTATGTGAAATACTTGCAGGCTCAAGTTGGGATCCTTGAACTCATGGCCTCATTCCAGGTACTCCCCCCACCTCTACTCAATGCTTTCCATTTTGTTGCCTCTAATTTATCAAATCCAAATACATAATTAATGTAGCTAGCTTTGATGATTAAGTTCCAGTACTTGCAGTTAATATCTTTCTTATTTTACCCATCAAATTTTAAGTTAATATCTAACTTAAGAGAAAGAGAGGTTAGAAGACGGTTAAAGGAACAAGGTAAGGAACATAGGGGAAGTTAATCCGTTGAGATTCATGGACGAGACTTTAGGAGAAAGTTAAGAGACACGTGAATGGAAGTAAAGAGAGAAAGTACGCCGTACACGTTAATCCCTATAGTACTTAGTATTGAAAGACAACAAGGACGACACCTAGGATCTCGGACTACTTTTCAATGTTCTTGGGCAAAATCGAAGCCTAAGATCCCTGAAAATTTCCCATCTCAAAGCTGGGACATAATTTCCCACATCAAATATTCAAAAAGCAATGAAAAAGAAGTGAGGAAGTTAATTTCTTTCACGAACATGAAGTGATGAGAAAGTGATGATCTGTGCAGGAACCGGTTGATGCAGCTCCCAGGAAAGAGCTGCAAGTTATCATAGGCTGCCCATCGGTTCAAGAGAAGCTGTATGTGGAAGACAGGTGCTTGGTTACGAAAGAGTTCGTCATAATGTTGGCAACACATAATGACTTGCAATCCGAGCCCACACTTTCTCTTGATCTTAATCGGCTCGTTAGATGTGAGACTTAAAATGCAACAGCAAACAGAACATGCTGGTTTTACTTGTATGATTTCTTTTGCAGTTTCTCCGAAATTAGCTTTCTTGTAACTATTTCTTGCAACTCATCTCATCTGATGAGTTTCTCGCCCAAAAAAGTTGATGGAGAATGCGTACTTTCTTGACTTAGCTCCAATTTCTTTTCCTTACCACTACGTTGACATTGATCACTCAGAAAAGTGGAATAACCGAAAAGGCTAAAATGTATTTCCATCATCTCAATCTTGTGTACCATACTGGTTTCCCAAACAACATTATTATATGAATAACCTGAAACCTTATATCGATGGCCAATGTCCCCCAGATGCTGATCTTCCACCATGGTTTTTGTTTCTTAGGGTCGCCAGCAAAGAGCACTTTTTCCAAAGAAACACAAATTGGGATTCAAGAAATGCAAAGTCATAAGAACTTTGGGTATTGTTCAACTGTTTTTTCTTTTTCTAAGTACAACCTCTTCTTCACAATCTGGGCATGACGAAACTAGTGGGGCCTCATGTTGCTGGTAAGCCTCCAGGGGAGTTTGCATTAACATTTATGAAGTGTCAACAGGTGTGTCGGGTTGTGCACCCCATTCAGTCCAAGATCCATCATAGACTACAACATCAGGCTTACCAAGTCGGTGAAGACCCTGAAAAACACAAAGTTCACTTTTTCAGAACATAAACATTGCGACATCTTTCACATCTAGGTCATTCTATTGCCAATATAACTGTTACACACACAGAGATAGATATGTATATATATATAGTAGAGAGAGAGAGAGAGAGAGAGAGAGACCAATGCAAGGACGCATGCAGTTACTCCAGTACCACATGAAGTTACAACAGGGCCTTCCAAAGAGATGCCTGCAAAAGAGTTTGGGATTAGGATCCTCGTATGACAAAATCAAGCAGAGCATAAGTTATCAATGGCTAATGATCCGACATACTTCCATGAAAACACATGCGTGACCTTATGGCAATTGATCAGAAGCCAAAAGAAAAAAATCATATGCTTAATGTATATTGAGTCAAAAATATGCATTTAAGCTTATACTTGGAATCACAACCCACGTTTAGACTTTAATGGTTGATCCACCACTCTTTACACCAAGTGTCTTCAGAGCAAAATCAGTTAATATACTTCTATTAGTATGCGAAACTCTAACTTTCAGCAATATCAAATATACCATGTCCAACCACATATTGTCATCATTATGGTTATGAAATTAAAATCTCAAGGACTTGAATGAAATGGAATTGGCGAAGCACATTGTTCAAACTACTTGAAGCATCCTTCAAGTTAAGAGCTAGAAAAATCAACACAAAAGAAAAGGACAAAAACAAAAGATCTCATTCAAGTGATAGATTGACAGTATTCATACGTTGGAAACATAGAAATGCCAGCATATTGAATTGTTTTGTTTAGCTCTCTCTCTCACTCGTCCCTTCTCTCTATTCTGCCCTCCCCTCTAAAATAGGTGCTATTTGCAAGGGAGAACAAATCAAAAGAAATATTAGAAGTCATAGTGAATTGGTTGTCACAATTGCAATTTTCAATCAAGGGATTTTATGTAAACGTCATATCTACCATTTGATAATTTACTAGCATCAGAGAAAAGCCAACGGCTTGGGTAAATCATATATCATACAAGGTGGAAATGGAAACCAAAATATGTGATAGAAGCACTAGAATTCAAGCAAGGATACTTCAATACATATTGCTTGACCAATGCGTAGAGTAGTTGGCAGCAACGGGTTTAAGATTTCCATCCGGATAAAACAATAAGCTTCCTTTGGAGCCTTCAAACTTACGTTTTCCATAGGAATTAAATTGCATACGATTGAGTCGTAAGTATTCAGCCTTAATTGCTACCATTGTGTTTGTACTGATTACTTTTAGCATATTTTGATTCATCTAAGAAAAGTATATTAAGGCATGATGAGTTGGTAAATCATAAAATAAGATGTCACAGAAGGAGAGTGTAAGCTTATTGATCGATGGTCAAGGCTCTTTACCCACTCTCCTCTCAGCCAGAAGGGATAAAAATCTTCAAAAACGATAAAATTGGCTAACAAGTACAAAAGAGAGAAAGGAAGTTGATGTGAAGCAAATGTAACTGGATCTCGATGGCTTCCCCAGCCATGACACTAGGGAACTGCTAGCCTGCTAGACCTTTTAGCCCCCATTTGGATCGGTGAAATCCAAGGGAACAAAATAGAGAGGGATCCATCTCTTCATGATGCCATTTGGAAGGGGAACGAAGAATTGGCTTCCATCACACTCCCCCCAAAAGCATCATTTTGGTCTGCCAAGTATCTTTTTTTTTTTTTTTTTTCTCACACACCCACCTTGTATTGAACCTGAGACTAAGAGGTCCCAGCCAGCTTAGCCTATCACTAGGCCAAGATATTCCAACATCTGCCAATTATTTGGTGGAACCAAAAGGAACAGAAAGCACTTTTAAGTGCTTTCCTTCAAGATTACCATATTATTAACAGAACAGAACTCTTTGAATTTTAAGTAAAGGATAGAATAGTAATATTGTTATTATCAGATTCCTTTCAATGCGTTGTTGGTTCCAAATAAGATACACCACTCTTCCTGTCCTTACAAAAATCCAACTGCTAAATAAACTTCACACGGATTTTCATTCTTCTATGAGCTCCAAAACTCACTGTAAGTAGCACTTAGCCACACATTCAAAATGTGTGGAGCTTTGTATTACACAAATTCCAAAATGTACATTTTAAGCATATAAAGTTCCATCAGTACAGGCAAATGTACACATATATTATATGCCATATTCACATGTTCATACACGATTTTAACCTGTTATGTCACTAACCCAACATATTGCATTCATTCTGTATTTGTACTGATCCCATTTATTTAGAACAGCGTGGTATTAACATATAAATAGAAATTTTTCTCGATTAAGTACAGTCATTTATTTCAGAGTTTCTATAAGAAGAACAAAATTTTTCACCAGAATAGAACCTACATTAGGAAAGAAAAGCTATGATTATTAAATTCCTTACCTTCTTGATCAAATCGTCTCTTTAGCTCATCTGGAGGTAGGAGTGCCTGGGAAGAATCCAACAGCTACAAAGAAACACCATACAGGTTGATAAACAGATTCTCAATCGACATAAAATAAAGCATGCAAAATAGGAAAAAGTCCATAAAAACCATAGTGTTGGCCCAAAAAACACTTAATTTCTATGATTCTAGAGAAGATCAAAATGTTAAGTCACATAATTCCTTGATGTTCATCCATATTACTCATGTCATTGAATGTTTACACTTATGTTCCTTTGCTGTCCTCTTCAAATATTCTTAACCACTAACATTCTATTCTATTCGCCAAAAGGTAAAGCCACTCAAAAGAATCTGCCATATAAGTTATTCCCTATTGTGAACTGACAAGGGGCTAAAGTTTTCTCAATAGATACTTCAAGGTAGACTTCGTGACTCAACATGTTACGTTTAAATTGATATGGTCAAAATAGATTGAACGTATACACGGATGGGAAATGGGACCACTTGACAGTGTGCAGAAAATACTTAAATCAACTTAAACACATCAAATTATTCTTAATTTGAATCATGAAATTTATTCAGCCTTCCAAGTCAGGCAAAATCCGGGAGTTAATAAATGATAAAAGATGGATGAAAACGAATTTGGAATAAAGCCAAATTCACATACCACCTGGTAAGAGTATTGGTTTAGTGTAACAGATGGGCAACCTATGTGTGCTTCTTCAGGTCATCACACTACAATAGGCGCCTTAGAACAATTTGATCTCTCACCTGGCCAAAAGGAATGCACTTACTGCCAGGTACATGACCACTTCTTATCCCCTTTCGAGGCTCTACGGCTGATCCATCAAACCTGAAAGAAGACTACATCTCTATCAAACCAAGAACATTTAATCCAAAAAAGAAAAAAAAAGGCCCATTCTGGAAAGCATTCAAAATTTACATTTTCTAACAAACATCAGTTCCATGCCGTGTTAGCACAGAACTCAAATCTGGACCATCCTTGGTCATATCCAGATGTTGGTCAGGTTTAGCAATCAGAATCAACCAAACTAGGTCAAGGTAAAACAATATACATGGAATCAAGGTTGAATTCCCACATTCACCTAACCAACAAACTGACCCAAGAACTGATTTATTGAAGCATTCAAAAACCATCTATGGAAGGACAGGTCACATTCAGATTATGATGACACATACTTTGTAAGTCAACAATTTCCAATCACATTGGGCTTATAGAATTAGTGCATGTTTGAACTCTCTTGGCAATCAAACTGCTCTAAGGTGTTTTCAATAGACTTGTATACTAACCATAGACAGGAGCTTCTAATCAATTTGTTATAATTTCTCATCATTCAATTGGCAATAAGTAAGAACTACTAAAAGGAAATGCATGGAAAAGGGAAGGAAAAATAGACAAACTAAATGCTGAAAACCAATCACAAGTCTTCAAAACCAGCAGCATAAGAATCAGAATTTCATAAAATTTACTTATATGACTATACATGGGTGAAGTCATCATATACATAAAAGAGATATACCAAAAAAAAAAAAAAAAAAAAAAAACAATACCTGGCTTTTGAGCGGGCATCTATGTGCTGATGAGTCTTTTCTTCAATGTTCTTTTTAACCTGGAAATCCACAGAAAAATATAGCCAGAATATTTATATTAGAACCTAACTTACATTCAAAACTGTTGGCACATACTTGATGAGACAAATCTTGCATCCATAGGAATAAGTCACAAACTTATGCAATTATATCTCGAGTTACTCCAGTCAAACAGGGATAATGTCCTCCTATAATGGGGTTTATATAGCATTCTCATCAATTCATCCTTTCATATAGTCCACTGAAAGGAATTTTACCACCATAGATAACTCATATAATCCTTAAGCACTGTCGCATGCAATTCATTCACAACAAAGATACCATGGGCTCGTGGCTATGCATCACAATAGTACTTAAACCACAGATATACCATGCATGTATTTGTTGTAATACATCAGCCTGGAAAATTCTGATCCCTGTGCGGCTACCAGTTCCCAAAACAAAGCTGAGATAAGAATTTAATTCTATCTTAACATGGAATGGTTTAAGATAAGAACAATCTAACCTGATCAAGGGTCCATACAAGGTGCGGCTGAAATTTTGTCTGAAATGTAACTGGTCCAGTCTGCAGAAGAACAATGTATGGTAAGTATACTTGAAAAGTACAACAGATGAATAAAATGTTAGTATAAGAAAAGAAGAAAATGAATTATCAATCAAATGGGAACCTGGTATAGTACACAAGAATCTGACACCTTATGCCAGAAAAGAACATCATAGTTTTAAAAAAGCAAGGATGTGCCTTTATCAACCTCCATATCAAAAGTTCCAATTCTTTTCCTACTAAATTATGCTACTAGAATTAAGCCATGAAGAAAGTTACAGAAACAGTTTCTTACATATGAAGTAAAGAATAAAGAATTTCCCATGCAAATCAGCTTCCCTGATCCATGTTTAGGGTAGAAAAATTAGGAGGAAAAGATTATCTCAAGACAATGAATTATAGCGTTCATTGATAAATAATAATTCTAAACTACTGCACATTTCAATGTTAGTTCTCCATCACAGGTCCATCCAATGAAGATTCATCGAACACAGAACCAACAAAAAGAGAACCTGAGTTGATTGTATAAGTTAAGGACTTACTGCCTGTCCCTGATAAACTTTCTCTACTGCCTCACTGGCAGCGCTAGATTTCAGAATAGCATCACCAGAAGCACTAGATTCAACATCGTATCCAGATGCACGCCATCTTGGTAGGCCTCCATCTAAGACCCAAATTCTGTCATGCCCAAAAACTCGGAACATCCTTATTATGACAAACAAAACGAAATGTATAAGTACATGATTAGTGTCCAAAACATATAAAATTGATTCCAGTGGAGTTCAAATTTTAGTATCAATGTCACAACTTACCACCAGACACGAGCAGCACTAAAAAGCCCTTTCCCATCATAAACAACCAAATCATCTTTGTTCTCGATGCCAAGAGCAGAAACAGCAGCAGCAAAAGCATCCTCGGACGGCAACATGTGTGGCAACTGATACAAGTCGGCAACTCCATATTATAGACAGAAGGGGAAAGAGGTAAACACATCAAAATAAATAAAAAGGATGATGCTTGAATGGCACAGTGGGACAGACCCACTTAGAAAATCACCTCATTTAGAACCAAATTTTTAGAATGTTACAACCTTGTCTGATGAAGTTTAGAGAATTGGAAATTGTTTGACGAATCAAATCTTTAGATTTCATTTCCATAAAAAATAGGTTATCTTAAAAATTCAATTTGATTACTGGCCAACTGAAGAAATTATCATGTCACAACCAAAAATCTCCCCAATAGTTCTTTATTATCAAGAAAACACACAAGCAACAAAATTCAACAATGGCTTCACAAGCTGAAAACTAAGTGAACTTCTAGACAAAGACAGTTCTTTAGGTGAAACCTCCTCCAAAAGCCCACCTTACCAAAATATCACGACATCTTTTCAAAGAGGTCAGTGGAAGCTATCTATTCAGTGAAGTGAAGATAGAGAAGGCCATATTGTTTTGGTGCTTTTGCATTTTTGCGACGGAAACCACTCTATACCATTTAGTCATCACAAAAATATTCTACAGTTCATCTGGTTTGGGCTGAAAACAAAAAAATTGAACACTAATTCTAAAATTTTAACAAGTAGAATGCAGAAATCTATTAGCTTATTGCTCCCTTATTTCTTTTCTTTTGGGGGGATCTCCATTTCGTTTGAGAAAGCACTTAGGACGAAACATCAACCCCCACATGATTTATTCTTTCAAATGCCATTTCCCAAAAGGGATTCTCACAAAGGATTTCCCAGGGGACTCCATATAATGAGAAGTTGTACAAAAGCAACTAACTGATCACAGAGTTAAATAGTCTAACATAAAAGTTAGACATACAACAGTTACTCCCGACAACCTACATTCTCTGTTTGGTGGGGAAGTGTTTGGTTTGGATTTTGGAGCCTCATTGAACCAAAACACAAGCCAAACCCCTGAAGCACAAGAGGAACACCAACAAATGCATGCTTCAGGCAAGTAATCATTTCTCCATTGACACTATACTTCTGAATAAGGCACACACTATGATTCATTTCATTTGTTGATGAGAAACAATTAGGTCTTTTAATTATTAATCTTTTATTTGTTACGAATGAACCTCAACACATGGCATGTATCTACTTAAATATATTAATGTATATCGATGCACATACAATTCAAATAACATAAGTACTAGAGATTAGATATGTATGTGGGAAAATATGACTTTATGTTTTGAATGGTAGTGTATACAAATATGGAAAACAAGAAACTGCCTCACATTTGTAGTTCGGTCTGCTATCCCATCTACATCAAAGAAAAGGGCACCAGGAATATGAGCAACCTATTGGAAAGAAACCAATTTAGGAAAATGAATCAGTGCCAGACGAAGTATAAACAGAATAAAATTCTAAGAAAAGGGCATAGGGCAACATATCTTGACTTGAACAAACACTTGTCAAACACCATTTTCGAAGTGACTTGAACATTAACTTAGTAAATACCTGATACTCTTGAATTGGATTCCTCTGCTCATCAGGCATGTACCAGGATGCATCCAAAACCTGAATAGAAGAAGCATATGAAAATTACTAACTTTTAGGATCTTAAAGATGTTGTATACTAAAGTAGATGTGCCGTAAATAGAGCTTACTGTTCTCAAAGAATACACACTTCTAATGCTACTATATCCAAAAAGTTCCAGAAACCACGTCAACTTGTTGTAAATTGTATTAGAGTATATCCTTTGCATGTAGAGCCCAATAGAATTCTTTTTTACAGCATTGTTTTGCAAGTGAATGTTCTAGTAAAATATTGATGATATTGTTTTTATTTGTTATAAATATGCTCATAACTAAGAAACTATACTTTCATATATCTAGTATATCAAGAGCCACATGCAAATACATCTTAGCAGTCATTAGTAATTAAACTGACGTCACAAAATTTGGGTCCTTCATAATCAGCTAGAGTATTTTATTCATCAATTTTCTCCCCATGGAGTTCATTTTTGATATATGGTTTAGATGACTGCCTATAAATCAAATTCCAAATCAGTTTTAAGTATATCTCCAATGCTGAATAGTTGGGCCAATCACAACCTGGAAAGGTTCAGGTTTGCATCAGTATAACCTACAATTCTCCATTAGAAGCAATCGAAATAGACAGGCCAAGCATAGGCCAAGGATTGCACAAGTGTGTTTTGCTAACTACCCTCTATGGGTAGGGGAATGTGTGTATGAGAGAGAGAAAGAGAGAGAGAGCGTATACAATATTGATCTCATGAGAAAAATCAGAACCCTATCTGAATCACAGATCAGACAGCTTCTATTAAGCCAGATTCAATCATGAATTTACTTACCTCCAGGTTCACAATCCAATACATATAATATACAATTTGGTGGCTATAGAGCTGAAAACATTTTGGGCTTTAGCGCCATTAATTATCAAGAATTTCATGAGCAAAAGGAAAACGACCAATCATCAGATAATGCAGGATTTTCTAATCTACCAAACTAGATTGAGAGAAGTGCTTAGAGACCTCTCAGCATTTTGGATGACAATAAGCTCTACCCAGTTCATCAATGCATTCTTTCGCACTTAGAGCTAAGCTGGCCCAAAACTTAATGCAATTATACCAAGGAAATATAGGCTTGTACACATCCACTCTGTTCTTCATTAACCCTAGGCAAGCTTGAGTGAAACTTATTGACACACTTCCATCATACACAAGTTCTAATCAACAATTTCCTTTCCCCAAACCCCAATCCGTCCACAATCCAAATCAAAATGGAAAATTAAAAAGTGAAATGATCAATTAACTTACATTGAGTTCATAGAATATACAAAGATGATTTGAAGAAAGTCATATTCTACACCAATATATAGAAATCCCTTGATATATCAATTAGTTTAATTCCATTAGAGAGGTAATTTAATTCTCAAATGTACATATATGGCCTAATATTAAAGATTAAGCTGTCAAAATTTGACTGTCAAAAACAAAAAAGGCAACTGTAAAGCTACCATCCCTTGCTACATATGAAGTCGTGTAAAAGTACCTACTTGAGAAACCAAGTAAAAAAGAATGCATCCAGCACAAAGGCCTTGTGAAAACCATAACGAGGAAAAGTTACTTGATCAGAAAAGTCCCTTATATTGGAGGCAACTGTTAGGATGCAGTCATAATACACTAAACTACGACCACAACATTGCATGTGATATGGTCTGCCATCTCCTATTGCGATAGGGTTCATGCACATCTATGCATACTAAAAACACAAATGGCATGGACGTATCTTTATAGACACAAAAAAATGAGGATGTAACATACAATCATCAGAAAATTTATATATTACATCAGAAAATTACTTATATTGGAGGCAACTGTTAGGATGCAATCATTGTCCCTAGACTGCAAGCTCAGTTGGAACTAACAGGGGACTCCAACCATTTGGCTGGGGTTTGAGACACCACAATCCCCCACCCCTTTACCTAACAAAATATAAAATAAAATAAAGAAAAAGAAATCCTACTCTAACAAAAGAATTGAATTTAAATGGAAGATTCACAGGTTCAGGTCATCTCCACATTCCACAGAAAGAGGGAAAGCTGTGGAGTAGGAACAAGCCCAAGTAGGAACCTTGAGATCTGGGTCCTTGAGGTTTGTATGTAGCCAGTCTACGGAGACAACAGGCTCACTTGTGGATAATGATTTTGTTGAAAAATATGATCTTCCAACTGCCGAGGAAGCCATAACCGAAGGAATGCGAGGTGATGCTCTATGTACAGTATAGGTGGGCTCAGCTTGAAAGTGGAATGCCGTCTTCTGCAAGTAACATGAAAATCACATTACAATATGACCTAGGCCAAAAGACCGTAACAAGATTTGTAGGAAATCTATAATTCAATATGACTGTTTGGAAACAAACACAGGTTTTTACTACAAAAGTTTTCCTTCCCAAAAATATACAGAATAGTAGAAAATATAAGGCAATCACACGATTAGAGGTTGTTTTAAACATTTTAGCAGTTCAGTATAAACCTTCAAAATTCAGGAGAAGCGTGTTAAACAGGTTTTGCACGTAGGATTTGCAAAATCTCTCCGCATTAGTTTCACAGAGCAGAAGCATTAAATACCTTTATGCACCCCAAAAAGGACACCAATTCTTCCCCACATAGATTTTGTAAATAAGATAAACCACCCGTTGCATTTACATTTCAACAGTTATGTCTACACCTGATGCTTTAACCATAACCAAAACCATAGAGAAAGAAAAAAGTAACAAAGTAACACGCAGAGTCCAATGAAGCTTCTAGTCTCCTTTTTTCTTTTCCTTTTTTTCCCATTCAGTTATAGGAGTACAAAACAATTGCTAGAAACTGAAAGTGCCATAAGGTTTTATAAATACGAACACGAAAGGAGACCGGATAAAAAAAGACGAATTAAAACAACTTCGGGAAAATGGGCAAAGAAAACCTTCAAGCGCAAATCTAAACTTCGCAAAATTGCGACGAAGAGACGCATAACTTATAAAAACCTCTTCATCAGAGGAACCGTGCTTAATGCGAAACCCACTTCTGACGCTCAAAACCATCGAAAATAATTCAAAACTATTAAGAAGCAGATTTTACCCAAAACAGACAAACAAAATAGAAAATCCCGAAGAAAAAGCTACTCAAAACAACCATTACAACAAAATTTACCCAAATACAATACATAATTCGACCGAACAAATCAAGACCGACAAATGGCTTGGACATCTAGAATAACCCCAGATTCAAATTTATCACAAAAAGGAACAAAAAACGGGACTTACGTTGAAGAGGGAAGTCAAAAGTCGGGGCTTGTGAGTGAAGGAGCAGGAAGAGTGAACCAGGCGATGGCCCAAAAGAGTCCTTGTTAGAAGGGATGACGCCATTTACACAGAGACCATAAGAACAAACGACTGGTTTTGGTGGTTTTAGGGGTCAGATTTCAGGGAAAGATGACAAAGGACTCGTACTGCGTTGTCGAATGATGTATTCGATAGTAGCTTCTACTGCCGGAGTGGTCTTAGATCATTGTTAGGGAAGGGACCCTGATACATTCTTACGTGCTTTTTATCTTTCTTTCTTTTTTTTTTTTTTTTTGATAAACTTAAATAGATAAAGTCAGAACTTTTTGAAGAAAGAAAGTAAGCAATCTTTTTGGTAGCCCGTACACAAAATGCTTCTCAAATAAGATTCACTCTAATAAAATGTTTATCAAATTAAAAATATTTAACAGACGTAATTAAGTTTTCTTTTGCTTCAATTATATTAACATCTTATTTTATACTTCAAACATTTCTTCTTTTATTTTGGTACACACATGGCCACAAATATAATAATTAGATAGCTAATTTTTGACCCCTTTTTTTTTTATAACCATTTGCCCTAAAAATCATCAAATCATTACATATATTAACAACCACAGCTTTGTTTTTCTTCTCTTTACTTTATTTGATTTTGAGTTTTTTTTTTGGTAATAAAGGGTGCAATCTTATTTTTGTGTTATTCTTGTTTCTAGATTTGAGATTTTAATGCACTCTAATGTTTAAATGACAATTGAAAATATATTGTTATTATCAAAATGATGTAAAACACAAAGATCCTAACTTCTTATTCTTAAAAATATCGTTGCATTTGAATAAGCTTGAATAAAAATAAAGGTCCTTTAGTTCCCCCAAAGTGCTTTGTGTCTCGACAAAGCACTTGAATATATTTTTCTTTTACTTTTTTTTTTTTTGACACACTTGGATATTAAACTTAAAATCAAAAAATCCAAATTCATATTAACTTATCACTAAATCAATAGGTAATCAACTACTTAATCATATTGATTAAGGAATGAAGAACCTTCCTTAGTCATATTGTTTTCTATGAGGTTTAACCTATGATTGTGACCAAGTTACTCTATTGAGCTATTAGCACGTTGCTTTGTTCCTTAATCTACCATACCCAGACAACAAAGTGCAATTCTGTAATTAGCAATTGTTATTACAGTAAATTGAAAATGGGGGTGGATCTAGCTGTTAAAGGTAAAGAAACAATTGTCCTGTTTTTCAATAAAGAATTCATGAAGGTTTCAATCCTGCATAAGTGATTGGATGTGAGAGTTTCTTGATTTGGGCTGTCCTGCTGTGCTACAGGGTTGTTTGGCTGTCCATGCAGCAAAGTGCACTTACGTCGGTCATTGACGGAATCCAGTTAGAAATCTTTGAACGCCATAGATATCGGATACTATCTCCACACTGCCGAAGCTGCCTCTGACATTATTTTCCAAGTATTCCACAAGACACTTGCACTGCTGCTCACCATTTGTCTGCAGAGAGTGAATACGTATGAAGGAAAATATATAAAAGTAAACCAATTACATCTAGAATAGCTACTCATTCACCACAAAGCGTTTTCAAGAGCAAGAACTGTTTAGAAGTTTGGTGAATTCACATCTAATCACGTTATGGTGGCTTAGAAACTAACAAGATATTTGGAAGGTTTAAACGAGTTGGGAATCCAGGTAAAAAGTTTGCTGCATCTGGCTTAGGTTGAAATGTCACAGTGAATAAAGATAAATGTGGATACAATGCCAAACTTTGATCAAATGGGATCTGCTCTGCCACATCAGGTCACAATCTTGCAATATGAGATGTATCTCACTCAAGAGAAACAAATATAGGCAAGCATATATAGAAAAATGGGTAAAATTGTAGAAAATGTTCCTGTATCACCTCCAACTTTGACAGTTCACACTAGTAAGTGTTCACTTGAGCTCATGTACTACACGTAAAAAAAAAAAAAAGAAGGTAAAATAACATAAAGGAAACTGAAATCAGGCACAGGACCATATTGTTTCTTCACTGCCATCTTCACTAAGGTATTATAATGTTTCCGGGCAGCAAGCATACATGCATAATTCAAGAAAAAGGGCAATCACCAAGTTTCAGAACATCGACGTTACAGCATCTGTCCTTACATTCTAGCTGGAAATATAGGGCAATCTATGACAAAAATAAGCCAAACTTACTGAGTAAAGGAAAGAGAATATTACAAACATACATTCCGTCTTCTAGCAAAAGTTTTTGCCTTTTCATCCTAGTTGACAGAATTATGAAGCATTCCTTTGGACATTTTGACATCCCTTGCTAGAGACAAAATGTAATTTGTAGCGTGATCAGAAGCAAGAGTTTCTCAATAGCAACTGCCCTACTGTATGATATTGGCATTAAATTGGGAAAACCCTGTTAAGCAATGTTGTTGATGCATATTCCATACGATGTTCTTCTATAGTTGAGACTACAAGATACTCTGTCAATTAATTAAGTATTAATACATGCCAAACAACAGTCAAGAGCGGTAATTACTTCCAAATTAAAGCTCATACATTCCACATCAACTGCAAATTTCAATATGTTAAAGTTTCATTTTCTGAATTTACAAAGGCTTAAATTACAACGCTGGAACAGATTGTTAACTGATGCGAAATGGGGTTTGACAGCAATTTTCAATGGAAGGTAAACCAAGTGGAGACCACCTGAAGCTGTATCAGTGGGTAAACATCCCTTCTTACTAATCCGAACAACAGAATTTACAAAACTCACTTCAAAGCGAAGCTCCATCTTTGGTTTTTTAATTCAAACAAAAGCCCAATCTGTATTTTATTATTTTAATACATAAGTGAGTTAGGCAGATGCCTTCTGCCATGTATTTTCAAACATGATATGCCCGATAACTTCTGAGTTTTTGATACTTGACACACAGTGACATACACCTCAATGTTTTGTCATTTTTCCACCCATAAAAGGGCATCACTTAAATGTCCATCAATGCAAAAATCTTATAGATTCAAAAATAACTATTTCATCCAAGCCATTTTCTGAATCCATCTTTTCCATGCCAAAAGAAGGGAAGATACCAATTTTGTAGGCCCTGCAGCCCTTCTTATTTTCCATAACACTATAAATGCAAAGAAAATAAAGTAAATAATAAGTTGGTAGGATAATGAATCAACATTTTGAACTGTCAATTATTGGCATTAAAAGATCCATACCTCAAAAACGAAATATCCACCAGGTTTTAGCATCGAAACAGCCCCATTGCAAAGATGGAAGAGATAATCCATTCCACTAGGACCACCATCTAATGCAAGTCTTGGTTCATGTCTACCAACCTCAGCTTGTAGTCCAGGGATATTGTCGCTTGGTATGTATGGTGGATTACTTACGATGCCTGCAAGTTTTCCTTCCACATCCTCCAAGGGTTTGAACCATGATCCTTGCCTTAGTTCAACTGTATCCTGAGTGGTTTCTTAAAGGTAAAACATAAGAATGACTACAAGTAATTAGAAATTTTGAAACAGTGAAAGGAAGAGAGAAAGAAGATGAGAGGAAAAAAGTAAGAAACCTCAACTGCTTCTTTTTTCCTATACAAGTGTCCCTTTCTCTTAAGAGATCAAATTCCATGTAGCAAAAGCCGTATTCAGGCCTAGTATTAAATATTCACGCTTAATTTGTTGACTTTTGTTTCAAAGATGAGTCTAATTAAAGCTTATAACTGGGCAAGATCATTTCTTCAAACTCAATTCATTTATTTTACAGAAAAACTTAAACAAAGTTTACAAAGTTTACAAAGTTCACAATTTTATAAATCCATAAAGATGGTACTTACTTACTTCTTGTTAATAATTTATAATTCGAGTTAATTTATGAACTTTAAAAATCAACATCACCAAAATTTGCAGTGCAAATAAATCGTATTATTTCCCTTTTCTAATGATAAGAAGCTCTATTCTTGCTATATATTACAACCTAACTGAGAATCTTAAACAATTTCTTCTTGAATCTAAATATAAGTTCCATGTTATAAATATGTTACACACATATACACATGTATACCTATACATAATTTTTATATTGAGACTTACAAAAATTCAAACTATATCTATCACATTACTAGAAGATTTTCTTTTATCTTTTAAGATGTGCAAAGTAGTCCCATCACAATGTTAATAACAATACTATGACAAAAATGAATTTATATAAGATTATATGAGTTTCTACATGATTTAACTATTATATGTGAATACAGCTTATTTAACAAAAGAGCCAATGTTCTACTCCCAGTTCAGTTTGTCAGATAAACAAATTGAACTTGGTAACTAAAATGCATATCAGGTTTACTCTTAGCAACTAGCATGTATAGTAGGTTGACTATTTAATGCCAATTAATAGCAAAACCCTGGACTTCAACCATCTCCAAACCCACAAAAAGACCCCCAAAAAACATCTCCAAAGTTGTTGAACTTACTTTTACAGTACGTAAATTCTGTCTAAGAAAAAAGGCAAAGTACTATAGTTTAGCCATGGAATAATCCATCAGAGGGTAGACAAGAGAAAAAGCACACTTGATAACTACTACGGAACATTATTCTCATGTATGAAAATCCCAAACAATTTGGACACTACCGCTATCAAACTTTATCTGAAAGGTTCTGCAAGTTCATTTCTTGCAGTATGCATGGCAGATTGTCCCAAAGAAGCTACTAGATCAATGTCTAAGATTACCAGCATATTAGTTGTCAAAATTTTGCATTTAGCACTTCAGACAATGAATTGATAATGCACTTATCAGTTTCATAATGTATGAGGGTCCATATCAGTATACCTATACTAAAGAGAACATATTATTCAATCAACAAAGATTTCCTACCGCATCTCTCTTGACAATTAGGGCTATGGATTTTGATCCATTTTCCGCAAGACATAATCTTTCTTCTTCTTTCATTGGCAAGTTACATGCCAACACAATGGCTTTAAACTCATGACCTCACCATCCACTTTATTCTTATGACTCGAAACAAAATGCTTCAGGAGTTCCCCTTAGACGCAAGATCAACACCCTTAAAAGCATCAAATGTTGGTGGTCCTTTTGCCACTAAATTGGAGCCCATCTTTCACGTTCTATGTTGAATAATTGATGACGAGATGAATGTAATAACTTCAGGGGAGGCATTCTAACATTGAACAGGGAACGATAACTAGATTGTGGGACAAACACTATTATCTTGTTTGTGAGTTTTTATGGGAACTAGTTGCAGGTGGTAATTCTATATAACAAAGATGTGCTCACTAACCTGCAGATCATACCTCTGCACGTTGAATTCAGCCACAGACAGTGCTATAGGGCTTATGTCTGTTGCGATGACAGCCCCTTGACTCCCTAAAATCCTCGCAATCGCAACAGCAAGTGCGCCGCTTCCAGTCCCTAAATCTGCCCACAACCCCTCTCTTAATCCTTCATCATCTGAAACCACATCAGCCACCAAGTCAACAACCAGTTCAGTCTCGGGTCTTGGAATCAAAATCCCCTCTTGGACGCTCAAAACCAAGTCTCTCCAATGCTCACACCCAACTACATACTGAAAAGGCCTCCTCTCTTCAATCCTCTTCTTCCACAAATTGTAAAGCTCGGTATGCCTGCCCTTAATCTTATAGTCTTCTGGTTGTTCTCAAAACCCATTTGGGAAAACACAGACTTATCTTCAATGGCATCTTCCACGAGCCACTTAAGCTCTCTTGACAACAGACTAGAGTCTGGACCGTCGTCGGAGTCCAGAAACGTTGTCCCAACTGAAGAAGCAAGGTTTTTGGCCCACTCATGCCAATTTCTGAGGTCAGAAACGGTAGTGGAGTGCACTGGCGGTCTTAGAAAGAGTGGAATTTGAGGTCTTACTGAAGTGGGCAGAGAGTACAGTGAAGAAGAGCATACCGGTCGATGAAGATGAGTACAAACAGAGGGCTTAATAAAGATCGAGAAATTAGAGGGACAGCATGCACGTGTGAGTCCTAGCTTCATTTCTTTTTCCTTTGGGCTATCAAAACGGAAAAGAACTCAGGCTTCTCCCCTGTTTAATCCCATGCATAGATACAGAAGGAAACCAAGAAAAGAAAATTGCAAAGTTCTATGACAGTAACATACCCAGCAAACTAATATCTGAGGACCATTTAATGAATTAAAAAAGATTTTCTAGGCAACCAAACAAATGGCTCCAAAATGAAAGAAGATGGGGGAACAGGATCAACTCTACAACCAGTTTAGAAGAGAAGCTCTTCGCTGCTCTTCGATTTGGTCTTCGACTAACCGGTTCCCCGTGCGGACAAGAGAGAGACAGAGAAGCTTGATGAAGGTCAGAAAGTAAGAACCATTTTTTTCATGACATCAATTTTGTACATAGAAAGACGACGCCGTCTTAGTGCCTCAAATAAAAAGTCTTCTGCTAAATATGTTACAAAACAATCTTGTTAAATATAGCAAATGTTACCATAGTAGGAATAGAACCTAGATAGTGGTGGCCTTGGACTTGTGAGGGCTCAAGTTAGCAATGATATTAAAATAAAATAATTTTTAATTACCTAACAATTCTAGGATTTTTGACATAAAATAATTAAATTGTAACAAAATGTATCAAAGCTAGCCTCATGTCCTAAGTTTAAATCATAAATAAGATGATTTGTAAAAAGGACTACTCATGGGTGAACCTAAATCATGGTGGTCTTGGACTTTTGATGGCTCAAGTTGATGACAATTTTTAAATAAAATGAACCATAATTAATCGTCAACTCAAACACTTCTGGTATAATGATTTTAGATCATAACAATAATCATATAATGTCATATTATGTTTGAAGCATATTACGGACAGTCTTCCCCTAGATGCATTATAGTAACTCGTAGATGTTTCCATATTGCATATTCTAGTGTTTTAACTCATAGATGCTCTTTGGCTTTCCTTTTCCATTTAAACGTAAGCCTCTAAGCCAGACAAAAAGTTTCATGGCATCCATATCATCACATAAGGTGTAGTTTGGTTATAATACAGCTTCAGGGTCTTAACCTAGACTCTAATGGACATTAGGTAGGACACGATAATCATAGAATACAACGTCAACTCGGGCTTGTTTACTTAAATGTGATGTCTATTATGTTTTCACTTTCTTGAAAAGCTCATGACAACTACATTTTACTTTGAAAATTTAATACTGAGAAGATATCATGTAAGTTAATCAGTTTTTCAATGGACTTGGTAAACCAACGCATAGAGACTAACAAGAAGTAGACTGTAAACTGCTTTGACTTGCAGGGCAACTGTAGGTGTTCTATGTTCTGCAATACACTCATGTTATCGAATTAAAAAACTTAAAAGGTAGCAGGTCGATGCAAAACCCTCAATGAAAAGCTTTATTCTGAAAAAAGAAGGTCGAACTGATCTCCCGCGGCTCAGAAACCACATGATTGCATATATCTCCTGCTGTGTACTTGAAGCAATCCAAGAGGCTCTTGTATCGGACAGTTTTCACCTTAAAGAATGAGAATTCATAATATTGGGATACGAAGATGGGAGTTGTTCTGAGCAAATGGCATTCAGATTCACAAGCATGATATGCATGCAACATCAAGTAAGGTGCCATTGGTGAAAATGACGCATTTTGTTTCAGTACTATCCTAATGTTTGCTTGTTTGAATTCCTCTAAACTACCAAGTTTCTTATGGCCAAGGTAAGAATATAAAACTGTAACAGGCTTTTCAAAGAAGACTTTGGAATTCAGACCCCTAAGTCTTTGATTATCATAAAAAATAAAGTATAATGGAGTGCCGGCAGATTTCTTGGTGACAGCATACCAAGACTCAAGAGTGTATAATACTACCTGAGGAAGTTCATAACATTGCAGTTTACAGAAAAGACTTAAACCTGCTTTTTATCAAGCATAATGGAACTTTCCAACATTGCGATGATACTCAGCTTAGTTCTTTTCCATGTTACTATTGCAATAATTTTAGCAAGTTCACAGCTAGGATTTGCAGCCACCTTAGTAAGGGAAAGTGATCGGCAAGCTTTACTTGCTTTTAAGGTTCAGGTTAATGACCCATCTGGGGTCCTGACTTCATGGAATGATACTCTCCATTTCTGCCAGTGGGAAGGCGTTACTTGCGGTAAACGGCATCAAAGGGTGGTCACCTTGGACTTGGAGGCAAAAGGCCTAGCAGGTACTCTCTCTCCATCAGTAGGAAACCTCTCCTTCCTTCGTGTAATAAATTTTGGAAGCAACAACCTTCGGGGCCAGATTCCTTAACAGCTTGGTAACCTTTTCCGGCTTCAAGTGCTAAATCTAAGTCTGAATTCATTTGAAGGTGAAATTCCTGGCAATCTTAGCCGCTGTAAGAACCTCGAGCTACTCAATTTAAATAACAATAACCTCACAGGTAAGCTTCCAGCTGAACTTGGATTCAACGAGAACCTTAAGATTCTTGTCGTTGCCTCCAACTATCTAATCGGAAGCATACCAACATCATTTGGTAATCTTTCTTCTCTCGAGCAATTGGTTTTGATGAGAAATAATTTGGAGGGAAGCATTCCCCAAGAGCTTGGCCAATTGACGTACTTGAACTGGCTTCAACTTTCTGGAAATAAACTTTCAGGTGAACTTCCTTCATCACTTTATAATCTAACATCCATAACCTTATTATCTGTTGCTGGCAACGAGCTACACGGAAGCCTTCCCACCACTATTGGCCTCAGCTTCCCGAATCTGCAGTGGCTTTCTATTGGAGGCAACTACTTCACTGAAGTCATTCCAGTTTCATTATCCAACGCAACAAAGCTCTTGTTGCTTGATGTCTCCAAAAATGAACTTACTGGAACAGTACCAGAGAAGATAGGGAACCTACAAAGTTTCCAGTATCTAAATGTGGGTAGTAACCGCCTTGGAAGTGGCAGAGCCAATGACTTGAATTTCCTCACATCTTTAGCCAACTGTAGCAATCTTCAGATTTTGGGTTTAGACGATAATAATTTTGGAGGTCTGTTACCCAGCTCCATAGCCAATCTTTCATCCCAGCTTCGAACCTTAACGCTGGGAGGGAATAAGTTAATTGGACACCTTCCTAATGGCATTGAGAACCTTATCAACTTAAGTACACTGGGACGGGGGAGGAATGCCTTTAATGGTACTATCCCAAGTGGGATTGGGAAATTGCAGAACTTACAGGATTTGACCTTGTCAAGAAACAGACTTAGTGGACAGATTCCACCCTCCCTTGGCAACATTACTATAATGATCAAACTTTTCTTGGATGGTAACAATTTAGAGGGATACATACCCAAAACTTTGAGTAACTGTCAACAACTACAAGTTTCTTAATGATCTTATAAGGACCTTTCTCAGAATGATCTAAATGGTAGCATTCCTTGGGAAATTCTTAATCTTCCATTTCTCTCCATTTACTTTAACTTGGCCAACAATTCTCTGAGTGGTCCTATACCACCAGAAATTGGAAATTTAAAAAATCTTGTAGAGCTCGATATCTCAGACAACTTATTATCGGGTGAAATTCCTGGCAATGTTGGCAATTGTTTGGTCATGGAGAAACTTTACATGCACAACAACTTCTTCAATGGAACCATCCCGTCGTCTATGAGTAGTCTCAAAAGTCTCCAGATCCTAAATCTCTCACATAACAACTTGACTGGGAAAATTCCTGTATACTTTGAGAAGTTTCCCCTCTTGCATTATCTAGATCTATCTTTCAACAATCTTGAGGGTGAAGTACCAATAGAAGGTATATTTGACAATGCAACTGCTGTATCAGTCATGGGGAACAGTAAACTTTGTGGTGGTATCCCAGCAATTCAACTAACAGGATGTCCTTCACAGCCTCGCAGGAAACACAAGGGTGTAAGATCGCTGAAATTAATTCTTGTAACCCTTGCGGTTACAAGTTCTGTAGCAATCCTTATCACCATCATTGTCTGTCAAAGATTTAGGAGACCTGTCCCTACATCTCCTCCTGCAGACGACGGTTCCAGTCTTTCCTATTGGCAGCTGTTTAAAGCAACAAAAGAGTTTTCCCCAGCCAATTTCATTGGCAAGGGTGGTTATGGTTCTGTATTCAGAGGAGTTTTGGATGGACTTGGAAAGGAAGTTGCAATCAAGGTTCTAAATCTTCAAAACCAAGGAGCGTCAAAGAGCTTTCTGACTGAATGCAAAGCCTTGAGAAACATTCGACACCGGAATCTAGTTAAGATCATAACTTCCTGCTCAAGTGTTGACCATAAAGGCAATGAGTTCAAAGCTCTTGTATACGAGTTCATGCCTAATGGTAGCCTCGAAAAGTGGCTACATCCAGAAGAACAGGGTCCTCGTCAAAGGCCCTTGAGCTTCATGCAAAGATTAAATATAGCCATAGATGTGGCCTTGGCCCTTGAGTACCTTCATTGCCATTGCCAAACCCCCATCGTTCATTGTGACTTAAAACCGAGCAATGTTCTGCTTGACAATGACATGACTAGTCATCTGGGAGATTTTGGGGTGGCAAGGCTTCTTGATGATACCACCAATACTTCATCCTCGAACCAGCATAGTTTAAATCACATTAAAGGGACTACTGGCTATGTGGCTCCAGGTGAATGCCCTCTTTCTTCACTATCGTAGGCCATTTTAAATGTAAGTGTAGATTTATATAATACTTTATCATATATTGTTAGCATTCATTAAAGGTATGTGGATTTAAATGCAGAACATGGACTAGGCAGTGCCGTGTCCATTTATAGCGATGTGTACAGCTATGGAATTCTGCTGTTGGAGATGTTTACAGGAAAAAGGCCGATCGACGACATGTTTAAGGACAATCTAACTCTTCATGAGTATGTAAAGGTGGGACTAGCAGAGCCATCATTGAAGATTGTGGATCCCGTACTGCTCCAGGAACAAGAAAGAGATCATGCAGATGTATATCCAAAAGCAGAAGGAAGTTCTGGAATCACCGATAGCAAGAATTGTGGCAAAAATACATGGAAAGGATGTCTAGTTAAGGTGATCGAGATCGGGGTAATATGCTCAATGGAGTCACTGAGAGATAGACCACATATGAGAACTATTGCAAAAGAAATGCAGGCGATTAAGGATCATTTCCATCGGTTTCATAACATCAGGGATGCATTGTAAACATGTCACATGCATCTCAAGGCCTATTTGAAAGGATAAACATATTTGGTGGCAGTCGAGCAATTTGATACAAGCAACAAGAAGACCATTTTATTTCAACTTACTTTTCTTTAAATTTAAGACTTAGTAGTGCATATTTAATGTTATGACTTCCATCTTTTCATATTTCACGTCTAATTCTGTATTAACTATACTTTTGAATCTTATTATCTCATCGTGTTTTATTGGTCAATTTCACAAGTTATTTGGCTTGGGCTTACAAGTCAACTTTAGCACAAGGATAAATACAATTCAATGTGATAGAGTTGTCCAATTACTTACTTGTGTATATCTCCATTTACTATTGGTACATTTAAATTGTCATTACACATAACCCAAAGCAATTTTAATCTCAATAAAACCAATTTAACACCAAAAAAGAGATTATTATATAATCCAAGAAACCAATTCAACCCCCATTTGTTTGCTTCTTCTCTCGAAATCTTTGATTTCAAACATTCTGCCAGGATTCAAACCACTCATCTTGCTACACAACGGTCAATTTGCTTACCTTCCAGGATTCTTAGCTCGGTGTGAAGCTCGAGCTTTAAAAGGAAGCAGAGTGGTCCCAGAAACAGTTTTTAGCGGACAGAAAAAGAGCTGAGTTTCTCTCATCTTCTCGAACAGAAAAAGAAATGTGATTTTATCGTTCGATCCTCTTCATTTAAGTTTACTGCTTGTATATTCTACTACCGATTTGATCTCATTTGTGAAATTTATCTTTATCAGTAGTCTGTCTATAAAGCCCAAGTTGATTGACATTTGTATACTCTTGGGGGTTTTCTGATTAGTCCTCTGCTGGGATAAAATTGATTGTATTGTATTGTATTGTATTGTATTTTCTTGCATATAGAGGACTACAAGCTCGACTGTACTACTTGCTTTTGGATGTTACGTAATCTAAGAGATTACAGGCTTAATTATTATTTGGGGATTAAGGAAATTTTAGCAGTTTGCTAACAGTTGGCATATATAGCTTGTGACATTGTGAATTATTTCCTTACATTTGTGCTGTTTTCAGACGCTTGTTTTTATTTTGTTCAGAAATTAGTCTTGGAAGCCAATATTGTATTTGTTGTTTAAAGATACTTCTGTGAGACATCCCTCTAGCCGATTAAATAATTTTTTTTACTCTATTGAATTCCTGAGTATTCACATTGAAATTGCTATATAAGAAAGTAAAACTAAAAGAAGATTATTTTTCTGTTGATATTTAATTATGTATAGAACACTATTTCAAGCAGCGTGATTATTTGTTACAATTACATTTGTGGCTTTAATGTGCTAATTTGTTGTATAGTATTTAGTTTACTTGTATTCTTCTTTGAGCTTATTGCTCGCTAGGAGTTTAGGATAGTACACTTTGAAAAGAAAATTAAAAAACCTAATTTCACATCCTCTCTTAGCTTACTTTTGAGACCTTATAGAAAAAGGATTCTAACCAGTATGTTTGCATAGAGAATAATGATGAATATAAATTAATGGAAACTCTTGAAACCAAGAAGCAAACACTAGTAAATAAAGGGCCAAAAAGTAAGAAACTAAGAAGGAAAAGCACATATTTATTTGCCATCCCCTAATGAAAATGATTTGCCTAACCTGAACCTACAAGATTTTACGATTAGGTAGACTTGTAACTTTTTTCAATAATTTCATCCAAAAGGTACTCTTGTCTTTGTTACTATATTATACATTAAAATTAAGAACAAAATAATGACTTTATATATAATGGTCAAATGATACTTTTTTAATTATAGTTTTGCTTATGCTGCCTATAAATATAATATATCAGGAAACCCTAAATGTGTATATCATTTAATGAGTCGTCATAATAATCAAAGAAAAAAGCCATTGTAAAGTTAAAATTTTATGGCGACTTCTTAGTGTAAGAAAGTTTCAAAGTCGTGAGTAAATGTTTTTCCACATCCTTAAGCTCTTCTTTTTTCTTTCATACCATAAAGCTCTTCTTCGTTTTTTTTTTTTTTTTTTTTTTTTTTTTTTTTTTTTGGGTTGGGGAATGAAACAATTGAAAGAATGCCTGCGTTGAACAATGGGTTTCTGCGTTGAACAATGGGTTTCATGATGTTAGTTTAAGATCCCTTCTTGAGATGTTTAATCGATATTAATCTTCTCTTTTCCTAAAGGCCTTCATGGAAAGGGAATGCATCAAGGAACTCACACTAACTTGGAGATGGTTCTATGCAGCATGTTATAGTTTTACAACTAACAGATGCTCTTCAGCTTTCCTTTTCCATTTAAACCTATGCCTCTAAGCCAAACAAAAAATTACTTGGCATCCATATCATCATATAGTGTAATTTGGTTATAATATGGCTTCAGGATCTTACCCGAAACTCTAGTGGACATTAGGTATAAGAAGATAATTTAGAATACAACATCAACTCAGGCTTGTCTTATTGAAAAGTATATGACAATTACATTGCACTTTGAAAATTTAATACTACAATGATATCACGTAAGTTAATCAGTTTTTCAGTGCATTTGGTAAACCAACGCATAAAAACTAACCAATAGTAAACTGTAAACTGAATTAACTTGCAGGGCATCTGTAGGTGTTCTATGTTCTGAAATACTCTCAAATTTATTATTAAAAAAAAAACTTAATTAATAGGTTGATGCAAAGCCCTCAGTGAAAAGCTTTCTTCCGAGAAAAGAAAGTAGAACCGATCTCCCATGGCTCAGAAACCATATGATTGCATATATCTCCTGCTGTGTACTTGAAGCAATCTAAGAGGCTCTTGTATCAGACATTTCTCACTATAAAGAAAGAGAATTCACAATATCGGGATACGAAGATGAGGGTTGTTTTGAGCAAATGTCATTCGGATTCATATGCATCATGTGCATGCAACATCAAGTAAGGTGCCAATGGTTAAAATGACACATTTGTTTTAGTACTATCCTACATGAATATTTATTGCTTTGCGGGTCAATGTTTTGCTTGTTTGAATTCCTCTAAACTACCAAGTTTCTTATGGCCAAGGCAAGAATATAAAACTGTAATGTGCTTTACAAAGACTTTGGAAGTCTTTGATCATCATCAATACAGTATAATGGATTGCCGGCAGATTTCTTAGGGACAACATAAGTTCATAACATTGCAATTTAAAGAACAAACAAAGAGATGATCAATAGAACCATCTGATTTGATTCGTTCTCAATAGCCATTAGATGATCATCTTAGGGTGATCTTTCAGTCGATGGATGTTCCTATTACACTCGTAGTCTCTGAAGGATGAGAACCAACTATGTAGCATCTACATCGAGAATTCAAGTATTGTATACGTCATTAGTCTGATTCTTTGTATGAAATATCAAACATGTTGTTTATTAAGCGCAATGGAATTTTCTGATGAGAAAAAACGCATAAAGTTTCCTACTTTAATTGAACCTATGAAGAAATACTAAAACACCAATAATATATTTTGAATTACAAGTAAATGATGCAAATACCACAATCAACATAAGATAATTTTTTATATAGAAAACTCCTCCAATATGAAGGATAAAAACTATGGGATAGATTACGGAGCCCACCCCAATTTCCACTATATAAATCTTTAGGTTTACAACTCAATCAAGTCCTTAACAATAGTAACAAAATAAAGATTTACTAATTCAATAACAATAAAATTACTAATTGATAATGAAGAACAAGTTGTACACATCAACTTAACCAAGAAAAGTTAAAGAAAAATCAACTAGTTTTTTTACTAGGATATGCTGATGTAAAGAGCTCCAAATGACAATCCAATCGTTTATAATCAAGAACACTTAATTTTGAACCTATTGACAAAAAATAAGCTCAATCAGACTATGGATCAACCTTAATCAATTGTTTGATTAACTGCTTCGCATGACTTTTGATTCCTATGAAATTCTACTCTTTCTTTTCTCTCCCACTTTTCTTTTTGACAGCCACACTCTAAAAAAAGCCTATCTTTTTTTTCTTTTAAATCTTAGGGCAACATTACCCTAATAAGACCTAATAATAAATCTCGAATATGGGTTGGACCAACCCAACAATTCTCCTCCTTTAGCCCAAGTAAGGGAAAGTTCCATATGTCAATTTCTCAAACAAAATCCAAGCTAGCTACATGCTAACAAAACTCAAATTTTTCTTGCCAAAGTGCCTTTGTCATTATATCAGAACCATTATCCTCAATATGTACCTTCTTAACTATTCCTTTGGAAAAATAAATAGTATACAAAGTTCACAACTTTATAAATCCATAAGGATGGTACTTACTTACTTCTTGTTAATAATTTATAATTTGAGTTAATTTATGAACTTATAAAAATCACCATCACCAAAATTTACAATGCAAATAAATCATATTATTTCCCTTTTCTAATGGTGGGAAGTTCTATTCTTGCTATATATTACAGCCTAACTTAAATATAAGTTTCATGTTATAAATATGTTACACACATATACACATGCATACACATGTATACCTATATATAATTTTTATATTGAGACCTACAAAAATTCAAACTATATCTATCACATTACTAGAAAATTTTCTTTTATCTTTTTAGATGTGCAAAGTAGTCCCATCACAATGTTAATAACAATACTAAAACAAAAATGAATTTATATAAGCTTATATGAGTTTTTACATGATTTAACTATTATATATGAATACAACTTATTTAACAAATGAGCCAATGTTCTACTCCCAATTTAGTTTGTCAGATAAACAAAGTGAACTTGGTAACTAAAATGCATATAAGGTTTACTCTTAGTAACATGTATAGTAGGTTGGCTATTTAATGCCGTTTTAATAGTAAAACCCTGGACTTCAACCATCTCCAAACCCACAAAGAGACCCTTAAAAAACATCTCGAAAGTTGTTGAACTTGCTTTTACAGTACATAAATTCTATCTAAGAAAAAAGGCAAAGTACTATAGTTTAGCCATGGAATAATCCGTAAAGGGTAGACGAGAAAAAGCACACTCAATAACTACTACAGAATATTATTATGATGTATGAAAATTCCAAACAATTTGGACACTACTACTATCAAACTTTATCTGAGAGGTTCTACAAGTTCATTTCTTGCAATATGCATGGCAAATTGTCCTAAAAGAAGCTACTAGATCAATGTCTATATTAGTGGTCAAAATTTTGCATTTAGTACTTCAAACAATGAATTGATAATGCACTTATTGGTTTTATAATGTATGAGGGTGCATGTCAGCTATACGAAAGAGAACATACTATCCAATCAATAAAGATTTCTTATTGCATCTTTCTTGACAATTAGCGCTGTGGGTTTTGATTCATTTTCCACAAGACATAATGGGTTTTGATTCATTTTCCACAAGACATAATCTTTCTTTCTTCTTTCATTGGCAAGTTACATGCCTACACAATGGCTTTAAACTCATGACCTCACCATCCACTTTATTCTTACGACTCGAAACAAAATCCTTAAGAAGTTCCCATTAGATGCAAGAGCAACACCCTTAACAGCATCAAATGTTGGTGGTCCTTTTGCCACTAAATTGGAGCCCATCTTTCACGTTCTATGTTGGATAATTGATAACGAGATGAATGTAATAACTTCAGGGGAGGCATTCTAACATTGAACAGGGAACGATAACTAGATTGTGGGACAAACACTATTATCTTGTTTGTGAGTTTTTATGGGAACTAGTTGCAGGCGGTAATTCTATATAACATACCTCTGTACGTTAAATTCAGCCATAGACAGTGTTATAGGGCTTATGTCTGTTGCGATGACAGCCCCTTGACTCCCTAAAATCCTTGCAATCGCAACAGCAAGCGCGCCACTTCCAGTCCCTAAATCTGCCCACAACCCCTCGCTTAATCCTTCATCATCTGAAACCGCATCAGCCACCAAGTCAACAACCAGTTCAGTCTCGGGTCTTGGAATCAAAACCCCCTCTTGGACGCTCAAAACCAAGTCTCTCCAATGCTCACACCCAACTACATACTGAAAAGGCCTCCTCTCTTCAATCTTCTTCTTCCACAAATTGTAAAGCTCCGGTATGCCTGCCCTAATCTTACAGTTTTATGGTTGGTCTCAAAACCCATTTGGGAAAACACGGACTTATCTTCAATGGCATCTTCCACAAGCCACTTAAGCTCTCTTGACAACAGACTAGAGTCTGGACAGTCGTCGGAGTCCAGAAACGTTGTCCCAACTAAAGAAGCAAGGTTTTTGGCCCACTCATGCCAATTTCTGAGGTCAGAAACGGTAGTGGAGTGCACTGGCGGTCTTAGAAAGAGTGGAATTTAAGGTCTTACTGAAGTGGGTAGAGAGGACAGTGAAGAAGAGCATACCGGCCGATGAAGATGAGTAGAAACAGTGGGTTTAATAAAGATCGAGAAATTAGAGAGACAGCGTGCACGTGTGAGGGCTAGCTTCATTTCTTTTTCCTTTGGGCTATCAAAACGGAAAAGAACTGAGACTTCTCCCTGGTTTAATCCCATGCAGAGATACCGAAGGAAACCAAGAAAAGAAAATTGCAAAGATCTATGACAGTAACATACCCAGCAAACTAATATCTGAGGACCATTTAATGAATTAAAAAAGATTTTCTAGGCAACCAAACAAAAGGCTCCAAAATGAAAGAAGAGTAGAGAATAGGAACAACTCTACAACCAGTTTACAAGAAAAGCTCTTCGCTGCTCTTCGATTTGGTCTGCGGCTAATTGGTTCCCTGTCGGACAAGAGAGAGACAGAGAGAAGCTTGATGAAGGTTAGAAACTAAGAACCATCTTCTTCATGTCATAAATCTTGTACATAGAAAGACGACGCCGTCTTGGTGCCCGCGATTAAAAAGACTTCTGCTAAATATGTTACAAAACAATCTTATTAAATATAGCAAATGTTACCATAGTAGGAATAGAACCTTTATAGTGGTGGCCTTGATCTTGTGAGGGCTCAAGTTAGTAATGATATTCATAGAAAATGATTCTTAATTGACTATCAATTCTAGGATTTTTGACATAATGTAGTTAAATTATAATAAATTGTATCAAAGCTAGCCTCATGCCCTAAGTTTGAATCATAAATAAGATGATTTGTGAAAAGGACTACTCATGGGTGAACCTAAATCATGTTGGTCTTGGACTTTAGGTGGCTTAGGTTGATGATAATTTTTAAATAAAATGAACCATAATTAACCGTCTACTCGAACACTTTTGGTATAATCATTTTAGATCATAACAATAATCATATAACACTATACTATGGATGAAGCATATTAAAGACAGCTTTTCCCTAGATGCATTATAATAACTTGGAGATGTTTACATGCTGCATATTCTAGTATTTTAACTCACAGAAGCTATTTCACTTTCCTTTTCCATTTAAACGTAAGCCTCTAAGCCGGACAAAAAGTTTCATGGCATCCATATCATCACATAAGGTGTAGTTTGGTTATAATACGGCTTCAGGGTCTTAACCTAGACTCTAATGGACATTAGGTAGGACATGATAATTACAACGTTAACTCGGGCTTGTTTACTTAAACTTGATGTCTATTATGTTTTCACTTTTTTGAAAAGTACATGACAATTACATTGTACTTAGAAAATTTAATACAGTGAAGATATCATGTAAGCTAATCAGTTTTTCAATGGACTTGGTAAACCAACGCATAGAGACTAACAAGAAGTAGACTGTAAACTGCTTTAACTTGCAGGGCAGCCATAGGCATTCTATGTTCTGCAATACTCTCAAATTAAAAAACTTAAATTAATAAGTCGATGCAAAACCCTCAATGAAAAGCTTTCTTATGAAAAAAGAAAGTAGAACTGATCTCCTGTGGCTCAGAAGCCATATGATTGCATATATCTCCTGCTGTGTACTTGAAGCAATCTAAGGGGCTCTTGTATCAGACAGTTCTCACTATAAAGAAAGAGAATTCACAGTATCGGGATACGAAGACAAGGGTTGTTCTGAGCAGATGTCATTCAGATTCATAAGCATGATATGCATGCAACATCAAGTAAGGTGCCATTGATGAAAATGACACATTTTGTTTCAGTACTGTCCTAATGTTTGCTTGTTTGAATTCCTTTAAACTACCGAGTTTCTTATGACCAAAGTAAGAACATAAAACTGTAACAGGCTTTTCAAAGAAGACTTTGGAATTCAGACTCCTAAGTCTTTGATTATCATAAAAAATAAAGTATAATGGAGTGCCGGCAGATTTAGAAATGGAATGCCGGCAGATTTCTTAGTGACATCATACCAAGACTCAATAGTGTATAATATTATTTGAGGAAGTTCATAACATTGCAGTTTACAGAAAACTTAAACCTGCTTTTTATCAAGCATAATGGAACTTTCCAACAATGCGATGATACTTAGCTTAGTTCTTTTCCATGTTTCTATTGCAATAATTTTAGCAAGTTCACAGCTAGGATTTGCAGCCACCTTGGTAAGGGAAAGTGATCGGCAAGCTTTACTTGCTTTTAAGGCTCGGGTTAATGATCCATTTGGGGTCCTGACTTCATGGAATGATACTCTCCATTTCTGCCAGTGGGAAGGCGTTATTTGCAGTAAACGACATCAAAGGGTGGTCACCTTGGATTTGGAGGCAAAAGGCCTAGCAGGAACTCTCTCTCCATCAGTAGGAAACCTCTCCTTCCTTCATGTAATAAATCTTGGAAGCAACACCCTTCGGGGTCAGATTCCTCAAGAGCTTGGTAACCTTTTCCGGCTTCAAGTGCTCAATCTAAGTCTGAATTCATTTGAAGGTGAAATTCCTGTCAATCTAAGCCGCTGTAAGAACCTCGAACTACTCAATTTAAATTACAATAACCTCACGGCTAAGCTTCCAGCAGAACTTGGATTCAACGAGAACCTTAGGTTTCTTCTCGTTGCCTCCAATAATCTAATCGGAAGCATACCAACATCATTTGGTAATCTTTCTTCTCTCAAGTATTTGGTTTTAGCGCTAAATAATTTGGAGGGAAGCATTCCCCGAGAGCTTGGCCAATTGACGTACTTGAACCGACTTCAACTTTCTGTAAATAAGCTTTCAGGTGAACTTCCTTCACTTTATAATCTAACATCCATAACCTTATTATCTGTTGCTGGCAACAAGCTACACGGAAGCCTTCCTACCACTATTGGCCTTAGCTTTCCAAATCTGCAGTTGCTTTTTGTTGGAGGCAACTACTTCACTGGAGTCATTCCAGTTTCATTATCCAACGCAACAAAGCTCTTGGTGCTTGATGTCTACCAAAATGAACTTACTGGAACAGTCCCAGAAAAGATAGGGAACCTACAAAGTTTCCAGCGTCTAAATGTGGGTCGTAACCGCCTTGGAAGTGGTAGAGCCAATGACTTGAATTTCCTCACATCTTTGGCCAATTGTAGCAATCTTCAATTGTTGGGTTTGGACGATAATAATTTTGGAGGTCTGTTACCCAGCTCCATAGCCAATCTTTCATCCCAGCTTCGAACCTTAACACTGGGAGGGAATAAGTTAACTGGACGCATTCCTGATGGGATTGAGAACCTTATCAACTTAAGTAAACTGGGACTAGAGTGGAATGCCCTTACTGGTACTATCCCAAGTGGGATTGGGAAACTGCAGAACTTACAGATGTTCGCATTGTCAAGAAACAGACTTAGTGGACAGATTCCACCCTCCCTTGGTAACATTACTATAATGATCAAACTTCGCTTGGATGGTAACAATTTAGAAGGAGACATACCCAAAACTTTGAGTAACTGTCAACAACTACAAGTTTTGGACCTTTCTCAGAATGATCTAAATGGTAGCATTCCTCGGGAAATTCTTAATCTTCCATTTCTCTCCATTTACTTTAACTTGGCCAACAATTCTCTGAGTGGTCCTATACCAACAGAAATTGGAAATTTAAAAAATCTTGTAGAGCTCGATATCTCAGACAACTTATTATCGGGTGAAATTCCTGACAGTGTTGGCAATTGTTTGGTCTTGGAGAAACTTTACATGCACAACAACTTCTTCAATGGAACCATCCCATCATCTATGAGTAGTCTCAAGAGTCTCCACATGCTAAATCTCTCACATAACAACTTGACTGGGAAAATCCCTGTATACTTTGAGAAATTTCCCCTCTTGCATTATCTAGATCTATCTTTCAACAATCTTGAGGGTGAAGTACCAATAGAAGGTATATTTGACAATGCAACCGCTGTATCAGTCGCAGGAAATAGTAAACTTTGTGGTGGTATCCCAGCATTTCAGCTAACAGGATGTCCTGCACAGCCTCGCAGGAAACACAAGGGTGTAAGATCGCTGAAATTAGTTCTTGTAACCCTTGCAGTTACAAGTTCTATAGCAATCGTTATCACCATCATTGTCTGTCAAAGATTTAGGAAACCTGTCCCTACATCTCTTCTTGCAGACGACGTTTCCAGTCTTTCCTATTGGCAGCTGTTTAAAGCAACAAAAGAGTTTTCCCCAGCCAATTTCATTGGCAAGGGTGGTTATGGTTCTGTATTCAGAGGAGTTTTGGATGGACTTGGAAAGGAAGTTGCAATCAAGGTTCTAAATCTTCAAAACCAAGGAGCGTCAAAGAGCTTTGTGACTGAATGCAAAGCCTTGAGAAACATTCGACACCGGAACCTAGTTAAGATCATAACTTCTGCTCAAGTGTTGACCATAAAGGCAATGAGTTCAAAGCTCTTGTATACGAGTTCATGCCTAATGGTAGCCTGGAAAAGTGGCTGCATCCAGAAGAACAGGGTCCTTGTCAAAGGCCCTTGAGCTTCATACAAAGATTAAATATAGCCATAGATGTGGCCTTGGCCCTTGAGTACCTTCATTGCCATTGTCAAACCCTCATCATTCATTGTGACTTAAAACCGAGCAATGTTCTGCTTGACAATGACATGACTGGTCATCTGGGAGATTTTGGGGTGGCAAGGCTTCTTGATGATACTACCAATACTTCATCCATGAACCAGCATAGTTTAAATTGCATTAAGGGGACTACTGGTTATGTGGCTCCAGGTGAATGCCCTCTTTCTTCACTATCTTAGGCCATTTTAAATTTATGTGTGTAGATTTATATAAGAGTTTACCATATATATTTGCATTGTTAACATTCATTAAAGCTATGTGGATTTAAATGCAGAACATGGACTGGGCAGTGCCGTGTCCGTTTATAGCGATGTGTACAGCTATGGAATTTTGCTGTTGGAGATGTTTACAAGAAGGAAGCCAACCGATGACATGTTTAAGGACAATCTAACTCTTCATGAGTATGCAAAGGTGGGATTAGCAGAGCCATCATTGAAGATTGTGGATCCCATACTGCTCCAAGAACAAGAAAGAGATCATGCAGATGTATATCCAGAAGTAAAAGGAAGTTCTGGAATCATCGATAGCAAGAATTGTGCCAAAAATACATGGAGAGGATGTTTAGTTAAGGTGATCGAGATTGGGGTAATATGCTCAATGGAGTCACTGAGAGATAGACCACATATGAGAACTGTTGCAAAAGAAATGCAGGTGATTAAAGATAATTTCCATATGTTTCATAACATCAGGGATGCACTGTAAACATGTCACATGCATCTCAAGGCCTATTTGAAAGGATACACATATTTGGTGGTAGTCGAGCAGTTTGATACAAGTAACACGAAGACCATTTTATTTCAAGTTACTTTTCTTTGAATTTAAGAGTTAGTAGTGCATATTTAATGTTATGACTTCCACTTTTTCATGCTTCAGGTCTAATTTTGTGTTAAATATGCTTTTGTATCTTACTATCTCATTGTGTTTTATTGGTCAATTTCACAAGTTATTTGGCTTGGGCTCACAAATCAACTTTAGCACAAGGATAAACACAATCCAATGTGATAGAGTTGTCCAATTACTTACTTATGTATATCTCCATTTATTGTTGCTACATTTAAATTGTCATTACACATAACCCAAAGGACTTTTAATCTCAATAAAACCAATTGAACACCAAAAAAGAGAGTATTATAAAATCCAACAAACCAATTCAACCCCCGTTAGTTTGCCATTAGTCTTACATTAGCAGTTCTAATAAGTCGAACGAACATCAACAGGCATTTGACAAATTGTTTTAGCAAGATGGAGATTGATTGGGGGCCATAGTTTTGGAAAAAGATTTTGGCGCTTTCGCCGATTTGTGGACTAAAAACTTCAGAAAGGGAATCCTTTGCGAATGTGCTTCTTCGAGGATTCTCCCAATCGCTTGACCGCTTTTGCATTTTTATAGAATTCGATCAACTCAGCAGCCACATCCTCCGGGTGACACTCAACAAACGCCTTCAAAAACTTCTTCTCTGTCATCTTCAGTGCCCTCATCATTGCCGGTGCCTTGATCTCTGAATTAAGACCCATGTCCTGCATCTTCTTCACAAGTAGTACTCGCGGCTTCAACACAGTCTCCAGATTTAAGTACACCAGAAATGGGTTCTTAAGAACCGCGTTAGCTGGAAGCTTCAATGTGCCCAAAACGAAAGTCATGTTCCTCTGTACCTTATCAACCGATAGTGTCAAAGCAAGGGGGAACCTTCCAAAAAAGTGGAATGCTTCCTCGTTTGAGAGTCCCAGATTTTCCAAATTCGCCACCTTCAGACGGATTGTGTCCTGGCGTGAGATGCCAACGAGGGTAACAACATATTTATACATCTTGGATTCCTTGGAAACCCCAGTTCTGCGTATATATTCCGCTTCTCTTTATCAAATGAAGTCCGAGGTATTATCGTGGGCCAGAACTGAAGCATACGAACAAAGTCCTTTCTGTTAACACCCACCTCTTCATACGCTGCAATAGCAGGCTTGATCGTGTTGCGAAGGTCATACGTCAAGAGAGAGGGGTTTTTAACAATGGCCTTAACGAGCATTTCCCTCGAGTCAAACACTGTCATGAGAAACTTAACCCGCTCCTCAAAATCCTCACTCCTTCCAAAACCAAGCATCCGGGGGCGACAACTGATAATCTTCACAAGGTCAGGAGAGCTAACGCCCAAGTTACTTAAAATACTAAGTTTGGAATGCAGGTGGGCAACGTTGGTCCAACGCAAAGAAGGCCGGCGGACAAATATCTTCGATATGTCGCTTTCACTGCAGCCCAATCTAGCCAAAACTTCAGCAGGGTTCTTTGGTTGGTCGACAACTCCGCTTGCTTTCTCATCTTGGGTGGGACATATCGTCGAATAGGTGGTGGTTGCAATGAACTGCAGAGTTTTTGAAACTGGACCCGCGGGGTGCAAGAGAACCCTCTGTGGAAAGAAGAGGAACCGGAGCTTGACCATAGCGTTGGCTGGTTTCTGCATCAACAATTGACGAATGAGATGGTCTTTGCGGATTGAGGCCACCTTTTCAAGAATGAGCCTGAGATACTCGGTGGGGGAGGCGATTGGCTGCCATTGCTTCGAAATGATTGAATCCTTAGAGTTCGTCGGCTCCGTCGCCTTTTATTTCTCTTTTCTACGGGATACTGTTTTCACGGTTTGTTTTATGGGATCATGTAAAAAATACTTCTATTTTTTTTCTTCATACATTTGTTATGCTAAATCTACTCACCCAAGGTAAATTAAGGTAATGGGTTAAAGGCTATCAAAAAAAAATTCATGATTTAATCAAAATTAAGAAAATTTTGTTATTATGGTATTAGGTTTTATTTTTAATTTTTTAAAATTATATTAGAGTTTAGGTCTTTCTAACTCTGATAGCCTATTTTTTAAAAATATGTAAAAATTAAGAACTTGCATAGCCTTTTTTTATGAACAATACGGTTTTTGCGACTTAATGGAGACACAAAAAAATACCGCCAAGCCCAATAGTACCTCCCTTTCCTCTTTCAACAACTTTTTAATAATAAAAATTCAACTTGTGACATGTTTTTAATATCATTTGTTATCACTCGTTATCACTCCTTAGAATCCTTAAATTTTATCATTTTACAAAAAAAAAAATTGTTGCTAATAAGATATATATCTTATCCATTAAATATAGTTGGTAATAACATTCTTAAGTTTACTGGTCATAACACATTTAGGTACATACATGCGTGCACATACACATGCTACGTATATTAAAAGATTGTCATGGGCTTATAAAGACCCATGATATGATTAAGCTTGGGGGTTAGAGCTAGGGATGATATTCAAATAAAATATATCATAATTGATCAACAAGCCTAAGTCTTTTAACTCAATGGTTGAAATATGTGACAAATCATATCAAAGTTGACATAATATTCCAAGTTCCAACTACAAAAAGAGGGACCTATGGAAAAAGTTCCATTACTTGTAATTGATTCGCCATCACATTTTACTCTCAACCATTGTCTTTCAAAGCCATACCCAAAACTCAAAAAACCAAATAATTGTCTCTCTTAAGTGGAATAAGGTCAAAGAGCATGCATATTTACTTTTTTAATTCAGATTTTATATCATATACCTCATCCCTTGAGCAACAATGACTCTTATTGAAAGGATGGTTATATAGAAAACCTTTGATCAATAAAGAAAGCCATTAGATGTAAATAAAACGAAGATGATACAACATCATAAAGTAGTAAAGAAAGCCATAAGATGATACAATATCGGAAAGTGAATAAGTGGGATTTTTTTTATTTAGATCATATATCATATACCTCCCCCCTTAAGTGGCAATGACTCTCGTTGAAAGGATGGTTCTATAGAAAACCTTTGATCAATAAAGAAACCCATGAGATGTAGACGAGACGAAGATGATACAGCATTGGAAAGTGAAAAAGTTAGAGCTATTTTGCACTTACTATTTTCAAACCAAGAAATGTTGGGACTGTTTCTTGAAGTGGGGTTCTATCCTAGAGATTCCATGTATTGACAGAATGGAAAGTTGGACTACATTAGGTGGGATGCACCATGCCTATGCTGTAGTGCAATGCATGGGTGATGCTTGAGAACTCAAGCAACGAGTTATTGGGATGCATTTTCCCTAAGCCACTTGGGATCCTTACCCCTGATAGAAGTAGCACAATCTTACTCCTAGTGCCTCCTTGTACAATAGCCGTTAACGAAATATGTATCCCAAAGAAATGAGCTCTATGGCAAACAATATATTGCAAAGTGATATGAATTAGGAATTCTTTAGATCCCAATAATGGAATAATTCAAATAATCGAGAAAGGTTAGCGAGCCCAATAAAGGCTTAAATTATGAAAAATGAATGATATTGGAAGGCAAAGGTAAAATGGACTTCAAGGGGATAAAAATATAGCACTTGGTGGGCAAACTCTAGAAAAGGAATCCCTTAATAATGTATTTCTTTAAAGAGTTTGCCAATCGCTTAACTCATTTCGCCTTTTTATAAAACTCCATCAATTCATTAGCAACATCTTTAGGTTGACACTCGATAAACACCTTCAAAAACCTTTTCTTTATCATCCTCAATGCCCTTAGTATCATCAGTCCCTTTATCTACATAGTAAGACCCATATACTAAATCTTCCCTATGAGTAGTACTCGTATCATCAAGTATGAGTGTTTCCACCAAACATTCTGAATACTGCCTTTTGAACTCATCAACGACATTACAAGTTCCTTGTTATGCCATTTGGGTTGACCAATACACTGGCCACCTTCCAAGGTCTTATGAATCACATTTTTTGACATCACCTACAAAGATTCATTCTAATCTTTGTTTATGACAGACTAGCTTATAGCCTATATTGGGAAAGTCTTATGCAACATTTATGCATTGTTTTACAACTCCTAAGGGATCACCAATTATATGTGAAGCATAATGAATTTGCTTTTGCAAAAACAAGAATTAAATATTTAGGGCATATTATCTTTAGGCAAGGCATTAAGGCTGATATACAAAAAATCAAAGGTATAGTTACTTGGCCCTTTCCATCCATAATTAAGCAATTGAAAGGGTTCTTAGCTCTCACTAGTTACTACCATAGGTTTGTTTGGAATTATGGGCAAATATGTCGACTCTTAACACATATGCTAAGAAAAGGAGGATTTTAATGGTCAGATGAAGGCCTTCAAGCCTTTGAGAAACTAAAATAGGCCATGAGTTCTACACCTATACCTAACAACACTAGATTTTGATAAGACCTTTGTGTTGGAAACTTATGCAATCTATTGGGGAATAGGTGCAATGTTGATGTAAAAAGGGAGGCCAATTACTTATCTTAGTAAGACACTTGCACAAAAGCATTTAGGCATTTCCACCTATGAGAAGGAATTATTAATAATTGTGCTAGTAGTTTAAAAGTAGAGGTCATACTTGTTAAGTAATCATTTTATTGTACATACAAATCACAATAGTCTAAAACATTTGTTAGACCAATGAGTGTCCACACTAACTCAACATAAGTAGCTTACTAAGCTACTTAGGTTTGATTATGAAATGCAGTACAAGTGATGAAGTGAGAATAGAGTTGTGGATGCCCTTTTGCGATTATCATAGGACTCAGAAGGCATGAATTTGCAGTCTATATCCATACTACGTCCTACTTGGATACTAGAGGTGCTACAAAGCTATAAAGGGGAAGCTTTCATTCAAGACATTGTTTCAAAATTGGCAATTGATCCTTCAAGCCACCTTGAGTACCGTTTAGCAAAAGAGGTGTTACGATTTCAAGGAAAAATTACAGTAGGAAACCATGGGTCAATAAAAGAGCAAATAGTATAACAGTTGCATGATTCGAGCCTTTGAGGCCATTCAAAGGTTAATGGTACCTTAAAAAGAGTGCAACAACACTTCTATTGGCCAAACTTGGGTGGCCAAATGTGACGTGTGTCAACATTACAAGATAAAGAGAGTGTCGTACCCTGGGTTACTCCGACTCTTACCAATACCTAATCAAGCTTGGTAGGACATCACCATAGACTTTATAGAGGGTTTACCTTGTAGTGAAGGCAAGGACTCTATCTTGATAGTTATGGATCATTTTACTAAGTATGCTCATTTTATTAGAATGAGTCATCCATTCTTAACAGCTCAAGTGGCAAAAGCCTTTATAGGTGGGATAACCAAGCAAAATGGATTTCTGCAATCTATTATGAGTGATTGAGATATTATCTTCCTCAGCAAGTTTTAGGAAGATCTTTTTAAAACTTTAGGAGTCAAGCTTCTTTGCAGCACATCATATCACCCACAAACAAATGGGCAAATATAGAGGGTCAATCAGTGCATACAACCAATAGCTATGTTGTTCTTGTGGTGAGAAACCTAAAAAGTGGTATTCATGGCTATCTCTAGCAGAATGGTGGTACAATACTAATTACCACACAACCCTAAAGATGACACCCTTTGAAGCATTATATAGGTACCAACCCACTCAACCCCTTTATCACAACTTCAGGCTCATAGGAGAACAAGAAGTAGATGAGTTTTTCCAAGAATGAGCTAACAAGGTTCAACTAATAAAGACTCATTTATTGGAAATCCAAGCTAGGATGACGTCACATGCTCACCTAAACCACTCTAAATGAAGATTCGAGGTAGGGGATTCAATTTATCTAAAGATACAACCTTATCAACAGTTGACATTGTCTAAAAGAAACGATCTCAAGCTCTCTCATTGTTCCTATGGACCTTTCGTTATCACTAAACACATAGGGGAAGTCTTATACAAGCAGGTTCTTCCACCTAATGCCAATGTACATCCAATCTTTCATGTGTCATAGTTGAAAAAAGCAATTGGTCATAAATGCAAGATTTATCCAAGAGTTCCTCTCATAGATGGCAAAGGTAGATTATTGGTAGAGCCGTAAAAGGTGTTAGATCATCGTATGGTATAAAAGGGAAATAGTCCAGGGGTCAATTTGTTAATCCAATGGTTTGAGCATCTAGAGTATGAGCCAACATAAAAAGACATTCAGTACATCAAGCAACAATTTTTATTTTTTAAAATTAACCCTTGAGGGCAAGGGTTGTTTGAAAAGGTGAGGATTGTTAGGATTGGGCTTCTAGAAGATCAAAGATAAGATATGATATGACCAAGATAGGATAAGACATGATTTAAGATAAGTTATATTTCGAATTGAAGTAGGATTTCTATTATGAAGTTGAGTTTGAATAGAAGTAGGATTTCTATTATATCTATAAAAAGTATCATTTGCCTTCAAAAAGGATCATCAAAGATTTACTTGTTTTATTATCATTAAGTTCTTTAGCCTTAGCCTTAGATTCATATTGTTTCCTTAAGAGTAGTTTACAATAGTTTTATAGTCGTGCTGTTACTATTTGGATTATTGTTCATTGTGGAAATTACCTCGAGACTTATTGTTTGATTATCATTCTTTTATAGTTATTTATATTAATAAACGAGGTATTCTTCCATTTGGGATTTCTTGTGTTCCAATGTGTTGAATTTTAGGACTCTCGTCTTAACATTTTGGTGATTTTAAGGGTCAGACTTTAAGGAAAAAAGACAAAGGACTAGAATTGCGTTGTCGAATTATGTTACTCGATATTAGCTGCTACTATTGGACTGGTCTTAGATCATCGTTAAGGAAGGGACTCTGCGTGAGAACATTTCTATACATTCTTACATGTTTTTTATCTTTTTTTTTTTTTTTTAGATTCAGAACATTTTTTTTAAAAAATATTTTTGGCAGACCGTACACAATGCTTCTGAAATACGATTCAGTACAATAAATTTTTTCTCAAATTAAAACATTTTACAGACATAATTAATTTTTTTTTGCTTCAATTTTATTAACATTTTATTTTATCCTTCAAACATTTCTTCTTTTATTTTGGCACACATACTTGGCTTCAGATATTATAAGTTAGATAGCCAATTTTCTAACCAACTTTCTTTTATTACATTTTGCCTTAACAATCATCAAATCGTTACATATATTAACAACCACAACTTCGGTTTTTTCCTTTACTTTATTTGATTTTGGGTTTTTTAGTTTCTTTTTCTTTTTGTAACACAAGGTACAATCTTGTTTTCGTGTTATTCTTGTTTCTAGATTTGAGATTTTATGCACTCTAATGTTTAAATGTCAATTGAAAATATATTGTTATTACCAAAATGATATCCAAACTTCTTTCTAGATTGAATAAGCTTGAATAAAAATTAACGTCTCGCCATTTGTTTCCTTTAGTTCCTCCCAAAGTGCTTTATGTGTCTTGACCAATCTCTTTTAAGTTAGTAGAGCACTTGATTATATTTTTCTTTTACCTTTTTTTTTTTCAACGCACACCCAAATTCACACTCAGACATTAAACTTAAAATCAAAAAATCCCAATCCATATTAACTTATCAATGATCAACTACTTAATCACATTGATTAGGGAATGAATAACCCTCCTTAGTCATATTGTTTACTATGAGGTTTAACCTATGATTATTACCAAGTTACTCTATAGAGCTACTACCACACTGCTTTGTTCCTTAATCTACCATACCCAGACAACAAAATGCAATTCTGTAATTAGCGATTGTTACTACAGTAAATTGAAAATTGGGGGGTGGATCTAGCTGTTAAAGAGAAAGTTAATGGGAAGCATGAAGGTAAACAAACAATTATCCTGTTTTTCAATAAAGAATTCATGAAGGTTTCAACCCTGCATAAGTGATTGGATGTGAGAGTTTCTTGATTTGGGTTGTCCTGCTGTACTACAGGGTTGTTTGACAGTCAAGGCAGCAAAGTGCACTTACGTCGGTCATTGACGGAATCCAGTTAGAAATCTTTGAACGCCATTGATATCGGATACTATCTCCACACTGCGGAAGCTGCCTCTGACATTATTTTCCAAGTATTTCACAAGACACTTGCACTGCTGCTCACCATTTGTCTGCAGAGAGTGAAATGGTGGCTTAGAAACTAACAAGATATTTGGAAGGTTTAAACAAGTTAGGAATCCAGGTAAAAGTTTGCTTCATCAGGCTTAGCGTGAAACGTCACAGTAAAGAAAGATAAATATGGATACAATGCCAATCTTTGATCAAATGGGATCTGCTCTGCCACATCAGGTCACAATCTTGCAAAATGAGATATATTTCACTCAAGAGAAACAAATATAGACAAGCATATATAGAAAAATGGGTAAAATTGTAGAAATGTTCCTGTATCACCTCCAACTTTGACAGTTCACACTAGTGAATGTTCACTTGAGCTCATTTACTACACGAAAAAAAAAAAGTAAAACAAAATAAAGGAAACTGAAATCAGGCACAGGGCCATATTGTTTCTTCATTACCATCTTCACTAAGGTATTATAATGTTTCAGGGCAGCAAGCATACATGCATAATTCACAAAAAAGAACAACCGTGAAGTTTCTGAACATTGATGTTACAGAATCTGTCCCGAAATTCTAGCTGGAAATATAGCGCAATCTATGACAAAAACAAGCCAAACTTACTGAGTAAAGGAAATAGAATATTACACGCATACATTCCGTCTTCTAGCAAAAGTTTTTGCCTTTTCATCCTAGTTGACAGAATTATGAAGCATTCCTTTGGATATTTTGACATGCCTTGCTAGAGACAAAATGTAATTTGTAGCATGATCAGAAGCAAGGGTTTCTCAACACCAACTGCCTTACGGTATGATATTGGCATTCAATTCGGAAAACCCTGTTAAGCAATGTTGTTGATGAATATTCCATACCATGTTCCTCTATAGTTGAGACTACAAGATACTCCGTCAGTCAAAGCGGTAATTACTTCCGAGTTAAAGCTCGTACATTCCACAGGAATTTACAATTTCAATATGTTAAAGTTTCATTTTCTGAATTTACGAAGGCTTAAAGTCCAATGCTGGAACATATTGGTAGCTGATGTGAAATGGGGTTTGACAACAATTTTCACTGGAAGGTAAAACATTTAACCAGGAGAATCAGGACTGGATCCCAGTGGAGACCGCCTGCAGCTGTATCGGTGGGTAGACATCCCTTCTTACTAATCTGAGCAACAGAATTTACAAAACTCAATTCAAACAAAAGCCCAATATATATTTTGTTATTTTAATACATAAGTGAGTTATACTCAGCCAGGTGCCTTCTGCCATTTATATTCAAACATGATATGCCCGATAACTTCTGAGTTTTTGATACTTGAGATACAGTGATCCACACCTCAATCATTCGTCATTTTTCTAGCCATAAAAGGGTATCACTTAAATGTCCATCAATGACAAAATCTTATAGATTCAAAAATAACTATTTCATCAAGGCCATTTTCTGAATCCACCTTTTCCACACCAAAAGAGGAAGGGGGGAGGGGGGGGGGGGGGGGGGGTACCAATTTTGTAGGCCTTGCAGCACTTCTTATTTTCTATAACATTATGAATGCAAAGAAAATAAAGTAAATAATAATTTAATAGAATAATGAATCAACATTTTGAACTGTGAATTCTAGGCATTAAAAGATCCATACCTCAAAAACGAAATATCCACCAGGTTTTAGCATCGAAGCAGCCCCATTGCCAAGATGGAAGAGATAATCCATTCCACAAGGACCACCATCTAGTGCAAGTCTTGGTTCATGTATACCAACCTCAGCTTGTAGTCCAAGGATATTGTCACTTGGTATGTATGTTGGATTACTTACGATGCCTGCAACTTTTCCTTCCACATCCTCCAATGGTTTGAACCATGATCCCTGAAAGAAATGGAGAAAGCGACGGTGGCCGGAATTTTACAATTCCGGCGAAGGTAGATTCGAAACCCTAAAACTGTGTTTTGTGGATGAAAATTTCCCGATTAATTTTCATTGATAATCGATGTACAATATATGTGTTTCTTTACAGAATTTACCGAATCAAAACTTTACAAAATAAAATCAAGGCTTTACAAAAACAGAATCAACCAAGATTGGAAAGAAATCTTCAACGATGGCGGAGAAGATTCTGCCCGCGGCGCTGGGTGCGACGCGGGTCGAGAGATCCACCCGGGTCGCCCATCGCTACACGGGTCAGGGCTTACGTGGCTGGCTTGCTGAGATGGACGAGCCACGTGGCGCTGACGTGGATGGGTAGGCATCCTTTAACATCCCCCCGCAAGCTGAAGGGGCAGAGTGCACCGTCAGCTTGGAGCGTAGAAGTCGAAATCGACCAGAGGAGAGGCCTTTGGTGAAAATGTCAGCTGGCTGATCGACAGAAGAGATGAACTGTAAATAGAGCTGACGGCGAGCGAGGCGTTCACGGACGAAGTGGAAGTCAATCTCGATGTGCTTAGTGCGAGCATGAAACACGGGATTAGCTGTCAAGTAGAGGGCGGAGAGATTGTCACACCAGAGGGTGGGTGGGTGAGGCGGCAAGGCACGCAGATCACGGAGGAGGTACTCAATCCACATAAGTTCAGCAGTGGTGTCGGCAAGGGACTTGTACTCAGCCTCGGTGCTCGAGCGAGCAACAGTGCGCTGCTTGCGAGAGCTCCAAGAGATAAGATTACGGCCCAAAAAAATACAGAAACCACCAACAGAGCGACGATCATCACGGTCACCAGCCCAACCAGCATCAGAGAAAGCATGAAGAGATGTAGAGGGACTCCGAGTGAGACGAAGACCAAGGCGAGGAGTATCAGCCAAGTAGCGCAGGATGCGTTTAACAGCTTGCCAATGATCAGTGGTAGGGTGGTGAAGAAACTGACACGCAGTGTTGACAGCGTAGGCGATGTCGGGTCGAGTGAGAGTGAGATACTGAAGAGCACCAACGATGCTGCGGTAGAGAGCTGGATCAGCCAGTGGTTCACCACTCCAAAGGGAAAGAGGTTCATCAGTGGTGCACGGAGTAGAAACGGCTTTGGCATCAGTCATCGTGGCACGAGCAAGGATGTCATGAGTGAACTTGGCCTGATGAAGGAGAAGACCATCGGCAGTGGGTTGCACCTCAACGCCAAGAAAGTAGTGAATAGGGCCAAGATCCTTGAGAGCAAATTCGCGTTGAAGAACCTGTAAGAGGGCAGTAATGGGAGCTTGGGAAGACCCTGTCAGAATAATGTCATCAACATAAACCAGGAGGATGATGCTGTACCGTGGAGTATGGCATGTGAAGAGGGACGTGTCAGCAGCTGAGATGACGAAGCCAATGGTGAGGAGAAAGGAGCTCAACCGCTGATACCAAGCACGAGGGGCTTGCTTGAGTCCATAGAGAGAGCGGTAGAGGCGGCAAACATGATTCGGGCGAGAAGAATCAACAAAGCCCGGGGGTTGCTCCATATAAACAACTTCAGTGAGATGCCCGTGGAGAAAAGCATTGGACACGTCCAGCTGACGAATGGTCCAGCCACGAGAGTAGGCAAGAGAGAGAACGGTGCGAACTGTGACAGGCTTGGCAACTGGACTGAAGGTCTCGGTGAAATCAATGCCTTCCTGCTGATGAAAACCCTTAGCGACCAGACGAGCCTTGTAGCGCTCAAGAGAGCCATCGGAGCGAAGTTTAACCTTGAAGATCCATTTGCAGCCAATGGGGCGCACAGCTGGGGGAGGAGGGACAAGGACCCAAGTGCCATTACGGATGAGGGCAGTATACTCGGCAGCCATGGCCTCACGCCAATGAGGGTCGCGAGCGGCCTGGGTGAAGCAGGTGGGTTCAGGGTATGGGTGGGCAGAGGCGGTGAGAGCATAAGTTTGATTGCGAGTGAGGGTACGGCGGGCAATGGTGCCATCTTGAAGGCGGGTGACCGGGTGAGAGGCAGGGGGAGGGAGGTCTGGGGATGGCTGAGAGGGAGGAGGGGTGGGAGAGGTAGTAGGTGGTGAGTCGGGGGGATCAATGGTGGACGGGAGGGAGGGAGGATCGGGAGGGGAAACGGGGACGGGGATAGGGACTAAGGTCGGGGGTGAAGGGGTGGGGGGAGGAGGAGTTGAGCGGGTATAAGGGAAGACATCCTCATGAAAAACAGCATCAGCAGCAATGAAAAGGAGGTGAGTGTGGGGATTGTAGCAACGGTAGCCACGGTAGCCAGGGGGATAGCCAAGGAAAATGCAGGCTTGAGACCGAGGAGCCAATTTGTGGGGAGCATAGGGTCGAAGGTAGGGAAATACGGCACACCCAAAAACCCGAAGGGGGGAGAGATCGGGACTCTGTTTAAACAGTACCTGCCAAGGGGAGCAATGGCCAAGGAGGGGTGTCGGTAGGCGGTTGATAAGGAACACTGCGGTCTCAAAGGCAAAGTCCCAAAAATGAGGCGGGACAGATGCCTGGGTAAGAAGGGTGAGGCCCATCTCGACAATGTGACGATGCTTGCGCTCTGCAGTGCCATTCTGGAAAGGGGAGTAGGGACACGAGAGGCGCTGATGAATGCCATGTTCCTGCAAGTAAGTCCGGAGGGCGGAAGAGAGAAACTCAGGAGCGCCATCACATTGAATTGCTTGAAGACGGCAGCGAAGTTGATTTTCAATAAACTTATGAAAAGTGGAGAAAAGAGAAAGAAATTGGGAACGAGAATGAAAAGTGTATAACCAGGTAAATCGGGAGAAATCATCAACAAAACACACATAGTATTTATTGCCACTAGAAGAAATAACTGGAGCAGGGCCCCATACATCAAAATGAACTAACTGTAAAGGAAAAGACGACCTAGAGGGAGAAGGGGGGTGGGGGTGACGGTGGCTTTTGCTGAGCGCACACGCCGTACATGGAGGGGAAGGGGGAGTGGCGTAGTTGATGGTGGAGGACTTCAAAAAAGGAAGGAGGACAGCAGACGAGGGATGACCTAGGCGGGCGACAACGAATGCATGGGGAGACGAAGAGACGCCTGGGGGAGTCAAGCGATAAAGACCACGATCAAGGGAGCCGTGGAGGAGGACCTGGCCAGTGATAGAGGAGATAGCCCAAAAGTGAGTAGAGGAAAATAAGAAGTAACAGTGATTATCAGACGTAAATTGAGAAACAGAGAGAAGATTTTTGGTAATGGAGGGAACAACAAGGACACGAGACAAAGTAAAGGTGGGAGTACGAAGAGTACCTGTATGGGTGATGGGAAGAGAAACACCATCACCGACGGTGAGCTGTTGAGAGCCGGAGTAAGGGGTCACATGAGAGAGACCGGTAGTAGAATCAGTGACATGGTGAGAAGCACCGGAGTCAGGGAGCCAAGAGGCTAGGTCAAGGGTGGAGGGGGGGGATTTAGGAGGGCCATAGTGGGAGACTGGTGGGGGGAGGGAGGAAAAATAAGCTGAGGGAAAGGATTGGGTGGAGTAGGGTGCATGATAGCTATAGTGGGCATGCGGAGGAGGGGGGAAGATTCGGTGTAGGAGGGTGCAGGGTAACTATAGTGCGTATGCGGCGGAGGGGGGGGTTCAGTGGGGTAGGGTGCAGGATAACTGTAGTGGGGAGGCAGAGAGGGCGAGGATTCAGTGGGGGGAGGTGCAGGATAATTATAGTAGGGGGGTATGGGAGCAGGGAATCCTGTGGGAGAGGGTGTATGATAGGTGAGGTGGGCATGCGGGGTATGACGGGTTTGGCCCGGTGGGTAACGGGGCGGGTTAAATTGCGGGTTGAACCGCTCCGGGCACCCGCTGACGTGGTGCCCGGCCCGCTTACAGAGCCCACAGAACGACCCATTGCGACGTCGGCCTTTTTGTTGGAAACGGTTGGGCCAGGGCTGGGCAGGGGGAGTGGGTAGTAGGCCATCTCGATTGGGCTGGGAGGGGGTCGGGCGAGAGAAGCGTGGGTCGGGCCTAGGGTTAGGTAAAATCGGGTCGGGAGGGGGCTGACCCTGGAAGGTTCCCGGGTAGCCGGCGAAAGCCGCCGGGGAGACTGCGGAAACCTCCCGACCCCGTAAACGGCCCTCCTGAGCCAAAATCAGGCCGTGAATCGCTTCACGGTTCAAAGGAGCATTTTGATTTTGGACAGAAACGGACGTGGCGAGAGTATCGTACTCGTCCCCGAGGCCGCGAAACAGTTGGCCGGAATATTCATCATCGTCAATTTTGACGCCGATGGCCGCCAACTGATCCAGCAGAGCCTTAATTTCATGAAGAAATTCGGTGACTGTTCTGGAGCCCTTGGTGATGGTGTGGAGTTGGAGGCGGAGGGAGGAGGCACGGGCGGAGGACTTTGCGGTGTAGGATTTCTTAAGGAAATCCCACGCCGCGGCAGAGGAGCGGAAATCCGACAGTTGCGTCACCACCGTGTTGGTGGATGTCGCGAGGATCCAGCTGAGGGCCGTTTGGTCGCGAAGCAACCAATCGGTGTAAGCCGGATTTGGGGTTTCGGGGTCGGTTGAGGAGGAGATGGTGAGTGGTGGGGCGAGTTCTTTGCCTTCAAGGATGGGAAGGAGGCGGTGGGAGACGAGGAACGGGAGGAGACGAGTGCGCCAGACGACAAAATTGGAGCCGTCGAAGCGTTCTTGATAGGAGGGGGAGGGAGCGGCGGGCTGGGAGGGGGAGTTGGAGGCCGCCGGCATAGTCGGGATTTCGGGAGTAGGCAAGGGGGTTTGGGAATCGGCGGTTGGAGAAGACACAGAGGAGGCCATGGGGAGGGATCGACACAGGGCGTGAGCCGGTGGCTCGTGATACCATGAAAGAAATGGAGAAAGCGACGGTGGCCGGAATTTTACAATTCCGGCGAAGGTAGATTCGAAACCCTAAAACTGTGTTTTGTGGATGAAAATTTCCCGATTAATTTTCATTGATAATTGATGTACAATATATGTGTTTCTTTACAGAATTTACCGAATCAAAACTTTACAAAATAAAATCAAGGCTTTACAAAAACAGAATCAACCAAGATTGGAAAGAAATCTTCAACGATGGCGGAGAAGATTCTGCCCGCGGCGCTGGGTGCGACGCGGGTCGAGAGATCCACCCGGGTCGCCCATCGCTACACGGGTCAGGGCTTACGTGGCTGGCTTGCTGAGATGGACGAGCCACGTGGCGCTGACGTGGATGGGTAGGCATCCTTTAACAATCCCCACCTTAGTTCAACTGTATCCTGAGTGGTGGCTTAAAAGGTAAAACATAAGAATGACTACAAGTAATTTGAAATTTTGAAACAGTGAAAGGAAGAGGGAAAAAAGATGATAGGGAAAAAGAAAAAGTAAGAAACCTCAATTGCTTCTACCTTTTTCCTAGACAAATGTCTCTTTCCCTTAAGAGATCAAATTTCATGTAGCTAAAGTTGTATTTAGGACTAGTATTATATATTCACATTTAATTTATTGACTTTTGTTTCAAAGATGGGACTAATTAAAGCTTATAACTGGACTAGATAATTTTTTTGAACTCAATTCATTCATTGTTCAAACAAACTTAAACTTATTCACAAGCCATTCAATTAACTATTCTATTCCTTTGGAAAAATAAATAGTATGTGAACTTATTCACACTTACTTGCTTCTTGTTGATAATTTATAATTTGAGTCAATTTATGAACTTATTAAAATCAATATCACCAAAATCTACAATGCAAATAAATCATAGAATTTATTTTTCTTTTCTTTTCTTTTCTTTTTTAAAGTTGGGAAGCTATACTCTTGTTATATATTACAACCCAACTGAGAATCTTAAAAAATTTTTTCTTGAATTTAAATATAATTCAAGGAAGAGGGAAAAAAGATGAGAGGAAAAAAGAAAAAGTAAGAAACCTCAACTGCTTCTACTTTTTGCCTAGACAAATGTCTCTTTCTCTTAAGAGATCAAATTTCATGTAGTTAAAGTTGTATTTAGGACTAGTATTAAATATTCACATTTAATTTATTGACTTTTGTTTCAAAGATGGGACTAATTAAAGCTTATAACTGGACTAGATAATTTCTTCGAACTCAATTCATTCATTTTTCAAACAAACTTAAACTTATTCACAAGCCATTCAATTAACTATTCTATTCCTTTGGAAAAATAAATAGTATACAAACTTATTCACACTTACTTCTTGTTGATAATTTATAATTCGAGTCAATTTATGAACTTATTAAAATCAACATCACCAAAATTTGCAATGCAAATAAATCGTAGAATTTCTTTTTCTTTTCTTTTTTTCTTTTAAAGATGGGAAGCTCTATTCTTGTTATATATTACAACCTAACTAAGAATCTTAAACAAGTTTCCTTGAATTTAAATATAAGTTCCATGGTATAAATATGTTACACATATATACACACCTATACATACCTTTACATTGAGACTTACAAAAATTCAAACTATATCTATCACATTAGAAGAAGACCTTCTTTTATCTCTTAAGATTTGCAAAGTAGTCTCATCACAAAGTTAATAACAATAATATGACAAAAATGAATTTATATGAGTTTGAGTTTATAGGATTTAACTATTTTATATAAGTACGGCTTATTTAACAAAACAATCAATATTCTTCTCCCAATTTAGAGGTAACTAAAATGCATATCAAGTTTATACTTAGTAACAACCATGTACATTAGGTTGACCATTTAATGCAGTTTTAATAATAAACCCATGGACTTCAACCTTCTCTAAACCCACCAAAAGACCCCCAAAAAACATCTTGAAAGTTGTTGAACTTGCTTTTATAGTGTGTAAATTCTATCTAAGAGAAAAGGCAAAGCACTATAATTTAGCCATGGAATAATCCATCAGGGTGTAGACAAGAGCACACTTGCAAACTACTATAGAACACTATTCTAAAGTATGAAAATCCCAAACAACTTGAACACTACTACCATCAAACTTCATCTGAAAGGTTTTGGAAGTTCATTTCTTGCAGTATGCATGGCAAATTGTTCCAAAAGTACCTACTAGATCATTGTCTAAGATTATTAGCATATTGGTGTCAAAATTGTTGTATTTAGTACTTTTGATAATGAATTGATAAAGTACTTATCAGTTTCATAATGTATGAAGATGCATGTCAGGATACCTATACTAAAGAAAATATATTATCCAATCAACTAAGATTTGCTATCGTATCTCTCTCAACAATTAGGGCTACTGGTTTTGATCTATTTTCCATAAGACATAATCCTTTTTCTTCTTTTACTGATAAGTTACATGCCCACACAATGACTTTAAACTCATGACCTTGCCCTTTACTTCATTCATGTGACTCAAAACAAAATCCTTTAGGAGTTCTCATTGGATGCAAGAGTAACACCTTTAAAAGCATCAAATGTAGGTGGTCCTTTTGCCATTAAATTGGAGCCCATTTTCACATTCTATGTTGAATAATTGATAACTAGACGAATGTAATAACTTCAAGGGAGGCATTCTAACATTGAATAGAGAACAATAACTAGATTGTGGGACAAACACTATTATCATGTTTGTGAGTTTTTATGGGAAATAGTTAGAGGCAATAATTCTATATAACAAAGATGTGCTCACCAACCTATAAACCATACCTCTGCATGTAAAATTCAGCCACAAACAATGCAAATTTTTATGACATTAATAACATAAAGGATGTACTGTAAACATGTCCCATGCAACTCAAGGCCTATTTGAAAGGATATGCATATTTGGTGGTAGTCAAGCAGCTTGATACAAGCTACAAAAAGACCACTTTATTTTAAGTTACTTTTCTTTAAATTTAAGAGTTAGTAATGTATATGTAATGTTACATTTCTTTGACTACCACTTGTACATATATTAGTTCTTATTTTGTGTTATCTATGCTTTTGAATCCTATTATCTCATCTTGTTTTGTCAGTCAATTTCACAAGTTATTTGGTTTGGGTGTAGTAATTAAAGTCCCAAGAGTATATCTTAAAAGAGATCTTATAGGCTTTTGTGTTTAGACTATAAATAAAATGGTAAACACTTTGTTAACCATAATACCATCTATTTAAGGCTATGCATTAACCACAAGTATTAATGCAATAATCACAAATCAACTTTAGTACAAGGATAAATACTATCCAACACGATAGAGTTATCCAATTCCTTACTTGTCATTACACTTAAGCTAAAGCAATTTAATCTCAATAAAATCAACTAAACAACAAAGAAGAGATTATTATAAAATCCAACAAACCAATTCAACCCCCATTAGTTTGCCATTAGTCTTTGTTACGTTCCTGGTTAAATGTAACGGTATATTGCAGTGAGGTGGGCGGTGCTTGGCCATGAAAGGTAACATTTGAGTGGTTAGAAACCACTTGGCATGGATATGGGTTCATGGGAGCCATGAATTGTGAGTGATGATGTTTCTCCATTGAAGAAGGATAACGGAACAAGAAACCAAGTAACAAATACAAAGTTCATTCGAGAGAACATCAACCTCCTAAGGGACACTTGCATACATCCGACTTTCACAATGACCAGCCTAACATCTAGCCTGCACTTATTTATATTGGCTATATTATGCCAGTTACAGTCACTTACTAATATTTTAGGCATATCCATAAACTGCCGCTGCAATGTTGATAAACTCCTCTTGTAACGTTTCCCCGTTGTGCAGGCTTGTCCTCAAGCTGCAAGTTTTCAAACTTTTTCTAAATCTTCTGTTTTCCTTCTTTTTCGCTATTAGTCAGTGCACATATTTCTTGGTAACTGGTTCCTCTTTTTTCTCCGTTGCGGTTTCCTTGCAAGCCAACTTCCCTCAATCATCTTTTCTTTTCCTTTTTTTTTTTTTTCCGGTGGTATTCCCCGATATCTTATCTCACAAGGCAGTGGCGATCTCCCATCCAGAAAATCCTTCAAACTGCAACCATATGGGGCATCAAGATCCCCATGATGTGAATTCCCGAAAGAAATGAAGGAAGCAAGAAACCCATTTCTCGAATCCAGAACTCGAAGTAATCGATGCAAAAGCTACAAACGCTCAGCTATCAGCGTAAATTTGTTACTTTCAACCAACCAAATCCTCGAGATTGCATTTGACAAATTGTTTTAGCAAGATGGAGATTGATTGGGGGCCATGTGTTTTGAGAAAAGATTTTGGCGCTTTCGCCGATTTGTGGACTAAAAGCTTCACAAAGGGAATCCTTTGCGAATGTGCTTCTCCGAGGATTCTCCCAATCGCTTGACCCCTTTTGCATTTTTATAGAATTCCATCAACTCAGCAGCCACATCCTCCGGGTGACACTCAACAAACGCCTTCAAAAACTTCTTCTCTGCCATCTTCAGTGCCGTCATCATTGCCGATGCCTTGATCTCTGATTTAAGACCCATGTCCTGCATCTTCTTCAGAAGTAGTACTCGCGGCTTCAACACAGTCTCCAGATTTGAGTGTAACAGAAATGCGTATTTAAGGACCGCGTTAGCAGGAAGGTTCAATGTGCCCAACACGAAAGTCATGTTCCTCTGTACTTTATCAACCGATAGTGTCAAAGCAAGGGGAAACCTTCCAAAAAAGTGGAATGCTTCCTCGTTTGAGAGTCCCAGATTTTCCAAAGTCGCCACCTTCAGACGGATTTTGTCCTGGCGTGAGATGCCAATGAGGGTAACAACATATTTATACATCTTGGATTCCTTGGAAACCCCAGTTCTGCGTATATATTCCAGCTTCTCTTCATCAAATGAAGTACGAGGTATTATCGTCGGCCAGAGCTGAAACATACGAACAAAGTCCTTTCTGTTGACACCCACCTCTTCATACGCTGCAATAGCGGGCTTGAGCGTGTTGCGAAGGTCATACGTCAAGAGAGCGGGGTTTTTAACAATGGCCTTAACGAGCATTTCCGTCGAGTCAAACACTGTCATGAGAAACTCAACCCGCTCCTCAAAATCCTCACTCCTTCCACATTCAAGCATCCGGGGGTGACAACTGATAATCTTCACAAGGTCAGGAGAGCTAACGAACAAGTTACTTAGAATACTAAGTTTGGAATGCAGGCGGGCAACGTTGGTCCAACGGAAAAAAGGCCGGCGGTCAAATATCTTCGATATGTCGCTTTCACTACAGCCCAATCTAGCCAAAACTTCAGCAGAGTTCTTTGGATGGTCGACAACTCCACTTGCCTTCTCAACTTGGGTGGGACATATGGTCGAATAGGTGGTGGTTGCAATGAACTGCCAAGTTTTTGAAAACGGACTAGCGGGATGCAAGAGAACCCGCTGTGGGAAGTAGAGAAACCGGAGCTTGACCATAGCGTTGGCTGGTTTTTGCATCAACGTACAATTGACGAACGAGATGGTCTTTGCGGATTGGGGCCACCTTTCCGAACATGAACCTCAGATACTCTCGATTGGCTGCTCTTGCTTCGAAATGATTGAATCCTTGAAGTACGTCGGCTCCGTCGCTTTTTATTTCTCTTTTCCTCCGTCGCTTTTTATTTCTCTTTTCTATGGGATACTGTTTTCACGGTTTGTTTTAACGGGTTCATTTAATAAATACTTTTACTTTTTTTTTCATATATTTGTTATGCTAAATCTACTTGTCCAAAGTCAATTAAGGCCATGGGTTAAAGGCTATCATATGAATTTTCATGATTTAATTAAAACTAAGAAAAATTTGTTATTATGGTATTAGAATTTTATTTTTAATTTTTTTAAAGGGGACTCCAACCATTTGGCTAGGGTTTGAGACACCACAATCCCTTTCCCCTTTACCTAACAAAAGATAAAATAAAGAAAAGAAAAGGAAGTCCTACTTTAACAAAAGAATTGAATTTAAATGGAAGATTCATAGGTTCAAGTCATCTCCACATTCCACATAAAAGGGGAAAGCTATGGAGTAAGAACAAGCTCAAGTAGGAACCTTGAGATCTGGATCCTTGAGGTTTGCATGCAGCCAATTTACAGAGACAACAGGCTCACTTATGGATAATGATTTTGTTGAAAATAAAGATCTCCCAATCGCCGAGGAAGGCATAAGCGAAGGAATGCAAGGTGATGCTTTATGTACAGTATAGGTGGGCTCAGCTTGAAAGTGGAATGTTGTCTTCTGCAAGTAACATTAAAATCACATTACAATATGACCTAGGCCAAAAAACCGTAACAAGATTTGTAGGAAATTCATAATTCAATATGACTATTTGAAAACAAACACTAGTTTTTACTATAAAAAGTTTTCTTTCCCAAAAATATACAGAATAATAGAAAATGTAAGGCAATCACAGGATAAGAAGTTATTTTAAACATTTTAGTAGTTCAGTAAAAACCTTCAAAAATCAAGAGAATGATGTTAAATAGGTTTTGCATGTAGGATTTGCAAAATCTCCCCGCATTAGTTTCACAAAGCAAAAGCATTAAATACCTTTATGCACCCCAAAAAGACACCAAGTCTTCCCTGCATAGATTTTGTAAATAAGACAAACCACCCGTTGCATTTACATTTCAACAATTAAGTCTACAAAGTAACAAAGTATAACAAAGCTTCAACCATAACCAAAATCGTAAAGGAAGAAAAAAGTAACAAAGTAACATGTAGAGTCCAATGAAGCTTATAGGAGTCCAAAACAATTGCTAGAAACTCAAAGTCCCACAAGGTTTAATACATATGATAACAAACGGAGACCAGATACAAACCAATGAATTAAAACAACTTCTGGAATAGGCAAAGGAAACCTTCAACCCCAAATCTAAAGCTCACAAAATTGCAACAAAAGGGACCCATAACTTATAAAAACCTTTTCATCAAAGGAACCCTCCTAAAGGCAAAACCCACTTCTCACACTCAAATCCATCGAAAATAATTCAAAACTATCAAGAAGTAGATTTTACCCAAATAGACAAACAAAACAGAAAATCCATAAGAAAAAAACCAATCAAAACTACCATTACAACAAAATTTACCCACACACAATACATAATTCGACCAAACAAACCAAAACTGACAAATGGCTTGGACATGTAGAATAAACCCATATTCAAATTACTTAAAACCAAAATTTCTACAATATTTTGTAGAAATTCATATAAAATAATAATAAAACTAAAGCAAATATCAAGAACAATAAGAAGAACAAAGAGAGAAGAAATATGTATTTATGGATGATCTTTTTATACAATCTAACTGCCTTTTTATAGTGGTTGAAAATTAAACGTAAAACATCTCATATTGATGATGAATCAATAACAAATTGATTCCAAAAACTGTTGCCATGAAAAACCTTAAAACCTTTTGTATTTTGAGCAAAAAATTTCATCATTAGGATTGATGCTTTTTTTCTTCCATAGTAACAAAATGACCATTCTTTTCTAAGTTAAATGCCTCTTATTTCATCCTTAGACATTTTGTAAAACTTCCAGAAATATGAGAAAACAGGATGCTACGTGGACGTGAGGTAGAAGACGATGCACATGAGATACACACGCAGAGCTTTAAAATGCTCTTTTCTTGCTTTAGTGGTGAGGTGCATGTGGATACACACTTGCCTTTTTACTAATTCTCTTTCCTTTTGGACGTTGCTGTGCTTTTCCACTTCTACTTTTTGTACGATGATGTGACATTTTGACATCCCCACAAGCTAACTTGCCATTTTGTACCATGAGCTTGTTTTGAAGTACTTGGAATCAAGTGAAGGAGAGACATTTTGTAAATATATCAATTGTTTGATCAATAGAAGAATTGAAATGTAGAGAAAGTTTCTTTGTTTTGATTTCAACATGTTTCATTCTTGCATGGAAAACTGGATTAGTTATGAGATACAATGTTGATAAAGTATCACACCAAAGTGATAAAAGGGGGATTAGATTGTTGTACATGGATATCTTGTAATAAAGCTTCTAATCCAAATAAGTTTTGCAATAGTATCAACAAAACATTTTAGCTCAGCTTCTGTACTAGAGTGAGTAACAGTTTTTATTTTCTAGAACTCCAAGAAATTATATTTGTTCCAAGAAAAATACAAAATCCTTTTATTGATTTGTGATCATCATGATCACTAATCCATCCAGCATCAAAACATGCATGAAGATTATTAGTTGATTTTTTTGTTATGTGAATACCATATCTAGGTGTGTCAAACAAAAAGTGTAAAATATGTTTTACAAATGCCCAATGAGTAAGAGTGGGAGCATGCATGTATTGACACGCAATGTTAATAGCATATGAAATATCAAGTTACGTGAGTGTCAAGTACTGAAGAGATCTAACAATGCTTCGGTAATGTGTTGAATCTAAGTATGGTTCACCATCATTTATGGTTGGTGGGTGCTTTATGGTGCACGGTGTAGACACTCCTCAAACTTCATTCATTTTGGCATGAAAAAGTATTTCATGAGCAAATTTAGCTTGATGAAGTAAAAGACCATTATTAGAATAGTTGGCATTAATTCCCAAAAAATAATGTAAGTTACCTAAATCCTTGAGATTGAATTCAATTTTAAGTTGTTCAAGAATTTTTTATATTAGAGCTTTAGAACTTCCTGTAAAAATAATGTCATCAACATATACAAAAAGAAAAACATTTGTGTTGTTGTATGTAATATAAATAATGAAGAATCTGCTTGAGCAATTTTGAATCCAATTTGTTGAATGAATTGACTGAGTTTGTAATTCCATGCTCGTGTAACTTGTTTTAACCCATATAATGATCTTTTAATCAACAAACAAAGTTTGATTTAGTCAAATCAACAAATCATTGTGGTTGAATCATATATACTTTTACATCCAAGATGTTATGGAGAAATGCATTTTTGACATCCAGTTGTTTGATGTTCCACCCTTTAGTATATGCCAGAGCGATTATAATTCGTACCATAAATGGCTTAGCAACAAGATTGAATGTGTCGTGATAATCAATACCTAGTTGTTGATAAAAATCCTTTAGCAACAATCTATGATTTATATTGTTCAGGGGTTCCATCAAATTTTTGTTTAACTTTGTATACCCATTTACTACCGATATGAATAATATGTTACGGTAGAGGAACAAGATGTCATGTCTTGTTTTTTAACAATGTGTTATACTCTTCTACCATAGCAACATGTCAATTAGGATCTTTTTACACTTCTGTATATTTTTTGGGTTCATGATAACAATGTACAGAAGTTGTGAGAGCATACATATGGTCATGTAATAAAGTATGCTTGGAAATTTTGCCTCCCTTGAGTCTCGTAATCATTGAATGGTTCTTTCTATGGGTGGGGAATTCTACAGATTATAAAACTCAAAAGATTACTTGGCAAGTTGAGGAGATCTTAAAGGAGATAAAGTCTCAAGAGTATATCTTAAAGGAGATCTCATAGTCCTTTGTGTTTAGACTATAAATAAAATGGTAAATAGTTTGGTAACCATAATACCATTTATTTAAGGTTATGTATTAACTACAAGTATTAATGCACTCATCACAAATCAACTTTAGCACAAGGGTAAATACTATCCAATGTGATAATAGCTATCCAATTCATTACTTGTGCATATATCCATCTGCTGTTGCTACTATTAAATTGTCATTACACATAAGCTAAAGCAATTTAATCTCAATAAAATCAACTAAACAACAAAGAAGAAATTATTTTAAAATCCAACGAACCGATTCAACCCCCCGTTAGTTTGCCATTAGTCTTACATTAGCAGTTCTAATAAATCGAACCAACATCAAAAGGCATTTGACAAATTGTTTCAGCAAGATGGAGATTGATTGGGGGCCATGTGTTTTGAGAAAAGATTTTGGCGCTTTCGCCGATTTGTGGACTAAAAGCTTCACAAAGGGAATCCTTTGCGAATGTGCTTCTTCGAGGATTCTCCCAATCGCTTGACCCCTTTTGCATTTTTATAGAATTCCATCAACTCAGCAGCCACATCCTCCGGGTGACACTCAACAAACGCCTCGAAAAACTTCTTCTCTGCCATCTTCAGTGCCGTCATCATTGCCGATGCCTTGATCTCTGATGTAAGACCCATGTCCTGCATCTTCTTCACAAGTAGTACTCGCGGCTTCAACACAGTCTCCAGATTTGAGTGTAACAGAAATGGGTATTTAAGGACCGCGTTAGCAGGAAGCTTCAATGTGCCCAAAACGAAAGTCATGTTCCTCTGTACCTTATCAGCCGATAGATTCAAAAGAAAGGGAAACTTTCCAACAAGGTGGAATGCTTCCTCGTTTGAGAGTCCCAGATTTTCAAAATTCGCCACCCTCAGACGGATTTTGTCCAGGCGTGAGATGCCAATAAGGGTAACAAGATATTTATATCTCTTGGATTCCTTGGAAACCCCAGTTTTGCGTATATATTCCAGCTTCTCTTCATCAAATGAAGTCCGAGGTATTATCGTGGGCCGCCAGAACTGAAGCATAAGAATAAAGTCCTTTCTATTAACACCCACCTCTTCATACGCTGCAATAGCAGGCTTGATCGTGTTGCGAAGGTCATACGTCAAGAGAGAGGGGCTTTTAACAATGGCCTTAACGAGCATTTCCCTCGAGTCAAACAATGTCATGAGAAACTTAATTCGCTCCTCAAAATCCTCACTCCTTCCACAACCAAGCATCCGGGAGCTACAATTGATAATCTTCACAAGGTCAGGAGAGCTAACGCCCAAGTTACTTAGAATACTAAGTCTGGAATGCAGGTGGGCAACGTTGGTCCAACGCAAAGAAGGCCGGCGGACAAATATATTCGATATGTCGCTTTCACTACAGCCCCATCTAGCCAAAACTTCAGTAGAGTTCTTTGGATGGTCGACAACTCCACTTGCTTCCTCAACTTGGGTGGGACATATCGTCGAATAGGTGGTGGTTGCAATGAACTGCAGAGTTTTTGAGACCGGACCCGCGGGATGCAAGAGAACCCGCTGTGGAAAGAAAAGGAACCGGAGCTTGACCATAGCGTTGGCTGGTTTCTGCATCAACAATTGACGAATGAGATGGTCTTTGCAGATTGAGGCCTCCTTTCCGAGCATGAGCCTCAGATATTCTCGGTTTAGGGTTGAGGGGGAGGCGATTGGCTGCTATTGCTTGGAAATGATTGAATTCTTGAAGTTCGTCGGCTCCGCCACCTTTTATTTCTCCTTTCTACGGGGTACTGTTTTCACGGTTTGTTTTAAGGGGTTCATTTAATAAATACTTTTACTTTTTTTTCATATATTTGTTTTGCTAAATCTACTTGTCCAAGGTAAATTAAGGCCATGTGTTAAAGGCTATCATATAAATTTTCATGATATAATCAAAATTAAGAAAAATTTGTTATTATGGTATTAGAATTTTATTTTTAATTTTTTAAATTGTGATATTAGAGTTTAGGTCTTTCTAATTCTAATAGACTATTTTTATAAAAATACGTAAAAATTAAGAACTTGGAAAGCCTTTTTCATGAACAATACGGTTTTTGTGACTTAATGGAGACACACACAAATACTGTCGATCCCAATAGTTCCCTCTTTCCTCTTTCAACAACTTTTTTATAATAAGAATTCAACTTGTAACATGTTTTGAGTATCACTTTTTATCACTCGTTAGAATCCTTAAATTTTATCATTGTACAAAAAATAATTGTTGTTAATAAGGTATAAATCTTATCCATTAAATACATTTCATAACAACATTATCAAGTTTGCTAAACATAACAAGTTTAGGTATATGCGCATGCATGCACACACGTGTGTGAAGGGAAAGAGAAAAAGTTGGAAACAATGTAAGATTGTATTGAGTTGTTTATTGGATCTAATTTACATAGTGTCCAATTTAGTACAATTTTGGGAAGCACAATCAATACAAATATTTTCCAATTATACTCAATATAATTTCCAAAATAATAAGATTAACACAATTAATGACATCACCTATAGAAGAGAATTTTCCACAAGATACTAATAATGTGATGTATATCATGTTGGAAAAAGATAAGTTTTGTTGTGACAAATTTTGTTATGACAAATTTTGTTATTAAATGTATATAAATGTTTTTCATATACTTATATGCAAAATAGAATTAAAAGAAGTAAAAGGTGTGTAAAATATAATATCAATCAATGATATTATAAAGTAGCCGGTTTCTTATATTCTTATATATTGTCTTATTATTCAAGTCTCAAAAGAATACTTTCTAAGCAAAGAATTGCATGTTATTCATATTAAAAAGGATTTAATGATGGATTTTATGTTATTGAAAGAAAAAATCCATCAAGTCCAAATATATTATATGCAATATGAGTTTATATGATAAGCTTATGAAATGAATATTAATGCAACCTAACCCGAGCCTGTAAAAAGCAAGCTAACTTGAGCTCGCAAGACACAAGCTTATCCAAGCCCACAACAAAAAAGCCCAACATAGCTCTTAAGAGGAGGCGTGCCACAAAGCTTTGAAACAACACCGTTCAACTAAGGGTTGAGTGCCCTAATTCAAGCCTTGCCCCGATTAGAAGCCTTAGTTCCTAAATTCGAACAAAATTGTTCCTCTCTCTCTCTCTCTCTCTCTCTCTCTCTGCATTTGAACGTGTATTCTCAATAGGAAGATTTGCAAAAGAGGTGCTTAATTGTCAAAAAAGCAATGTGGAATGACCATGTGATGATTAAGGATTTAAGTTGAAACCCTAAGTGATGGAACTGTCCTATTCTCTCAATGGGAAGAAGCCTTTAATGTTGTTAGGTTTGATAGAAACCTCAAATCAACTTCTATTATTTGACTCTCTTATAAAGGCTTCTGTTCTACAGTTCAAAGATGAGTTTTTGCATGAGTCTATTGTGAAATTGAAAGAAGAAATTGAGATTGATCTACATATTGCGATTTTGTGAAGAACTTTGGTGATATTTCTTAAATATCATACTCTTGTAATTATATACTATTGTTTACATTTGTTTATGTGTTGATTGAACTCTGATTATTATTTACACATAAACTTTGTTGTAAATCCAAAACCTTAATTTGCTAAAATTTGAGAGTTTTTTTATTCATGCTTGGATTAATACTTAATATCTTTAGTTAGCTATTTGATTAGCAATATCCCTCACAACTTATATATTATTTGGGGATTTGCTCTTGTAATAAGGTTAAGACATTCTTTGATTGTAACCCTAAAGTTCTATGATTCTTTTGAGAAGGAATTGGAAGGATTAAGATAACATTTTCTCTTTATCAGTGAGTAAAGTGGATTTCAACTGGTTGAGTTGAAAAAAGAAAATGGTGGAGGTAGGTGTGAGTGCCGAACCACCGTGGTAAATCATGTGTATGTGGTTACTACTTGAGATTGATGTTTATATTTTTATTTAGTGTTGTGTTTGAGTTTGTTGTGTTTAAGAAACCAAATTAAATAGACATTGAGCTAGCCAACCAATTCAACCCCCTCTTCTTGGTTAGCCACTATACCTAACATCTCCAACAATCTTTCTCAAGCTGGTGACTGATAGATGTCAAGGGCACCAAGTTTGTTTAAAAGATATGTGTGATGTCTTTGATAGAAAGGTTTGGTGAATATGTTTAATGGTTGTTATGTGGTTCTTATTCCTTCAATTTTGATTACTCCATCTTGAATCTTGTCTCTAATGAAGTGGTAGTGGACTTCAATGTGTTTTGTTCTCTCGCGCACTATTGGATTCACTGCAAGTTTAAGAGCAACATCATTATCACAAAACAAGGTAGTAGGTCCTTGAATCCATAGTCTAAGGTCCTAAAGTAATCCTCACATCCAAATTATCTCACAAATGGTCTTAGTTGTGGCTCAATACTCAAATTTGGTGGATGATAGAAAGATAGTCGATTGTTTCTTTGTTTTCTAGGATAAAAGAGAATCTCCCCACTTCACACAAAAGTAAATAATATATCTCCTAGTCATAAGACATGTGGTGTAATTGGTATCACAATATGTCGTCATCTCCATATTATAATCTCATGACAAAATTATTCTTAGTCCTAGGTACCCTTTTAGGTATTTTTCTACCTTTAATGTTGCATTCATATAAGATTGTTTAAGCTCATCATAAATTAACTAAGAATTTGGACTATGTAGCAAATGTCTAGTCTAGTCAACATGAGATAAATTAACTTTCCAACAAGTATTTGGTAGCTCATTGGATCCTTGAGTATTGAATCTTCCTTCAAAAGTGATCTCCCAATGTCATACGTAGCTATTGTCAGCTTGGTGTTATGCTCTATGGGAATAACAGTAGGTTTGTACCCTAATAATCTAGCCCTAGAAATGATCTCCAATACATGCTTGCGTTGATTGAAGCAAATTCTCTTTTTGAATGTGCTATTTCAATGTCAAGAAAGTATTTGGGTGGCCCCAAATCTTTAATGTGAAAAGTGGAATGCAAGTAATTCTTGAACTCTTTAATGGTAATATCATTATTTCTCATGATCATAATGTCATCAACATATATAAGTAAGTAGATAGAATATGTGCCTTGTGTCCAAATAAAAATAGCATAATCATACTAGGATTGGCAGAACTTGGCCTTGAGTAGTGCAATAGTAAATTTTGTATATCATTGTCAAGTTGCTTACTTAAGACCATACAAGGATTTGTGGAGATAACATACACATGACTCCCATTAGCTATACAATCCCTATAAAAGGTCCATATAAATCTCTCATCTAAATCCCTATGAAAAAAAACATTATGAACATCCATTTAATAAATAGACTAGCCACAAAAGTAGTAAAAGCAATGAAGGAACAAGTGATAACCTTTTTGGCAAATGAAGACAAGGTTTCATGATAGTTGAAACCTTCCTTTTGTGTAAAACCTTCAACAACCATACAAGCTTTCTAGCATTCCATAAAGCCATTGACGTGATGCTTGATCTTGTAGAACCATTTACAGCTAATCGATTTGCATTAAGGAGGCAATGGAACAAGATCCCAAGTATGATTATCAACAAGAGCACAAATCTCAACCTTCATAACTTGTTGCTAACGAGGATCTTTAGCAACCTTAAAATAATAGTCAAGTCTTGGGTGTCAAAAATGCAACTAATGCAATAGAGATGGTCAAGCGAAAGCTGGACAAAACTAACATAAGAGGAAACAGGATAATGAATGCTGAAAGAACCTAAATTGAAGCAAATGTAGTCCTTAGTCCACATCAAAGGTTTGGTAGAGCAACCAGAGTGATGAGGAGGAGGAGGAGGAGGCTCATAGGGGACTAGAGTCAATGAGCCATCAAGAAATGAATCAAGTAAGGGAGCATCCGATGACACATCAAAAGCCATGGCTAGCTTAAGAGGAAAGGCAGTAAATGTTGAGGGAGTAGCAGTAGTAGTTAACAGTGGAGCCAATGAAGAAAAACCTAACTCAAATAATATAAAAGGAAGTGCAAGGGAAACATTTTCCTCAACTAGAAAAGGACGAGGATTAGCTATAGCCATCAGCACTAGGGGGGTCAACTAGGTAGCAAAAAGAAGACATCTTCATGAAAGAAAACATCCCGACTAATAAAAAAATGACTAATAAAAGGATCAAGAACACGATAACCTTTTTGGAGAGCCGAATAGCCCGTGCCAACACAACACAAGGCATGAAGACTAAGTTTGTCACGATAACTCACAATGGTGACATAGCATAAGCAACCAAAGATGCGAAGATGGTGGACATCCAATTGTTTACCAAAGAATAGCTCGAATGGAGTCTTGCCATCAAGAATACGGGTTGGCATCCAATTAATCAAGTAGGCAACAATGACCACACAATTGCCCTAGTAGCAATCAAGGATGGAAGCTTGGTATCTAAAAGCACACATAACCTCGAGTAAATGTCAATGCTTGCATTCAACAAAATCATTCTGTTATGGAGTGTATGTGCAAGAGCTCTCATAAAGAAAGTCATAAGAGGAGAAGTAGGACCAACACTTACGGTTGAAGAAATCACAAGCGTTGTTAGACCGAACATGTAGAATAGAGGTGTCAAATTAAGTATAAACCATTTGGTGGAACTAATGGAAGAAAGAAAGGATTTCAATTTTGGATTGCATGAAAAAGACCCAGGTGGCACGAGAAAAATCATCGACAATGGAAAGAAAGAAATGAAAGAATTGAGAACCATCATGATGGGGGGTGTGATAGGGACCCTAGACATCGAGATGGAAAATAGAGAAAATGAAAGAAACGCGGGAATGACTAGAATGGAAAGGGAAGTGCAATTACTTAGCAAGGGGGAAAATGGGACACTTAGGATAAGGAAAAGAGGCAATACGACCTAGACATTGATGTGAAAGAAAATTATTATTATTGAAATGAGCATTACAAAGAGTGCTTTTAAAAGAAGAAACACAATACTAAAAAATCAAAATTCTTAGGTAGAGAAGTCCAAAAATAAAGCCCTTGACACATGCTACCTAAGCCCATTAGTTTGCCAGTTGAAAGGACTTAGAAAAGACAGACATCATAATCCATAACAACACAATAAAGGTTATCAATGCAAACTTTGGAAACAAATATAAGATTAAATTGGAAAATAGGACATTTTGAATAGTGATGTGAGGGCTAAGATGGATAGTGCCAATTTTTATGATATGGGTGACATCCTTAATGGGAAGACAAACAAAAATGGATAAGTGAGGAAAGGAATGCATGGAAGAGAAAAATTGAGCATCGCAAATGATATGGTCATTGGCTTTTGAATCAATGATTCACACATTAGCATAAATAAAGTTCAAGTAGAAAGACCTACTTGCGAAGTTGGCGAACTTGTCAAATTGTTTGAGCTAACTTAATTTAATCATGACTCCTAAAATTGATCATTTGTGATAGGTTGGAAAATAGCTTCAACTGGAGTAGCCAAGTAAGGGGAAAAGTTGTCTTTGTCCTTTTTGTCATCATATATGGGTTTCCCATGGAGTTCCCAACAATTCTCCTTGGTGTGATTGGTGTGCTTTTAGTGGTCACAAAACTGCTTGACTGGCACCATTAGATCACCCTAATGACATGGCACGAGGAGGACCATTGGATGCTTTTAAAATTGGCACAAACATGGCACCATATGGACCATCGTACCCGCGTGTAAGGAGGAGCAAATCAAAACCATTGGATCTAGGGTTATGATTAGAGTCGTTGATCCTAGAAACAAAATAGCTATTATCACCAATAGGGGGAAAAACCTAGTGGTGAAGGGTGGCCATTAGAGGCCTTCATAATGGTGGCATAGGCCTTGTATAAGGGAGTTGTGCGAGCAAAGAGGAGGATGAAGTCGCCAACTCAAATGTACTCTGAGGAGGCTAACCACTAGCTCTCTTCCTAGACAATAATGAGCTAACTAATTACTAATGGAGAATAATTCTTAGAGTTTATCTAGCAAATTGAAATGGTAAAACATGGACTAAACAACTAAATTTAACCTAAACTTGTTTAACAAAACATGGTAAAGCATCCGATTTCACCTAATTATTAGGTACAAATGTCAATTATTTATGCTAGCAAGATTAATTCTACTCATGTGATGATAAAATTTTCTAATTTATTCATTATCCTATGTCTAAATACAAAGAACCTACTTAGCTCATTAACTCATTGTATTTCTACCCATGAATTAAATGAACTTAGTGTATTAACATATGTGAATATTCCAATTTACACCTAAAGCCACACAAACCACATGATATATGTCTATTCATATTAATCTATGGTTACACATAACAAGAAGCAACTACATGTCATTTCATGTCGATCTCTAACATGCAAATCAACTCATCTAAGTTGTAGCTAATCAATTAAATGCATTAAGCTCAGTAACATTCAACTTCACATTCACAAAATATCTCACAAAACACAAAATAATCATAATCAATTAAATGCATTAAGCTTAATAACATTCAACTTCACATTCATAAAATATCTCACAAAACACACAATAATCATACATTCATACCATTATAATCAAGCTATATTGTAGCTCTAACAATATAAACTAAAATATTGTATTTACAAACACAAGAACAATGTAGAAAATCACACAAAACATCTCAAATTGAAAAATAATTAAGTTGTCACCAAATTGTCTTCCCTTTCAAGCTGGTTTGCACAATTTCTACACATCAGAGGGAGGAGGAGAAGTTGTCTAGAATAGGGGAAGAAAATGGACCGAAATGTGCTTTCACGTGCCATCACCATGTGCCAGTGCCACACACCGCCACTATTCTTCACGGAAACCACCAAAAAACATAGATCACCATCCCTAGAGTGCCAATCTGCCAAACACTCCTTGAATCTACTATAAAAACATGCAAATCTGACGAAGAAAGCTCACACAACTTTCACCATTCTTTGCCAAAAACCATTGTAAGATCACTCCAGAAACACTAGAAATAGCACTAAGATGGGAGATTTACTTCTTCCTCGCCAGAAAATGCAACATTATGGCCAAAAAATAGACCAATATGGCTAGAGAATGCTCTATCTTTGTGTCAAAAAATGCCAAATGATGATGTTCGCCGAAAACGCCAAACATAAATGGTGTCGTGTCTATTGTCACCCGACCCTCAACCTCTTTGCCCAACGCATGGCAAATGAAGTCCAATCAGCCTCTCTTTGTTTCATGTAACAATCCTTGAACACCGGTCTCTCTTCCTCTATTTTTCTTCTTTTCCCTTTTTTGGTCTCCCATGATAATCCCTTATGTTCCGTCCAACTCTTTCTTTTCTTTTTCCTCACATGGGTTCCATGTCACTAGTTGGCCTTTGCTTTTTGTTCTTGCTTATTTTCTCTCTTTTTTTGCTTTTTTTCTTTTGTTTTTCTACTATTTGGGTTTGCTGCATAAAATAACACAAGTTGCATAATTATAAACAAATGTAACTATAATTTAATAAATACTACATTAGATATTACCTAAAATAATAATAATAACTCTATAAAATATAGAGTTATCACAAGTCACAAGCCCAAGCAAAATATACATCAAGGCTGGTGAGGGGCTACACAATAAGGCACAACTCTAGCCCGTCAAAAGCCACCATATACAATGAATCCCTAAGTTTGAGCCATCCACTAGTAACGGAAAAGGCAAAGAAAGCATAGAATATGTAAGGATTTGAACCCAACTCGAGAAAACCCAATCCAAGGAGAAACATGGGTGCAAACCCGCCAAAATCCAACCCGAGATGCCTCGACTCGTTGAAAAATGGGTGCAATCCCAAAGGTTAGATATAGGCTAGATCCACCAGGGTGAGGGCTTGCCTCCTTGGGGCCCATGAGAGAAGGGCTAGAAGAGGTTGACCCATTCTTGATGGACACCACAAAAGTTGGGCCTTCAAAGGTGGGACATTGGCCAACCCACCATTTAACTAAATTGGGCATGGCTAGGGAAAGGATACTAAGGATACTAAGGGATTGCCCTAATTAGGTGTGAGAAAAGCATATTAGCCCACAGAGGTTGGAACAGGGTGGTCTAAGCTAATGGAGTCTAGAGGTGCAACAACATTGGAAGTGGCAAAAGTCAGCACAATAGCCAAATCAGAAGCTGACTAGGTCGACATGGTAAGGTAAAAGAGGTAAGAAAAAAAAAATTATGTTTTGTTCAGGTTGGATACGAAAGAAAACTGATTGCCACACTGGAAAGGGCTAATGTTGTTTTGCAGGTTAAGAGATTCCTACAAAAGAGCCTATAAAGAGGTGGGAAATTCATAGAGGTGTGGATGCTTTAAGTTATTGTTGGATTTTAGCCTCTCTAGCAATCAAGAAAGGGGGGTTGAATTGATTTGCTATTTAAAACAATGCAAGTTTCACAATATATAATAAACAAGCAAGATAGAAACACAAGGATTTTTAAGAGGTTCAGCCACAACAAATAATTGCCTATGTCCCCCGTTACCTTTTAACCAATGTGACTAAAAGGCATCTTCCACTATTCTTTGCAACTTTTACAAGAGTTTACAACTCTTACAATCAATCTCTTCTCCAAGAGATTCAAATTAATCCACCAAAGATCTCAATGGTAAATGAATACAGTAATAGAATGAACTTACTATGAACATAAAAGTTAAGCAAGCTAAAATAGCATTCTATAGTAATATCAATCAAAGCAATAGGGTTAAGAAATGCTCAGTAGAGTAGCAACTTTGATGAACACGATACAACAACTTGAGAACTTCATAAATCAGTGATAATCTCTTTTGGGTTATTGCTTCCTTTTACCCTCTTTCCTCTATTAAATAAGAATATTTCCACAAGAGGTTTTCTTCATAACCATTGTACCATAAATCCCCATTTTCCTTTTTCACTTCTCTGTTTAAGCTCAATCCGAAAATGTGAACCTAATCAAATTGGTCAAAATCTTCTCAAGCTATTCAAATTGATTAGAATCTTCTTAACATTCTCAAATCAGCTAGAGTATTCATCTTCAAATTCAAAAAAACTCCATAACAGTGCCTAAAATTCACTTGACTTTCCTTGCACAAGACTCAAATATGGATGGAAAGAAATTATCCCAAAAGAGGTGTTCGGGTCTTTAATCATAGCATGCAAGAAAACAACTCAAAACCCTTAAAAGAACTTCCTTTTTTGAAACATATTTCCTCTCGAAACCCTTAACAAGATTATTCCAAATATCTCTTAGAATAGGTTTCATAGTGGAAGAAATATTCCCAATAAGGAGTTCAGACCTATCATATGAGAATCCGAGCATATCTTCACTACTTGAATGGTCATCGACTGCAATCTTCATGACTTCTCATCAACCAAAGCATAATCTTGTAACAGGGATGTAAATTAGTGCATTCCATTTCTAGTTTTGGCTAGATAATGAATAATTTTAACGGCTTCTCACCAACCAGAGTATAATCTAGTTGAACGAGCAATGGCGATGAGATGCTGCTTCCGCGGGTTAGGGTTGTGAATTCTTCAAGAGGCTTGATTAATGAGTCTACACGGGCTTCCTTAAAAGTAAGCATTGTGGGCTGGGCTGGTACTTAATTAGAGACCATATGGACTATGGGTTGGTTATCACATTATCAAGGTTGACACGTGATACTGCAACTTGAGCTAAGGAATAAATTGAATATCAAAACATAAATTACACCAAAAAGAAAAAGATACCTCCCAAGCATAATATCTACCCAAAAAAAACAAGTAACCTTGATATAAGCTAATGAAATATCTGTCCTATCAAAACATTGTATTTCCACAGTTATGACTGAAACCAAGGTCTTAGATACCATATAAGAAAGTGAAAGAGAGAGAGAAGGTTGGGAACAATGTAAGATTGCATTGAGTTGTTCATTGGACTTACTATACATAATCTCCAATTTATAATACAATGTCATTGTACAATTTTGGGAAGCACAATAAACACAAATATTTCCCAATTATACACAATAATATAATTCCCAAAATAATGAGATTGACATAATTAATGACATCACTTATGGAAGAGAATTTTGCACAAGATACGAATAATGTGGCATATCTCCAACACCAAGTATATCAAAAGATTGTCATGAGCTTATAAGGGTCTATGATAAGTTTAGGCTTATGGGAGTCCTAATTAAAGATGATATTCAAACGAAATATATCAAGACTGATTCATAGGCCTAGGTCATTTGGTTTAATAGTTTAAGCATGTAACAAATAATATCAAAGTTGGACCAATGTTCCAAGGTCAAACAACAAAAGGAACCACTTGTAGAAAAGGCTACTTGGTGACTAAAACATCATATGCTGAAGAGGAAAAAGCTCCATTACTTATAATTGATTTACCATGGCATTTTACTCTTAACCATTGTCTTTCAAAGCCATACCCAAAACTCAAAAACAAGCTAGTTGTCTCTCTTGAGTGGAATAAGGTCAAAAAGCATGCATATTCATATTTTTTTATTCATATTTTATATCATATACCTCCTCCCTTGAGTGGCAATGACTCTTAATGAGATGATGATTATATAGAAAACCTTTTATCAATAAAGAAAGCCATGAGATGTAAATGAGAAGGAGATGATATAGCATCGGAAAGTGAAAAAGTTGGAGCGCTTTTTATTCAGATTTCATATCATATACCTCCTCCCTTGAGCGGCAGTGATTCTCATCGAAAGGATGGTTATATAGAAAACCTTTAATCAATAAAGAAACCCACGAGATGTAAACGAGACGGAGATGATACAGCGTTGGAAAGTGAAAAAGTTGGAACTATTTTGTACTTAATATTTTCAAAACAAGAAATGTCGGACTGCTTCTTGAGGCGGGGTTCTATCCTAGAGATTCCATGTATTGACATAATGGAAAGTAGGACTGCATTAGGGGGGGGTGCGCCAGCCCCTGTAGTGCAACGCATGGGCGACGCTTCAGAACCCGAGCAGCAAGCTACTGGGGTAGGTTTTCCCCAAGCGAATTGGGAACCTTATCCCCGCTAGCAGCAGCAAAATCTTACTTCTAGTGCGTCCTAGTGCTTCCTAGTGCAATAGCCGTTAACGAAATATGTATCCCAAAGAAACGACTTTTGTGGCAAAGAATATATTGGAAAGCGATATGAATTAGGAACTCTTTCAGATCCCAATAATGGAATAGTTCAAACAACAGAGAAAGGTCGGCGAGCCCAATAGAGGCTCAAATTATGAAAAATGAATAATATTGGGAGGCAAAGGTAAAATGGACTTCAGGGGTATAAAAACAGAGCACCTGGTTGGCAAACTTCAGAAAGGGAATCCTTTAATAATGTATTTCTTTGAGGATTCTGCCAATCGCTTGACACCTTTCGCCTTTCTGTAGAACTCCATCAATTCATCGGCAACATCTTTGGGTTGACACTCGACAAACGCCTTCAAAAACCTTTTCTCTGTCATCCTCAGTGCCCTCAGCATCATCGGTCCCTTTATCTGCGTATTAAGACCCATGTACTGAATCTTCCCTGCGAGTAGTGCTCGTGGCTTCAACACAGCCTCCAGATTTAAGAACAATAGAAATGGGTACTGAAGGACTACGCTAGCAGAAAGCTTCATCGTGCCCAAAACGAAAGTCATGTTCCTCTGTACCTTATCAATCGACAGTGTCATCGTCAGTGGAGACCTTCCAAAAAGCCCGAATATTTCATCTTCTGTGTATCCAAACTTTTCAAGGTTTGACACCTTTCGAAGGATCGTTTCATGGCGCGAGATGCCAATGAGTGTAACAACATATTTGTACATCTTGGAATCCTTGGAAATCTCGGTTTTGCGTATATATTCCATCTTCTCGTCATCAAATGAAGTCCGAGATATCATCGTGGGCCGGGACAGAAGCATAGGAATCAAGTCCCTTCTATTGACACCAATCTCTTCATACAGCATAACAACAGGCTTGACTGTCTTGTGAAAGTCATATGTCAAGAGGGAAGGATTCCTAACAATGGCTTTAGCGAGCACTTCCCTCGACTCGAACAATGTCATGAAAAATTCAAGCCGTTCATCTAAGCTATTAGTGAGTCGACAACTTAGAAACCGGGGCCGACAATTGACGATCTTCACAAGGTCAGGAGAACTAATGCCCAAGCCACTCAGGATCCTTAATTTAGACTGAAGGAGCACAACATCGGCGTTGCGTAAAGAAGGCCGGCGGAAGACTATCTTCGATATATCAGTGTCACTACAACCCCATCTCCTAAAGACTTCCAGAGAGTCTTTTGGCTGGTCTGTAACCTCATCTCCTCCACTTTCCACCTGGATCGGACATATGGTCGAATAGGTGGCGGTCGTGAAGAGCAAAGAAGTTTTTGATACCGGTTTCCCGGGAAGTAAGTTCCAGTGCCGCGGTGTGAAGAAGATGAAGCGGAGCTCGAGCAAAGCGTAGCTTCTGGGTAGCATCTCAATCAGTAATCGGAAAAATACACTGGCTAGCTTCTATCGACTTCCTCCCGTTCCCCCTTTATAGACATCTTGAAGAGAAATCTATAAGGAAAGGAGAATCTACCACAAGGAAGAGAAAATCTTAAGCGAATTCCACAATTTGAACAGTTAAAAACAATGGGCTCTAATCAGCTCATCCACTGGGAGGCCAATTTAAATAGCTACTGGAGGCCATTTGTTTTGACAAAAGTTTGGCGATTTCCCCTGTTTGTGGATTGCAAGGGCTAAGAACTTCAGAAGGGTATCTGTAGATACTGCGACATGGGTTTTTCAAGAGGAATAACTTCTGTCGTAGTAGTAAACACAACCTGCTTAGCATGAGTTTGCGGCCGAAGCGAGGAAGATGATTCCGTGTCAGTAGAATTGCTATTACCGTTTTCACTTCCGTTCATAGAAATTTCACTTTTGCTTTTAAAACCAACTTTTAGAAAAGATAAAAAGAAAATCCATAAATAAGAAACACGGCAACTTTCAACACCTTCTTCCTCCCTCATTGAAAGCATCGTTAAGAGTTTTTGAATCCAAACCATGTGCAGAAATGATTCTAATAATTTCGTAACACTCTTAACGAGCATGCCTAAGTACAAGACGCCCCCACACTGTTTTACATCCACGTTTAGGCTGCTTATTGAAATTGAACACAACCCAAAATTGGAACATGCTTCCAAATCAGCCCTTTGGAAGCAGTTTCCATTTATAAATACCCAAACTCCATTTCTCCCAACGGAAGGAGCATAGGGACACAGAAGACTATATGAACTGTTGAGGATGCTCGTTCAAAAGGAGAGGTTATAAACTTAAGCTTTATAAAGCCTTATAAATGGGGCTCCCTTTCTTCCTTTAATAATGCAAATCCCCAGTTACTGACGGGGCGGAAGCGCCCACCCGTAACTTCTACAATATCAAAAGGCAAACTTGCCAGCGCATTGAAGCAAAAAGTCGAGGTCCTTCTCTTTTCAGCATCAAATTGACATTGGAACGCTTCAGAGGTATCAGATAAACTGGGGAACCATTCGGGGATGTCGGATGTCACTCTAGGCTCCATGTTACTGTCGCAAAATTTCTCCACTGTAAAGGATGCTTTCAACCACAAAAAGAAAGACATGAATCATAATTATTCTAATCCTTAACGTAATAATAAACTTGAATTTACCTATCCTTACAGGCCATAGTTCTCAATAAGAGAGCAAAAGTGAGAGTTGAGGCTCTAATTTTGTCAAGTACGTGGAAGAAGATGGTGTACCCAAAACTTTGTTTATCTGGTATGAATTTTGCATGTTAGTTCAATATTTTTTCTTTTGTGAAAATTAACTTGAAGAATTGAGGCTTTTTTTCTGTAAACTACAGATTAGTAGACTCAACTCTGTTCTAATTTGTTCGTTCTTCCACACATTTTATATGTCAGTACTTTTTGCAAATTGTAATTGTTCATTTAATTAATTCATTGTTAATTGTAGTGTTTAAAGAAAAAATTATTTATTTATGATGTAAGAAGTTGATAGGTCCTCTGATATTGAAAACATGGACTATTAGCAAGTATAAATAAGTTGTCATAGAATTAGTTTTTGTTCCCTTTGTAGTTAATAATGAAAGTAATATTTGTATTATAAAAAAAAGGCTGGAAAAAATTTCAACTTGAAAGAAAAGCTTCACATTTTTAGTCATAAATGTCATTAAAACTAGTGAACATATAGAATATAACATTTATGCAAATCATTTTATCATCTACAATGAAAAAAAAAACCATTAAAATTTTTAATACATAAATGTTAACAAATTACATCTATTCTCTTAAGCATTCTAGGTTCCATTGTTATACTAAATCATGAGAAGCTTCTAAAAGTATAATCTTCTCTAGTTTTAAGGGATATATACCCCAAGGAAAGTAAAAGTGAATTATGATATGGGCACAACTAGAAGATTAGTACTCCTAGACACCAATTTTTAACATTAAGAGAAAAGGAAACAACAAAATCTAAAATAGTTAGGTATTCATAAAGTGCAAACCATTTTTAAACAAACATTAGGAAAATGGGTAAATTTAACCAAAAGTATTTTCAATGTCATATGCTGAAAATTGCCATTTACAAATGACTATCAAATACCTTGTAGTTCCACTTACACTAAAACTTAGAATTGATCAAAGGTGGTAAGTGTAGACTATGAATTGCAAACCTGATCAAGGGCCGTGTACCATTTTAGGCTTTTGCTGTATTGGGCTTAGTAACTTCATTGTTTCCTCATTCCCATCTAGTTTGTCAACTTTAACATGCTTTAAAAGGCTATTCACTTATTTTTCTTTCCCACCTTTACATAAGCGTGATTGAGGTATGGTACATTTCCCTATCCATTGTAACAACAATCTTCAAGGCTTGTAGTGAAATAAAGATAGAAGAACTCAAAAAAATTATGATATAATAAGGATAAGTGATCTAACAATCAAGGCACATTGAGGGAAGACTGCTAACAAAATTTTCATAGAAATAAAAGGGGGCAATACGTACATCCTTGACTGCAAGTGATTCATCCATGATCCAAGTGACATATGCAAACACACCAATTTCTAGTGACAAAAATGTAAAGAAATGAAGAAGGGATTGAATAGTGGTTGGATACTAATTTATATAAGGAAAGGAAGAGGAAAATTCTCCATCAATGCTTCACTCACCTAATGCTATATCATCTAGGTCCTTATACCAATATGTATGTGGAAATATTGTTGTGGACACCTAAAACAAAGACAAGGTGCAAAGATGAGAAAAATAAACAATATAAGATTTGAGATATAGTCCAGAGTCCAAGGAAATGTCACATTTGCCAAGTGATAGAACCAAATAAGGATAGGGTTAATTAGCAAACCATATTCAATAAAGCGTTGTATGGAACATCATCCAACAGTAATGTATTTGCTTCATTATGTTCCCCTTTTCCCCATGGAGATTGTGTTCAAGTTTTTCCCATAATTTTTGAAGTTTTCAAAACCAATGGCCACGTCCTATAAGGATCATCAAATCAATAGCAATAAGTCATGTTTGAAGAAGCTCATATACGGAACATCTCAAAATAATACTAGGAATGGGAGATTCAATTAACCAAAATTCAGAAGCTGAAATTTCCCTTCGACACTTGTCTTTGATCTCGATGTGATGAATCCAGTACGAGTATAATGTGATTGATCCTACAAAAGGCCAATCATTAGAACAATACTTATCACAGCAATTGGCTGGCACTCCACATCATAGAATCAAAGCACTGCATTTAAGCACGAGATGATTTAACAAGAAAAATATAAAGTACCCATTTTATAATTTCTCTATGGCATTTGAACAATAACCAACAAGAAACACACCCACTTAATACTTCTAAAGTGTGAAGACTTCACAAGTTTGAAAAATTATCAAAACAAAAATTTCAAAGTAGGTACTACCTAAACATGAGATGAATTAAATTTTTGGGTCAGTCAAAAATGCATGCACTCATGAGAAGATATACAAAAAAGACAATTGCACCATTATTTGCCATTATTAAGGAGAACGAACTTTTCTTGTGAAAAGTGGGTTATGACCCCATGTCAAACAAAGTTTAATCACATTAGATAATTTCATAGCCATCATTTTGCGCTTTCTATCACTGAAGTAAAAGTTTCAGGCATGGTGAAGGACGTAACTGGAAGTGGATCCCGTATGCCTAAGAAGAAATGCTTGACCCATTCATTGCATGTCAAACAAAGTTCAAACTGAAAAGTGATACCAAAACTCAACTTGTCCCATGCAAGTTTTGAATGTAATTTTCTCAAAGCAAGAGCAAAGATCCAAAACGGAATCATTCAGCAGAAGCAAAACTATTGTCTGAAATCTCTCATAAGAAAATCAATCAGCCGATCCATATTTCTCCCACACATTTTAATAAGTGAATTGAGTAAGCACATTGGTCAATCATCATAAAGCAAAGCTAAAGTTTTGGTGCACCAACGTGAAGACCATATACTTGAGAAAAAACAAAAAAAGGCCACAATAAGAGAAAGTCAATCAAAGAGGGGAAATGCAATTAGTCATAAACTAAAATACTACTTAGTTCTTGATGACCAGACACTAACATCAAATCTATCAAAACAGAACTACAGAAAATCATCACAGAAAGGCGACTTAAAAACTGTAAAGGGGAGCTGCGGGAGGAAGAAGAACGAGAGACAGTTAGTTAGGAACAAAAGAAACAACATCAGCAAGAAATTCATTCACAAGAAGAATGAGAAGCTTTTTCTTATAGGATTTGTAGGCCTCTTTTTGGTGTAAGGTTTGATATTTGTGAAACATTATGGTGTGTGATGATAATGCCCAAATCAGCATTATCTTTTACTAAATGTGAGTGTGATGAAGGACCCACTTCCATCTTGGTTTCTGTCTTGACATCCATCGGATTTGGGTACTTGCAGGAAGAATCAAATCTCGATTTTGAAGCTTCCTTCCCAGCACATAATGCAGTTTCGCCGAGATATTCATTTCCATGCAACATATCTACTCCAATCATTTGGATCTTATGATTCTTTGCCCCATTTTTCTGTTCAAGGAGTTCGCTGGGATGTCTCGGACAGAAGCATCATTCACAAAACTAAGTTCATGAGAATTATTTTCCAAATTCGTTATCTCAATTTCCTCCAATATTCTCTTGTAACCTAAACAATGAGATGAAATATCCTTAGGACCTATTCTAGACCACTTTGAAATTGGCCAGAGGACTTTCCACACCTCCTTCTATAAACTTGAAGATCACAGCCCAAACCATTGATTCCTAAGCCACCTGGCCTCTCCTTTTGCTCCTTTCTGTCAATGTTCAGTTAACAACAATTTACTTCTAGACAAGATTTGAGCAATTTCTTGCTACCAAGTTTAAGCATGATTTGACTGGAGAATGTGGAGATCAATTTATTTCCGTTAAACTTAAATCCAATAGAGAAGAACCTTCTGGAGGATCACAATCTCTACCACAATTTTCAAGTGTAGTATAACTGCCCTTCTGTTTCTTCTCTTTTTCTTCGATTCTGAATCACTTTGGGACATCTCCAATCCTCTTGCTCCACTAATAGCAACCGAAAAGTCTACACATAAACCTCTTTCAGGAGTTGCTTCTGTTGAAGAACTGCTCTTCTGAAAGTCAAGATATGCATCATTAATTTTTGTGGAGCGACACCTCATCTTAGATCTGCACCATGCTATTCTTCTCTTCCGAGCGCAAACTCCATTCTGAATCACCTACTGGAGTCATAATAACAATCTTTAGCTAATATTGATTGGAAACATATATCAATTACTACTAGAAAGAACTTTGACTTCTCCCAGATATCTAAGAATTTTTCCTCTCACCCATTCATTTTAATCAAATGGTTTCCACATTAATGTCTTATTTAACGCCTCTTCCACGAATGTGCGGAGCAGATGCAGGAATATAGCATACCTGAACTCTGTCTATCCTGTGGTACTCCTCTAGATCTCCTTCTTAACCCCTTCAGTTGCTATTTCCCAAAATCCCACATTAGTTTGCGCGTCAAATCAGCATAATGGTCCTCCGCAGTTTTCTTGGCTCGATGATTCATCAAGATAGCCACATCCTCTGCTTCTTCAAAGTTTTCATCTTTAGGCAGTGATGCAGATGTTTCCAACAATAGTGCTTGAGTGCCTTGGTTCAATTCCCTGGCTTTTCAAGATCTTTCTCTCAGCAAATGCTTCTGTCTTTCCCTGTGAAGAGACCAGTTTACATGTTGCTTATTGAGTTTTCACTTATCTATTAGCTTTGTCACTCAACAAAATAGTTCCCCCTCTTCCTCTTCTCCTTTCGCCTAGTCTTCCTTTTCTTCTTCCTTTTCTCCTTGCTCCCTTTCCTCTTCTTCTTCAGCTTCCGTTCATAGAAATTTCACTTTTTGCTTTTAAAACCAACTTGTAGAAAAGAAAAAAAGTTCCACAAATAAGAAACACAGCAAACTTCACCACCTTCTTCCTCTTCCCTTCTTTCACAGATTTCTACGCCTTCTTCCTCTTCTCCTCTTTTACAGATTTTAACATCTTCCTCTTCCCCTTCTTCACAAATTCCTACAACTTCTTCCTCTTCCCCTCTTTCACAGATTTTAACACCTTTCTCTTCCCTTTCTTCACAGATTTCTATACCTATTTCCTCTTCTTCCTCTTCCCCTCTTTCACAGATTTTAACCTCTTCCCCTTCTTCACAGATTTCAACACCACCCTTTCCCTCTTCTTCATAGATTTCAACACCACCCTTTCCCTCTTCTTCATAGATCTCAACACCCTTTTGCTCTTTCGCTTCTTTCTTCGTTTCCCCTGGTATGATGTCGCCAAAGATCGTAAAACCCCCCTCATAGAAGGCATCCTTAAGAGTTTCTGAATCCAAAGTATGTAGAGAGATCCTTTTAATAATTTCATAACACTCTGAGTGATCATGCTTAAGTACAAGACGGCCCCCACACCCTTTCACCTCTACGTTTTGGCTGCTTATTGAAATTGAACACAACCCAAGAGCGTTGCACAGTTTCAAACCAGCCTCTTTGAAGCAGTTGCCATTGATAAATACCCAAGCTCCATTTCTCCCAACGGAAGGAACATCAGGGACACGGAAGATTATACGAACCTTTCCCAAAGTCCTCCAACACTCCTCGGGAACTCTAGGATGATCTTTTCCATGGACTTCCAATTCGCAAACAAACACGGGAAATATTGTAGAACTAGAATTTGCATACTCATCAACCTCATGTATTTCTCCTTTCCTTTGACAGCTATCAAGTTCGATGACTTCATAAACAATGAATAGCGCAAATCCCCAACCACTGACGAAGACGTAATAACCATACGGATCTTCTACTGCTTCATAGTACAAACTTGCCGGTGCATCCGAATCAAAAAAACAGCCGCTATTCGCTTCAGCTTCAAATCGCTGTTGGAACATTCCAGAGACGTTAGGTAAATTGGTGAACCATTCCGGGATATCTGGTGTCAGCGTAGGGCCCCATGTTACAGATGCAGAATGTCTCCCCTGAAAAAGATATTTTCGAGCATGAAGAGAAAGACTTGAATCATAATTCTTTTAAAGCTATAAGGCAATAATAAATTTGTGTTTAATTCAACAACAGGATGGTAAAAGACTCACCGGATACAGATCATTTATCATTGATTGAGCCAAATGGTAGGTCCTGTAACGTTTGCCATCCTTACCAAAATAAAAGGCTTCAGGAGTCATGTCCCTGTCCATCAACGTTCCACTTGAAGTCATTTTTCGCCCCTTCCCTTCTTTCTCTTTTTCCATTGGTATATTCGGGCCGATGACACAAAGCGATTTCTTATACAAGGCCTGCGGTTTCTTATACCTGGCTTCCTTATACAAGGCTTTCTGAGCAGTTATTGAATCCAAATCATGTGGAGAAATGCTTCTAATAATTTCATAACACTCTGATAAATCATGCTTAAGCACAAGACGACCCCCACACTCTTTCACCTCCACGTTTAGGCTGCTTATTGAGATTGAACACAACCCAAGGTCGTCACACCATTCCAAACCTGCCTCTCGAAAGCAGTCGGGATCTATAAATACCCAAACTCCATTTCTTCGAACAGAAGGAATATCAGGGACACGGAGGACTATACGAACTTTTCCCAAAGTACTACTATACTTCCTGGGACCTTTTTCGAAAGTCCTCCATCTCTCCGCAGAAAATCGTCTGTAATGCATGTACTCCGTGGGAACTTTTCGATCATTTATTTTATGAACTTCCAATTCGCAGACAAACCCGGGAAATATTGTAGAACTAAAATTCTCCTTCTCATGAACTTCATGAATTTCTCCTTTCCTTCGATAGCTATTAAATTCGAGGACTTCATAGACAATGAATAGTGCATATCCCCAACATTCATTGATTTTGGAATAACCGTTCGGATATTCTACTGTATCATAATACAAACTTGCTTCTGTAGCCTGATGTGACTGACAGTTGCTTTCCACTTCAAATCGACGTTGGAACATTCCAGAAATGTCAGGTAAACTGGTAAACCATTCCGGGATATTAGATGTCAGGGTAGGGCCCCATGTTACTGCTGGAAAATATCTCCCCTGCAATAAAAATTTTCAAGTACGAAGAGAAAGACATGAATAATCTCCTTGTAAGCTACAAGATAACAATAGATTTGTACTTAATTCAACAACAGGATGGTAAAAGACTCACGTCATGCGTATACTTAAGGAATGATTGAGCCACATGAATGGAACAGTAATTTTTGCCATCGTAACCGAAATAAAAGCCTTGAAGAAATATGTCGCTGGCCACCAGCTTTTCACTTGAAGTTAATATATCCCTTGGGTCAGAAAATGTAAGCAGCGATGGACAAACATGTACATCAATTTCGTCTAACCGGGATGACAACTTTGGTGGTAATGCTTTAAGCCTTTCACAACTTCTCAACCTAAGCTTACAAAGGTTCAAAAGCTTGGAGACACAATCTATTCTAGTAAATTTGTTTCCTGATAAATCCAAACACCAAAGTGAGGACAAACAACCCAAATCATTAGGTAATGCTCCATCTATTAGATTACAATAACTCAAATCTAATTTTCCTAAAAACTTCAAATATAAAGGCAAATTATGGGGTAAAAAACTAACAGGCTTTGAAAATCTACCACCAACATACAAAACCTTGAGTTTATCTGGAAGTACAACAGAGGATGGAAATTGTCTTATTCCAGTTCCTTTTACATCAAGCTTTTCAAGGTTTGGAACTCCATTGAAGTTTGGCATTTCAACCAAATTTTGTGAGTCCCGCAAGTCAATGTATTTCAATTTCTCAAAATTCTGCAACGCAGTAACAAATTGTTAAGAAAATAAATAAGTTAAAATAAGAAGAAAAAGAAAATAAACTTGCATAAGCTAAAATGTTACCTTTTCTGAATTCCAAAGTTGTTTGATGTTGCTCATAGGTATTTTAAATTCAATAAGATTGTCAGGTTCAAAATTAGTTGGCAAGCATTCTAAAGGATATCCCCACCATTCTAAAACATGTAACTCATTACTTAATATAAATTTTGAAAAATTTCCAAACCATTCCATTGTCCTTAAACATTCAAAAGTTTCATCACTGTTTGTGTCATATTTATAAAAATATATGGGTCGAATCACAAGCATTTTCAGCTTTTTCATTTTTGAGAATCCTTCAAAATTTAGTTTCACTACTTTTGGTAGAGGTAATATTAAGAAAATCCCTTTAACTGCATCAGTTCCCTACAAATCAAGAAAAATCAAATTTAGATGATTAAAATTTTAGACAAATAGCAAAAAGAATAAATATTAATTATGGTTTTCAATATTTATCTCTATACTAATGTACTTACAGTGTTATTTTTCAATACGTGAATGATATCTTTACTTAACCACAATCTACTGCATTCACCAGGATCTTTCAAAGACTTTCCACGAACTATTCGATGTCCCATTTCTTGCAACAAATCATGCATCTTAAATATTCCATCAAAGACCTTTATGAGAGATCTATCTTGAAGAACTTCGATATTTGAGTTTGGATAATAGCCAACACTTTCTAAATATTGGATAACATTATCTACTCGCTCGCTATTGAAGAAACATGCAATATCTAAAAATAACTCTTGTTGCGAGTATGACAAATCATCAAAACTTATTTTAAGTTTATCCCAAATCTCAATATGAGGCTCTTCTTTCAATTGTTTTAGTGTACTCTCCCATACAAGTAATGTTTTTTTTAATAAGAGGGAACCAAAGACCTTTAGAGCTAATGGGAGGCCTTGAGCGTAATCTACAAATTCTCTTGACAGGTTTTCATAATCCATTACAGGATGATTTTTTTTTAAGGCTTTCAAACAAAAAAGTCGTAAAGCATCATCATCACTCAATTCTTTAACTTCATAAATCTCGTCCACAAATCCCTCTAATAATTGTCTATCTCTACTTGTCAAAAGAATTCTACTTCCCTGTCCAAACCAATTAGGACTTTTTGCCAATGCTTCTATCTGTGATGCCTTATCAACATTGTCAAGAACAATAAAAATTTTTTTGTCTTGCAATCTATTTGCTATCACTTTTGTTCCATAAAGATGACTCCATATTTTTATATCTCTATCACCAAGAATCTCATAAATAATTTGTTCTTGTAAATGAACTATATCAAACTTATTGAGTTTTTCTCTAATATCATCAACAAAACATGAGGCTTCAAATTCAGAACAAATATTATCAAAAATGACTTGCGCCAAAGTCGTTTTACCAATACCTCCCATCCCACATATTCCTATAAAATGAACATCATTAGCCCTTGCGCGCAATAAGGTCATCATTTCCTTTACTTGAGATTCTATTCCCACAACATCCTTAAAACTGGTTGACAAGTGGCGACTCAATCCAACAAATATCTCTCTACATATTTCTTGAACAAGTGTTGATTCATAGCTGTTAAAAAAAAAAAACTTAGAACTAATGTTCAAATAAACCAAAACTTGAAGAAATTTCATGCTAAGTCAAAGGTGAGAAGTTTATAAAAAATTATAATGATGATACCTATCATGTACATGCCATCCAGCAATGTTGCCTACTTCCTTCAAAGCATTCCCCCACTCTTCCTTGGGTTCTTCTCCATGCTTAGCTAAGCCATCCGCAAAACTCCCTTTCTGATTTCGTACATTAGAAGGATCCACGTGGTAGAAAACAGGCAAAATTGTTAAGCGGTTCTCCCTCTTGCATTTCACAATCTCAACCAACTCTTTCAAACACCACTTGGAGAAAGCATAATTCTCAGAAATTACAACAACCGCATATTCAGATTCTTGTATTGCCTTAAAAAGTTCAGAAATATTTTTCCCCCGTTTTAATTCTTCATCATCTCTAAAAACAAAAATACCTTTATGTTTCAGAGCAGTACACAGATGGTCTGCAAAACCTTTGCGGGTGTCTTTACCATAGAAACTAAGGAAAACATCATGCTTCCGTAGAGGGGCTGAAGTTGAATGAGCTACCTGACTGCTCCCGGACGCCATGGAAGATTCAGATCTTGGTTCGCAATTTTCCGGTTTCCGCATAGGTAAATGAGGATCAACACCAGGAAATTTTATACACAGAAGCTATCCGTGCTCACGGACGTCATTGGAAGTTCAGAAGCTTGATTGGTGGCAAGGCTTGGTGGATAGCAATTGTGCTGTTCTTTGAGATGCGTGAAAGTGGTTTACAATTTCCACGATGCTCTCTCAAAAGCTGAGTTGTTTGTGAAAGTGGTTTACAATTTATGCTCTCACAAAAGCTGAGTTGTTTGTGAAAGTGGTTTACAATTTCCTCGATGCTCTCTCAAAAGTGAAAGTTGTTTGTGAAAGTGGTTTACAATTTCCACGATGCTCTCTCAAAAGCTGAGTTGTTTACAATTTCCACGATGCTCTCTCAAAAGCTGAGTTGTTTACAATTTCCACGATGCTCTCTCAAAAGTGAAAGTAATTTCCACGATGCTCTCTCAAAACCTGAGTTGTTTGTGAAAATGGTTTACAATTTCCACGATGCACTCTCAAAAGTGAAAGTTGTTTGTGAAAGTGGTTTACAAAAGCTGAGTTGTTTGTGAAAGTGGTTTACAATTTCCAGGATGCCCTCTCAAAAGCTGAGTTGTTTGTGAAAGTGGTTTACAATTTCCACGATGCTCTCTCAAAAGCTGAGTTGTTTGGTAGCAAGGGCTTGGTAGGTAGCAATTATGCTGGTCTTTGAGACGTGTTGAAGTGGTCCACAGGACGAAATTTCCACGATTCTTCCTCAGAAGTAGAGACGACTATTCTATGGTATGTTGGTGCAGCGGCGTGAACAGAGTGTGAAAAGGCATTCTGCAATATGAACGGCATTCAACACAGATACCAATGGCTTCCACGATCCCATGCGGTTGATTAATCCCAGTCGTTTTGGTTGTCGCAGACGTTACCAGCGGCCGATGATCAACGACGTTGAACTTCGAGACATGTCGAAACCCAACGGCTCAAACTAAAGCCGGCTTCGCGAACAGCGTGCTCTGGGCGGCGGCTCCGATGTGTCGTGGGCTCCGTGTCTCAGGTAGAGAAGAGGGAAAGTCCAAGCATCCATATCCTTTGTTTTCTATAAGCAGGTGAATCTGGACCCACCTAGTTTCTCTTCCAAGAATAGAAATATACGTATGAATTCTACTAGTTCAAGATTTTTGCTTTTGTGGAAAATGACTCAAACAACAGAGACTTCTTTTTTGTAAAATATAGATTGGTGGATGCTGTTTGTTCTAATTTGGTTGTCCTTCGTTATGTCTCCCTATATCAGTACCTTATGATTCATTGTTAATCATAGTGTTTAAAAGGAAAATTAATTATTTCTTACGTAAGAGGTAGAGGCAATGGATCCTATTGAAAACATGAGGTGTTAACAAGTATAAATTGTCATGGAATTAATTTCTATACCCACTATAATTAATAAAAAAAGAAAAGGTAAAAGTGAACTATAACATAGCCATAACTAGAAGATTAGTAGTCCTAAATACTGGTTTTTGGGCATTAGTAAAGTGTAAACTATTTCTAAGTAATTTCCCGTGGGAGTAGAAACAATGTATGCTAATATCAAGCATTTTACGAATTTCGGATTTCAAATTAATTTTCTCCTTTTGTATGCGCATATATTTATGGTGAATCATTGATTGTCAAGTATACATGTTTTGTCAAAAAATCATTGAATAGCTTGAAAGGATTAAAAGAAGTAAGGTATAGAAGGAAAGCTCTCCATTCTTAATCAAAGCATTTCAAGTGAAATGATGCGTTTCATTTAAGAAAAGAATTATTATAAAATCCCACAAACCAATTCAACCCCATTGGTTTGCCATTAGTCTTGCATTAGGAGTTCTAAGAAGTCGAACCAACATTAAAGGTATTTGACAAATTGTTCTAGCAAGATGGAGATTGACTGGAGGCCATTTGTTTTGACAAAAGTTTGGCGATTTCGCCGGTTTGTGGATTGCAGGGGCTAAGAACTTCAGAAAGGGAATCCCTTGTTAATGCGCTTCTTCGAGGATTCTGCCGATCGCTTGACCCCTTTTGCATTTATATAGAATTTCATCAACTCAGTGGCCACATCCTCCGGGTGACACTCAACAAAGGCCTTCAAAAACTTCTTCTCCGTCATCCTCAGTGCCCTCAGTATTACCGGTGCCTTGGTCTGTAAATTAAGACCCATGTCCTGCATCTTCTCTGCAAGTAGTACTCGCGGCTTCAATGCAGACTCCAGATTTGAGTATAACAGAAACGGGTATTTAAGGACCGCGTTAGCAGGAAGCTTCAATGTGTCCAAAACGAAAGCCATGTTCCTCTGCACCTTATCAACCGATAGTGTCAATGCAATGGGCAACCTTGCAAAAAGGCGGAATGTTTCCTCATTTGAGAGCCCCAACTTTTCAAAATTCGCCACCTTCAGACGGATTGTTTCCTGGCGGGAGATACCAATAAGCGTAACAACATATTTATACATCTTGGATTCCTTGGAAACCCCAGTTTTGCGTATATAGTCCAGCTTCTCTTTATCAAATGAAGTCCGAGGTATCATCGTGGGCCAGGACCCTAGCATAGGAATCAAGTCCTTTCTATTAACACCCACCTCTTCATACACTGCAATAGCAGGCTTGATCGAGTTGCAGAAGTCATACGTCAAGAGTGAGGGGTTTCTAACAATGGCCTTAGCGAGCCTTTCCCTCGAGCCGAACAATGTAATTAAAAACTTCAACCGCTCGTCAAAATCCTCATCAATTCCATAACCAAGAAACCGGGGGCGACAATTGATAATCTTCACAAGGTCAGGAGAGCTAACCCCCAAGTCACTTAGAATACTAAGTTTGGATTGCAGGTGGGCAACATTGGTCCAACGCAAAGAAGGCCAGCGGACAAATACCTTCGATATGTCGCTTTCACTACAGCCCCATTTAGCCAAAACTTCAGCAGAGCTCTTTGGATGTTCGACAACTCCACTTGCTTCTTCAACTTCAATGGGACATATCGTCGAATAGGGGGTGGTTGTAATGAGCTGCAAAGTGTTCGAAACTTGTCCCGTGGTTTGCAAGAGAACCCGCGATGGAAAGAAGAGGAACCGGAGCTTGACCATGGCGTTGGCTGGTTTCTGCATCAACGTAGAATTGAAGAATGTGTTTATGGCCTTTACGGATTGACGCTACCCTTTCGAGAATGAGCCTGAGATACTCTAAGTGGGGGAAGGCGATCGGACCACGATTGCTTCGAAATTATTTAATCCTTCAAAGTTCATCGCCTCGTTCGCTTTTTATTTCTCTTTTCTATGGGTTACTGTTTTCACGGTTTGTCATAAGGGCTTCATTTAACAAATACTTCTACTTTTTTCATATATTTTTACTGCTAAAATCTACTAGTTCAAGGTAAATTAAGACCATGGGCTAAAGGTTGGCATATAAAGTTTAATGATCAAATAAAAATTAAGAAAATTCTGTATTTTGGTATCAGAATTTTATTTTTGATTTTTTTAAATTGTGATACGCGATATATCTAAAAATTAAAAAGTTGGAGAGCCTTTTCTAGGTAACAACACAGTTATTGCAAATACTAGTTACACAAAGTCTCATTTCTCTAGAAAATCACTGTGCCGACTGAACTTATTTTAGAGTTCTTCAACAATTAAGATTTTTGATCAAGTAAACATTAGTCACTAGAATTCAAAGACAGCTACACATCGAACTACACGAAGCTGGGACATAGTAAGCATTGCCTTTGGCCTAAAAGCTTAAGTTTTATGCATAAAGTTGGAATCCAACCATTTTTACATGAATATAGTTGATTGTGATTGGGTAGGAATGTTGAAACGTTCGAACTAAGACTTACTTCCGTGTACATTCTCTTACAATTCAGGAACCATCTGCTCATGTGCCTTCCCTACAGAACAACAAATAGAAAATGTCAGTTTCTGGACCAACAAAGTTCTTACCACCGCTGGCAGCAGCACAATGTTTGTCGGACTTCCGTGGCTTTCATTGTTTGACAGAGTTCCGCAGAAGAAAATGGTAGAGTATTGGATCTGATTCTACACCGCCAGCTGAATACCTCAAGGGATCAACTCCATTACATAAATTGATTCCTAACTTTTACCTGTTATTGTGACATAAGTAAGCAGTTTTTATTATGCATACATAGTTCTTCATATTTGAACTTCTTTGAATTCTCTTTCTTTTTCTTTGCTACATAAAAATCATATTGCTGAGCAATATATCCAGGAACTGTTTAGATCAAAACCATGGAACGACTTACATAATCCAGAAAGGTGACCGAGCC